>CAWUFW010013955.1:0-441908 GCA_963921515.1 Calotriton arnoldi
CGCGCCTGCCCTTTCTCTTGGCAGGGACTTGGGACACTGTTTTAGGCTCCAAGTCCTCTTGATCACCCTTTCTGGCCGCCATTGACCGAGTAGACACGCATGCCCACTCTGGCAACCCAAGCATCTCCAAGTGGGACCTGAGCTCAACCTCCTTCCATGAGGACTGCTCCAGGTCGTTTCCTAGCAGACAATCTACAGGCATGGTAGGGCTCACAACCACCCTTAAGGGACCTGAGACCCCCCCCATTCAAAGGGAACCTGCGCCACCATACATTGGCGCTCTGAGTTGTCGACAGCAACTACTTGGTGGAATGCTCCTGGGACTACTTGCTTCTCAGACACCAGGTGACACCGGACTGAGGTCACACTGGCTCCAGTATCTCTGAGAGCCTCTACCCTGTTCCCATTGATGGTCACCCAGGTGCTATATTTCTTTGTGTTAGGGGGCACCTGGTTTCCTGGGACCATCTCACTGTCCCCGAGTGAGACAAGGGTCATTTCTGCGGGATCCCCACCCTCCTGTGGGCACCCCTCCTCCCCAAGCGCTACACTAGCCAACACTTTGGACTGTCCACCGGTGGGTGGCTGTGTCCCCTTCGGGCACTTGGGGTCCCCCTTAAAGTGACCTACCTGGTCACATGCATAACACTTGCGGGGGCCGGTCTCAACAGGCTTCCCTGTAGAGACCCCTTTCTTCTTATCACCGGGGGCTGGGAACCTTTACCCTGGGTACTAGTTTGGGGCCCTTTAGAGAACTCCTGTGCTTTACCCTTGTCCCCCCACCTTTCTGCTGGGGACCCTGCCCACCTTTGGCTGAGTCTCCCCCAAACGCTTTCTTGTGGACCCTGGTACTCACCCAGCGGTCCGCTTCCATAGCAAGCTTCCTGGGGTCAGTTAGCTTACTATCAACTAGGTGCTGGCGCAGATCTGCAAAACATAGACTAGACAAGTGCTCCCATGCAATCAAGTTGTAGAGCACCTGAAAATCTGTTACACTACTGCCCTTCACCCAACCATCCAGAGACCTGCAGAACACATCCACACATTCCAACCAAGTGTTGACATCAGACTTCTTACTGGACCTGAACTGATCCCTGTACTTTTCAGGAGTAAGACCATACTTCGTGAGAAGGGCATCCTTCATGTCAGCATAGGTGAGGTGATACCCCTTACCCAAAGCTATCAGAGCATCCCTTGCTTCTTCCGGGAAAAGTGGCCACAATCCTGCTCCCCAATTCTCCTCAGGGACCCCATTCATGTGTATGGCTGCCTCATAACCCTGGAACCACCTTTGTATGTCATCCCCCTTCTTGAACTCCTTGCCTACGTTCTTGGGAATGTGCACAATCCTGTCTGCCTTTCTGGACGAATTGCTGCCACCATCTGAGCCTGACTTACTCCTAAGTTCTAGCTCCTTCAGTTCTCTCTCATGCTCTAAGAGCATCTTCCTCTCCTCTATGGCCAATCTCTTCTCCTCCCGCTCACTCTCCAGCCTGAGCTTCTGCAGCTCAAACTGCCTTGCCTCCCGCCTGTCCTCCAGCTCCTCTGGGGACAGACTGCTGCTGCCTGACCTGGCGGGTTCCCCCTCCCCAAAAGCACATCCACCCTGGAAATAGGCTCCTCCACCTCCTCACTGAGATCACCAGGCTGCCCATTGGCATGTCTGGCTGCTACCCAGGCCCTCAGCGCCTTCTGTAGCTCCTCCTTCCTTGTGAGGCCTTTAATTTGGACTTTCAGGTTTTTACAAATCGCTCGTAACTCCTTTACGGCGTAGGACTCCAACCTGTCCTCCTCAAAGATAACTTCCAGAGATGCAACGGATGATGCAATTGATTCAGGCATGACAAAAGTCATGAGTTGAAAACTGGCAAGATCAAAAATAGGCCAAAAGAAAAAGAACCAGTATGTGGTACGTAATGGTCTGCGATATGGTAGTAGTGCACACCAATCACTGTAAGTCAAGTGCAAACGCAAGTCCTATCCTCACCGCTGACAACCAATGTTAGAAATGGGATCTCTCGTTGGCAAGGGCTTGCACCTTTGTCCAAGTAGGGACCCTTCTTCCTAGTCAGGGTAAGGGTGGTTACACTCGTGAAGTAACCCCTGCTCACCCTCGTGGTAGCTTGGCACGAGCAGTCAGGCTTAATTCAGAGGCAGTGTGTAAAGCATTTGCACATAACCAACAGTAATACAGTGTAAGCACTACAAACGGACACCACACCAGTTTAGAAAAATAACCAAGATTTTATATACTCAAGACAAGACCAATTACGACAAAAATCCACAATACGATACTTTAAAAATGAATGCTTGATAAGGTAATTTCTTCTTTGCAGGAATAGCACAAAAGCAAAGTTCGTACGAGTCGGTAGCTCCGTCCGAGCCTACCGTGATGCTGAAAACCACAGAGTCTAACAGTTCCAGCCGACCGCGTCGATACGGGCCAGCAGAGTCATGAACAGACTCGGTTACAGTACCTTTCTCGTTGTGGCTGGTACGGAGTGTACGAGCCGGTCGGCGTTCATCGCGGTTGCGGTGCAAGACGGAGCGATGCAAGGTGCGGTGTCCCTCGATACGGTGCAGGCAGCGGCTCGATGAGCGTCGTGCAGACGGAGTCGGTGAGTCCAAGGCGTGCGATGCAGGGTGAGACGATGCTCGATGCGGTGCTGACAGGTTGCGATGCAGGCGACCTAGCCGGAGTGCGGGAGCTGGCGTCGGACAGCGGTGCGAGTCGGAGCGGTGCGTCGCAGACGTGCGAGCGGTGCCCCAAATGCGGTGCGGTCACGACTCTTGAGCCAGTTGCAGCGACCTCGTCGGTCGGGTCCGGTTGGTTCAGTGAAGCGATGCGATGCGAACTGCGGTGCCCACAGGTCACGGTGCAAGCAGCGGCTCGATGTTGGCGGCGTTGGACGTTGCCCACGGTGAGACCAGGGTTGCGATGCGAAGCGGGGCGATGCGGTCTGCGGTGCAAACAGGTCACCGGCCAGGGATGGATTCGGTTGACGGAGTCGGTTGCGGTTCCCTTCCTCTGTGGCAACTGAAACAGCGTTCCAGAAGAGGTACCCAGAGGCTTGTGAAGTCTTTGCAGTCCCTGAGACTTCTTAACAGGAGGCCAGCTCGGTTTCTGGCCCTTGGAGATACTCAGCACAAGTTTGTAGAAAGTTCAGTCCAGTCCTTTCACTGCCCAAGGCAGAAGCAGCAGCTGCAGGCCAACCCAACAAAGCAACAACACAGCAAAGGGGCAGTACTCCTCCTGGCAGCTCTTCCAGCTCTTCGTCTTGGCAGGTTCCTTGATTCCAGCGAGATCTAAATTCATGGGGTCAGGGCCCCAATATTTATATCCCAAATTCCTTTGTTCTCTGAAGGCAGAGAGGCCTTTGCCTAGTCCAAACCAGTTCTGGAGCACTTTGTTGACAAGTCTCCGTCCCTTCTTTCAGTGAGTAGGCCAGGGACATCAGACGCACCACAGGAGGTGGAGCCAGCATTGTGGAGGGAAGGCACTGTCCTATTCAGGGCCCAGGTGCGACCCCTCCCACCCATCTACAGGTCGATCTGGCTATTCAGCCCTGCGCTGACTCACCCTGTCTCCTGGCATCCCCCAGCCCCTGTCACTCACATTCCAGACAAGGAATACACAACCTCGCAGAGGCAGGCTTGGATGGTTAGACAAGAAAATACCCACTTTCTAAAAGCGGTATTTTCAAACACAGAATGTTAAAACCAACTTCACTAAAAGCTGCATTTTATCATTCTGAGTCCAGGCATACTAAACTTGAATTTCTACCATGTTCCCGGGGTCAGTTAGGATTATATACTGTAATAATCAAAACCGCCCGTTCTGGCCTAGGGGGAACAGGTAGCCTTGCAATAGTGAAAAACGAACTAGGCTGTAATTCACTATCAGGACATGCCGCACACACCCGGGCATGTCCTACCTTTCGCATACAACGCACCCTGCCCACAGGGGTACCTTGGGCCTACCTTAGGGGTGACTAACATGCAGCAAAGGGAAGGTTTAGGGACTTGCAAGTGTGTGCACTTGCCAAGTCGACATGGCAGCCCCAGGCTGCGCACAGGCTCTGCGATGGCAGGCCCGAGTTACATTTTACGGGCTGTTTGCGTGGGTGGCACAATCCAGTGCTGCAGCCCACCAACAGCATTTGGTCTATAGGCCCTGGCACTCGTAGTGCACTTTACAAGGGACTGACACATAAACCAAATAGGCCAATCATGGAAACACCAATCCATAACACATTTTATACAGGAGCACTTGCACTTTCCCACTGGACCGCAGTGAGGAAAGTGCGCAGAATCATCACACCAGCAAAAACAGTCAAAACCGGGAGGTCAGAAAGCAAAAAGTCAGGGGAAACACGCCAAAAGATGCCAAGTCTAACACCTACTAAACTCTCTTGAGTTGTAGAAAGGGTGTGCTGTCCCTTAACACACAACTCTAAGTTCAGTAGAACTTACTGTATTACTAAGCTTGATTTATATGTACCTTAGGTACCCTTAGTGGTTTTCAGTTGATCAATTCAATTGAGATTATCTGGTAAAACAATAGCAAGCTGGAATCCCACAAGCTGCACACCAATGTGAGAAGTTGGCCTGGCATATGCTGTCCACTAATTATAGTGGGCACCTTGCACCAGTCCAAACAACCCCTTATTGGAGATAGGTTAAAGACAACCTTTATTGAAAGCTATCCTAGTGGTAGCTATGGAGAGCAGCCTTCAGGCTAAGTCTTGAAGGAATGTAAAGCAGCTTGTTTTACCAGTCTATAATCTCTTGAGTGACCAAATGAAAGAGGACCACACCAGGTATATATTCAAAAGATATGTATTTATTACTAAACACCCCCTCTAGTCTCTTTATGAGGCTAGAGTTCGAAGTACATACGTTACGAGTTAGTTATCTACAGTAATAGCACAAATACACGTTTGAGCCCTAGGGGCGTACCAAACCATATACCAATAAAGTGGTATAAGAACCACGACTGAGCTAGACACAAGGCCTAGAGCCTGTAGAAGTGCTTGGACCACAAGGAACCACCCAAGGCAGTGACACAGGGGACCCACGGGGGACGCGTGCAGTGTATGAACACAACCGCGAACCACCGCGATTAGAATTTAAAAGAAAAGGGACACTTAGAGGAGGACTTGGAGCAAACCCTTTGAGAACTAGGCTGTTCTAGTGTCAATACCCACGGGAGCACCGGAGTACTCGAGTTACCTCACCCAGGGGAGCCGGGTGCATAGGTGTCTTTCGGGGTCGGGTTTCGTCGTCGCTTTCAATGGCGATCTGCTGCAAAGTGCTGCTGGCGGCCAAGTCGAAAGTGTTCGGGTGGATCCAAAGGTGGATCGAAGATCTGAAGAACCTGAAAGCAGAGGGGACAGAGTCTGGGTCACTAGCCAGTGACCAGGAAGGCGATGAGCAGATGCCCACCGATGTCGAGTGCTTCAGGTAGGTTGACGGTCATCTTGACTCTTCAGCCACGAGGTTCAGGAGGTGTCGATGAGAACCAGGAGCTGGATTTGAGCTGTGCCACGACGTTTGTCAATTGCAGGGGTGTCAGCGACCGGATTGGACCCAACAAGCCTTGGCAACGGCAAGTCTTGTGGAAATAGAAGAAGGACAATGTTGCAGACCAGCAAGGTCTGGGGGACTCACCCAGCAAGGATAAGTCAGGGCACACGTGGAGCAACCAGAGTGCCCAAGCAGAAAAAGATTGGCCTTCGGGAGGGCCTACTAGCCAACGGACTAGCGACCGCAAAGGAGCCTCGAGACGATGCACGTGGAGCTGGCTCACAGGACACTCGTGGAGTGGAGGCCAGTGATCTTCGGTGCAATTGGTGCTGGAGGCTGGGGCTACTCGGAGCCCAAAGCACGACTTCATGGGAGACCCAGAAGAGGATGCACTTGCAAATGCGTTCGGTGTCCAGGGGTCACGGTTCCACGTTACCTACGACAGCTACGGGCCTCAGCTTCGCTGGGGACTCAGGGCAGCCTCGAGGAAGTCTGGAAATCCACCTCTGGTGATGCAAAGACTTCGGCGTCCGATGGGAGCTTCTGCGATGCAGACCAGACAATTGCTTCTTTGGTGCCTGCCAAGCAGGGGAGTCACTCCTTGACCCCAAGGGAGATTCTTCAGTCCTCTAATCTTGAAGTAGAGCGTCGAAGGTCCAGGATTCTGTGTCAGAGTTTCGTCCAGGTAAATCTAAAGTCCTAAGGACTGGGTTCCCCTACTTATACTAAGGTAGGGGTTGGACATACTCTGTGGCCCCACCTATGGGAGGGCCAGGGCTGAGGGGTGGTTACACCCCTTTCCCTTTGTCCAGTTTCGTGCCAGAGCAGGGGCTGGAAGCCCCTGAGCCGGTTTGAACTGGGGTATGCACAGGGACACCAAGTGTGCCCCCAGTGCAGGATTTCAAAGCACCCGAGAGTGCTCCCGCCCAGCCCCAATACACACTATCCTGTCTGGGGAGGTGGTCACACCTCCCTGGGACAGGAAACCTATTGTCCAGGCCTCCCCTGCTGGAGTTTCGGTCAGCAGCAGGAGGCCAGACTCGTGTCTGTGGCAGCGGCATCCATTTTGTGATGCCAGGGCTCTGGAAATTCAGTACCGGGTATACCGGTGTGTACATGTCTCTCCCTCTAGAAGGGTGGAATGCTACCCCCGCTGCCAGAACTGGCGGGGGGGTAGTATTCCAAGATGTTTGACACCAAACACGACATGTTTCCGTGCAGCCATCCCAAAGTTAGCATTTAACGCGAGGTTATAATGCGCTTAAGAGTATATGGTCAGGCTGCACTACAAACAGCCTCAGAGAAGGGTCTCCGAATGCTGCAGAGGGGCCCAGCTCATGCAGGGGCACCCTCTCACATAGGAACCACGCACTCTGCCTTCAGGATTGATAAGGCCTGCCATAGGAGTGACTTATAGGTGTATATGTGTGTATGTACATAGTGATATAGGTAGCCTATATCACAGTAAGGGGTGCATGCACCACCTTACCCAGGCTGCAGTAGCAGACCTGTGGTGTCAGTTTGGATGGCCTTCCAGGGGTGGCAAAATACATGCTGCAGCCCCTGGTAGGCCTCTAAGGTACCTATGCCCTGGGTACATAGTATACCATATACTAGGGACTTATAAGGGCACTCCAGATTCCAATCAGAGATGTGCCTAAGGCACATGGAAACCATTTTAAAGAGGAAGCAGCTAGGCTGGGGTTCTGATTAGCAGGGCCCCAGCCAGACTAAGGTCGAAAAACAGTGAAGCATCAGCAAAAAATGGGGGTACCCATGTGAAGCAGATCCTACTCTCCTACAGTATGAACTGCACATTTACGAGGAGATGGTCATGAGAGGTGAGAAAATTGTCCCGCCCAAGGAATTGTGGGAGAGGATTGTAGATTTGGCCCACGAGGGGCATTTGGGACGCAGCATCACAAAAGCTAAGGTTCGTGCTACCTACTGGTTTCCTAGCATGGATAGCTTAGTCGAAGAAAGAGTGAAAGAATGTATCACTTGCTTTCGGAGTGACAAAAGCAAACGCCTAAGAAAAGCGCCCTTGTCTCCTGTGGGTGTTCCGGCTAAACCATGGGACAAGCTGGGGTTGGACATTATGGGACCTATCAATGGTACCTTATAGTCAGGAAATTCCTTAGAGTCCTTGACGACTACTTCTCTCATTGGATTATAATCAAGGCTGTCAAGCACATCACCACAAAGGACATGATTGACTTTTTGTCTGATACCTTAATGTGTGAAGGAATTCCATAGTCTATTGTGACTGACAATGGTGTTCAGTTCACGTCTGATAAGATGAAGGAGTTCCTTAGGGATTTATCCATTGTTCACCTTAAAACTGCACTATATTGTCCAAAAGCCAACGGAATGGTGGAAAGAGTAAATTGTATGTTAAAAGAGTGTATTCAAGCAGCTCACTTTTCTGGGGCTCCTGTCTATACTGCTGTCAAGAAGTTATTATGGTCATATCACACTGCCCTTAACTCAGTTACAGGCGTTCCACCGTTCCAAATGTTAAAAGGTAGACTTCCGGGCACTAAAATGTTTCCTAATTGGATGGGTGGTGGCGAACCTCAGAGGGTGGATTTTGACAGTGTGAGCGAGGGCATCCAGAGGCACCAATCTGACTATAAAAACAGGTATGATACTACTAAACACGGAGTTAAGGAATGCAAGTTTACAGTGGGTGAGTGGGTAGTGGTGAGAACTCCTGGCACAGGGAGCGAAGGGAATAGTAAATTTTCAAAACCTCTCAGAATCATCAAAGTCCGTACCAATGTGGTGACACTTGAGGATAGTAAGGTGTGGGGCATGGATAGGATTTCCAAATGTAGGGACTCATGAATTGAAGGATCATCATAATTTGTGACTCCTTTGTCCAGATCTGATTCTCAAAGGGAACTCATCACTAGGACGCACAAATGTCTTGTTCCACTGTGGCACAAAGATTATGCTTTCCAGTAATTATTCATAGGAAGGAGATGTGTTGTAATTTATGTAATTCTTGCATATTCTGATGTAAAGAATTATTCCACTGTACTCTCGCATGGTTTTCTTGATGCTGCTAAGAAATGTATAGAGGGGTTCCCCCTCTTGTTATCCCTTTCCCTTTGGTCCTTCCCTTCCCCCCCTGTGTTCGTTTACCTTGGAAGATTCCGGTCATTGTCCAAGCTGTCTGCTGTTTTGACAGTTGAAGAATGCGCCGGTTGGAGGTTGTGCAGTGTGGAGAATAAAGCCTCTCACAAGATCAACACAGTTCATCTTTATTTTAACACAATCTAATGGCAAGGCACCAGGCCTGGATGGCTTAACGAGTGACTTTTATAAAGAATTTGCCTCTATCCTTGCACCGCACTTACATGCCCTGTATGTAGAGGCTTATAATAAGCGAATCGTACCACCCTCTCTTAGGGAAGTGCTAATTATTGTACTACTAAAAACAGACAAGGCTCCAGATAGCTGTGAGTCCTACCGACCATTATCTTTAATTAATACAGATGTAAAAGGTTTGGCCAAAATAATAGCTACTCACCTATAGCCACTCCTCCCTAGTTTGGTGCTTCCCAACCAATCGGAGTTTATGCCTGCCCGCTCCACCATGCACAACTTGCACATGATATTTGCGCTGCTACATCAGTTGGACCTCTCCCTGAAGGGTGGCGGTGATCCACTTGGATGCCTCTAAAACCTTTTATTCTATTGAATGGGCTTACATGCATACTGTTTTGCGGCTTATGGGGCTTCCAGCATGCTTCCTGCAATGAATTCAATTGCTTTATACTGACCCAGTTGCTCGGGTGCACATCAATGGGGTGATATCTGATGAGCTGCATATCCACAGAGGCACCTGACAGAGATGACCCTTATCCCTGTTACTATTTGCGCTCACACTAGAGCCACTTGCATTTTTGTCCCGCCAATGATATGCCGCTTATGCACTAAAATTCATGCTGAGACCTCTAGTCATCTCTTTGTATGCCAGTGATATGGTGATCTATGTAAGAGACCCCGCCATACATCTAGCGCCCATAATCCGTGAATACATTAGGTTTGGCCGCTACTCGAATCTGGGTATATAGTCCATTGTTTTTCCTCCGACCCCCAGCACTAAGCCCCATGCGCTTGAATTCCCCTTACAGTGGAGTACGGACCTGGAGTAGTACTTGGGAATCTGGGTTTATAAAAATCTGGATCTGATATTTCAATACAACTATGGCAGGGTGGTGTCACGACTGGAGGATAAGGTCACGAGATGGTCCAGGCTGCCGTTGTCCATGGCAGACAGGGTAGCCATTATGAAAATGAGGATTTTGCCCAAATTTCTTTAACTGTTTACAAACATACCAAATGTGCTGACATGACACTTCTTTAATGCGCTTCAAACACACTTCACGGCACTTGCATGGGCGGGAAAACAACCTAGAATCCGGTGGGAGACACTTACTCTGCGATATGTGCAGGGTGGGTTCGGAGGACCGGCCATGGAGATTTACTACCTCTGTGTGCAAGCTCATTTCGCGCATTACTGGTATTGCCAGCATGACCACATCTCGCATTAGCAATTGAACATAACGATGCTTACCCACTCCTGCTGAATACTCTCTTACAAGACACATGTACCTGAGCTGAGAGATTTGAATTCAATACCATTCACTGCACCACGAGAGCTTGGCTCCTACTTGGGGCATGCACCAACAATATTCTCATGTATGCGCCAGCACTTCCTTTGCAGTTTCACCCAGCCATATAGGTGTCACACAGGAGCCGCGTGCACTCAAGATCCTCCACAGGCCGGACTGTAGACTATGGGAGATTTAAATAAGGGGTGGGGCACAGTCATTGCTCTGGTGAACATTACTTGCACACAGCACCACACCCCCTTACTGACGTTCATATTCTCCTGCCTCCGTGCGGCGCTGCATGCCCTGTTCCCCAGTCATCCTGGTGAGCCTTCCACCCTACAGGCACTGTATATACTGCTATCCAATACCGCCCATAGGGGTCTCATCACTAAACTATATGTTTCAGTGCAGGGGGACAGACCTGTGCCCACGGACCCAGCGCTTGCAAAATAGAATGAGGTACTAAACCAGCCACTTGAGCCGGCTGAATTGGCATTCTGTTGTTTGCAAACTAGTATGCTAATGCCTAACTGTAAATTACATATAATACACTTCAAGTACATCCATCGAATGTATCACCCCCGCTAAGCTCTATAAGTTTGGCCTGCACACAGATACTAACTGCTTAATGTGTATGGGCACCTGACACCGATTTCTTGCACCTGGTGTGGCTATGCCCCCCAATCCACTGGTTCTTGGTGCAGGTCACGACCGCCCCTCAGTGAGATGGTGTTGGAGCCTGTACTGTGCCGGCCGCACATGTGCCTGCTTGACTGGGTTAAGGATTTGCAGCCAGCAATGCAGAGGCTGCTGGTGGTGGCCTTACTGATAAGCAAAAAGACGAGTTGCGATGAACTGGGGAAAACGGGCAACGCCCACTAAACATGAATGGTTGTTTGATATATCTTACTGTAAGGAATAGTTGGAAGTCTGTGCAGAAAAACTCACAGCACCCTCATGACCCAAGGACATTTGGGGTCCCCTCACCACATACCTGTTGACACTCCCAGATCTTGCCTAAGGGCGAGCAACCATTTGATGCTATTGCAATGTTTGTTGTGACTTTTTTTTACTGTCAAGTGGATGTGTATATCAGTGGTTGTATTACTAATTTTTTTTTACATGTGGCACTGTTTGTCGCTGTTGTTGCATTTTATGTGCTTATTGCATCAATACCAATAAAAACAATTTAAAAAAAGAAAACAAATAAAGAGAAATAGGGGCATGAAAAATCAAGGACAGAACAGGTTCATGGGTATGGGCAGAAGTACTGGGGTACAGGTAGAGTTGAGGTACAAGGCTAGAGGGAGATGTAGACTTACTAGGGTATAGGGAATGATTAGAGGTACTAGGGTATAGGCAGAGGTACCAGGGTATACAATGTAGCAGGGTTTAGGCAGGTGGTAGAGGTATGGTGGCGGTACTTGAGTGTTGGAAGGGGCAATGGTACTAGGGTAGAGGTAGGGAAGAGGTACTAGGCTTTAAGTATGGGGAAAAGTGCTAGTATATTAAAAAGGAAGGTATAAAAATACTAGGCTGTAATTAGGGGTGGTGGTACTAGGGTAGTAGTCAAGGTAGATGTACTAGGGTTTGTGTTAGGGAAGAGATGCTAGGTTATAGGCAGCAGATAAGGTACTACAATGTAGGCACGGATAGGTGTATTAGGATATAGGCAGAGGTGGATTTACTAGGATATAGGCTGGGGTAAATATACTAGGATACAGGGAATGGTAGAGGTACCAGGGTATTGACAGAGTAAAGTTACTAGAGGTGATGGGTCAGTAGAGTACTGGAAGAGAGAGGGGGTTGTCATGTCTTTTAGGATTTTCTCATCGATGTATACCCCATTTTACATACATTATCCCATCCACATAACTATAACGATTCTAAACAGGTGACCTTTTACCTAATAGCTTCCTCCTGTCTCTTCGACACCAGGTTCTTAATCTTCTATCAGAATCCCTGTACCTGACGTACATAAACATGTCCCCAGGCATGGCAGATTTATTCTGTATAAGGGTCACCACTTTTTTTCATTCTTGGCCAACAGCCAGCTGTGCATGATTGCACTTGTTTAGAAAAACATTGGTGATTGTTTTCAAAATATTTATGATTGTTTGCAAAACATCCATGATTGTTTTAAAAACTTATTGATTCTAGAAAAAACCCTGGAGTGACCACTTTAGTATAAAAGGCCCTCCCTCCCCCCTACAAATTAGAGGAGAATTCCTTCCAGGCTGACACAGGGGTCCTGCATGCCGAATCTTCGACACACAGCAGTCTGACATACCTTGCGGGTTGTCATCCTCGATGCAGAGACGGGGTCCTTCATTCTAAACCATCAGGTGAAGGCGCTGGTTCATCCCAAGGGTTTCTTGGCTACAAAAACACATATCAATACACAAATACACCCACACCTCTAGGCTAGGCTAGGTACATTTTAGTAAATTACTTAGGGCGCGCATTTTAGGAATATGCTAGGGCTACTGTTTTTATCTGAACTGTTTCTGTTCATCTTATTAGCACTATGGTAGAAATGTATTTACTATTCACTGTATTTTTACTAGCAATCTCTTTCATGTGCTTCTGTCTCCTGATTGTCGCAACACATATGTTTTACAGAAGACTGTCGCTGGACCAATAAATACTTATTGAAACATCCTAATCGCCATCCTGTGTATTTTCTGAGAGAAGCAAGCACGAGTGTCTGAGCGAAACGTACTGTACTGTTTTCCAAGATCCCTGAGGAATCAGGGTTGTCATGTTCAGTGGTTGCCAGAAACTACCTACGCCACTGTAGAATACAGGGGAATGGTAATGGCACTGCAGAGCTAGCTGGTCTAACGGCTGACATATCCTGTGGGGGTGTTCGGAAGCAGTTGGGACACCAAGCCCTCAGTTTAGGTAATCCAAAACGTGCAGGTCCTGGGGGAATCCTAAGAACTGCACGACATGGCGCCCAACGTGGGTTTGGTTATTATATAAACAGTGAACACCTGAGTAGTTCAGTTGTGCTTTCTCAGAAAGCCCTACTCACATCTTTTCAGAGATGTCTGAATTGGGAAGGGGAAATCCGCCTCATCTGAGCAGATACACTCTGTGTATTAGCTAAAGGTTTAGCAAGCTTGTAAGGATAAACGGTTCCGCACATTGTGCAAAACCCTACCTCTTAAACGTACTCTTCTCTTTTAAAAATGACTGAGCCCGCGAGTAGCTTGGGGGAAGATGAATTGGCTAACGCTCTTAGCAACACAGAAAACTGCAGACATGCGGTTACTATGAAATTGTTAGAACACGGCATATCAGCAACTGGTGGCTGTGTTACCTTCGTGATCGAGGCACACAAGGTGTTCGGATCAGAGGTATTCTATTCCTGGGTTCAGTTCCCAACGGCTGATCCGGTGACTAAAGTGTTTCACACATACGTTCCATATGAAGACATTGAAGTCCTGTTAACTAAAAAAAAGCTGGTTTAAAGGCGCCCTCCCACACACAACATATGTCGTGAGACTCTATCCGCTCAGCATAGAAGGAGCGACCTGGCCGGTCTTAGCGACATACACTCCACATCCCGAGATAGACTATCAGTGGATGAAGTACGTAAAATATACAAAGACTTAGTCAGGCTATACAGACACATTGTCCAGTTTGTCATGCGAACATTGACAGTCCAGCCTGTGAGAAATGCTCCAGCTGGTCCACATCGAACCACACCTACTATTAACCCACAGACACAGAAATCAGTAATAGGGACAATTCCTTCCAAACAGGAGCAAATTCCGTTCTGGATAGCACTAAAAATTGCACAGCTGGAAGCAGTATTTCCCCATACGGGTCGGCAGGAAAAACATAGAATGCTAACTATTTGCTTGCCAATGGGGATGGTTTCCTCGATTGATGATTGCACCACTTGGGGAACAATCTTTGCTGCCGTTTACGTCAGAATACAAGGTACTTCTTCCTTAGCAGTAGTTCCAGAAGTATTGAAACAAATACAGAATGAGTACAAGGCAAGACCTGCCCTGGACTTGGGAATAAAATTGTTGGGTGATTTTGCCCAAGTCTCGGCAATAGTGCTGAGTAATATAAAGGGGGAGGTAGCAGCAGTGGCCATACACAGCCGCCTAAGGGAACTAGCACCTAGAAATAGGGAGCGAGACTTACCAAAAATTATCGAAGAAACTTACGCTGAATTAAGTAGAGATAATTTGGGAACCAAAGCAGGGAAGCCGCAAATGGCGGGTAGTCCTGACAAAGACTACTCTAAGCAAGCACCCACTTCTTCTAAAAAGAAATGGGAAAAACAAAATTAAAAAAATAATAATTCGGAAAATAATTCACAATCAAGGGGTGGGTCTCCCCAACGGGAGTACTCTGAAAAGAGGTACAACCTTAGGAATCGTGATAACATTAAAAAACCTGATAGGTATCAGGACACTGATACACGTTCCTTTCGTTCCTTCCAGGGTTCATCAAAAAACTCGGAGAGGGTTGGCCTATCAGAACAGAAGCAAGAAGATCGACCAAAGACAAAAAGGGAAACACATCGCACTTCAGATTACATTATCAAACAGGAAGAGCAACATAAAGCAAAACCTCAATTCAAAAAGAAGAAAGTAGCTGGCTTAAAAATTGGAAATGCCCAGGTTACTGAGGACTAAGCTTCTGAATGGGGAATGGGCTCTGGCGATGCTAGACAGCGCGGCAGAAGTAACAATAGCTCGCCAGAACCTGAAGGATTTTCTGGTGACAGCAGTATTAAATGAGCACATCACGGTGAAAACACCTGATACCAGAGTTAGTGTCTGTAGACTGTATGAAATTACACTTCAAATAGAGGGGGACATCTCAAAAAAGGTTAAAGGTCTCTTTTGTGAGAACTTAACACATGGATATGACATACTGCTAGCAGAAAGAGATTGGCCTCCTGACTTTGTGATGGAGTGCCCAAAACGGGAAAGCGTCATTTTGCTTGCTTTCTCAGACCTCGTTCCAGAATCTCTAAAACATTCATAGGCGCAGGAGTGGGCGCTAGCGCTAGCTCCTGCATTATACCGCAACCATGTAGGGTGGGATGTGGAGTCTACCCACCACGAAATCCCGTTAAAATCTACTCCAAATCCACAGAGACAGTACCCTATAAAAACGATGCAAAAAGACAGGTCAAAGAAATCTTAGACCAACTTGAATACCAAGGTGTGATTGAGACTTGCACCTCCCCGATGAATAATCCTTTGTTTCCAGTAATGAAACCTGACAACACATATTGTCTAGTTTTAGATTACCGACATTTGAGCACATGCACACGATCATTTGCAGTTCAAAATGCACACAGTGCCGCATTAATGAATAACATTGTGCGGAAAAAATACAAAACAACATTAGATATCTCGAATGGATTCTTCTGCCAGAATATAGCTCCAGAAAGCAGATATTTGACAGAATTTTCTGCGCTCGGCACTCAGCAAAGTGTTTGTCGTTTGCCTCAAGGGTATAAGAACAGTCCGGGGCTATTCTCGGCAAGAGTGTCAGAATTATTACAAACATGTGACGAGGAGGCTGTGTCCTATGGAGATGACTTCTATCTGACGAACGATGAATTACTTGAACACTTGAGCAGGGTGAACAACATAATTGTGGGATTTCAAAAAATCAAAAATTGCCTATCTTATTGTCCTATTTTTGGGATATGAACTGTCAAGTGAAGGCAAGAGCCTGGCAGTCAACTTTTTAGAAAAGTGCGCGCTGCTCCAACCTCCTAAGACTCTCATAAGTTTGCAATCCATCTTAGGATGTCTGAATTTTAGTAGAACATACATTCTAGATTACTCAGAAAGAGTAAAACCTTTCTACCATTTAATCAGACCTGATTTCACACCACATCAGTGGACACAGCAATACACAGATACTCTCCGTTCAGTTCAGGCTGACATGATAGCATCTAAACACTTAAAGACATGTATAAATTCTACAAACTTGGTGATCCGGGTCGTCCCAGGATTATCAGGATATACTTACCTCACGTTCAACGAAGGTGAGACAGTTCCAATTCCATACAAATCACATTTATACACAAATGCTGAAATGTGATTTGCGGCAACTGAAAAAATATTGACCCCAGTACTGTAGTGAGAGAAAGAGCACTAGCACAAGGGAAACGCATTATCGTTGTAACCCCGGTACCAACTTTAGAAGCTGTTACCAAAGCGAGTATTCCAAATGCGAAAGCATTACATCCACAATGGATACAATGGGCTAATTCTCTCACTGCAACAGATGCAGATTACAGATATGATTCTACACTAAAAACACAAGCGTTCTTGCAGTACGAACAAGAATACCCTCTCCCGAATGAAATCTTGCCTTTAGAGAAATATGAATACATAATTTACACTGATGTATCTGCTCAGCCTGCCATAGGAAGTAAACAGCAATATAGCGCTGCATGTGCCATAGTGAAGGATCGCATGCGGGATAGTAGGTTCCAACCCAACAATATGACTACACAATCTCTAGGAGATTGTACAGCGCAATTGGCAGAGCTGAAAGCCCTGATATTGGCACTACAGTACACGGATCGGGAATTCCCCACACTGATAGTGTGCGATTCGTTTTACTGTGTGCAGTCTTACAATGAATATCTTAATTATTGGGGCCAGAATGGGTTTAGAGATTCCAAGGGTTGCACAACTAAACATAAATTGTTATGGGGGCGTGGCTGGCCGTGCAGCGAGATGGCCGCTCACTGAGAGTGCTCCGCCGGCTGCAATACTTATCCTTCATGATCCTGCATAGTCAAGAAAGCAACGTGGCTGTGAAGTACCGGAGATTGCAGGGGTTAGCAGCTAGATCCGAGTGATATGGCCAATTGAGAGATACGCTCGGCGAAAACGGCTACAGGCGATCTGGCATATGAGTGCAGGCCGAGACTGAGTGCAGCGTCTGGCGATGGGGTTCTCCTGGAAGGCCTAAAGCGCTGCCAATACCAACTCCCCCGACTAAACCCTCGCATCCTGAAATGTTTTATCGGCGGCGCCGCACAGCGCACTTCGTGGATACTTTTACTGAGCTCTGGTAAGCGCTGTGACCTGCTTCTGTGGCTCCGGTGCCCCTTCTCCGGTGCTCGGCCGTGAGTGGTGGGTACGTGTGGGCCCCGAATGTGGCACTGCTGAGGAGATCCTGGTGCGATTCCGGGCGTGCGGTGATCCCCGGAGGTCCCCGGCTGGGGGACTGCTGCTGGTCCGTGTGCTGGGCGAGGACGAGCCAGTGTTTACAGCGAGCCGCCATTTTGAATTGGGGACCATCTTGGCGTGCATCGCGGTGCACTACCCGGCTCGCGCGCGCGGCTGTGAGGGCCCGGAAGGCTGGTCCTGCGTTGGGATTTGCCACTGACTCCTGTCACGATCCTGCAGCCTGCCCTAACATCACTGAGACTACAGCTATCCTCCTGAGCCATCTGGACACTCCGCCTGCGACGCCTGATGCAGCGGTCTTTGCCCTGCTTCTGACGTGACGACTCTTGCGGTGAGTGGCGCTGCCCGCACCCCATGGGTTGGGGTGTTGAAGGTCTGGAGTCCCTATCTGCGCTGATTTGAGCAAAGTAGCTGAGGAGGCCGTTGGAGCTAGCGGTGCAGCAGAAGCTAAGGGTCTTTGGATTGTGCTACCTAAAGTGGGGCAATAAGGTCACAGGTTGGGGTTCTATGCTCATCACCCCGATTCAATAAAGATGTTGTGGCTTTGGACACAGGCGTGTAGTGGTACAAATTAAAGCAACAGGAGATATCGTGTATGAGATCTGGTCTCAGGTGCCTAGTACTTGTGAGGGTCCAACAAAGGCATGTCTGCACCGTATTCTCCATGTGTGTCAAGCTTTACTGAGTCACCTTAAGGCCGCTGGGGCTCAGGTGTGTTGCACGGTGTGCCTGAGGTTCTGGATAAGTATAGGAGTTGCCTGGCGGATTGAAAAACGGCACTGCTGACGACCGCTTTCAGGGTCATACTTCATTTCTTGTCCTCAACGATCCCTACATTAAGGCTCGCCAGGGCACAGCCTTTCTGCCCCCTTATTTCATATTAGGTAAGTGGAGTGGCTCTACAGTTGGCTATAAGTACAGGCCTGACTACGGGCACTTGATTGGACGTCTTACTTACCTACTGTAATCGTCCCCTCACGCTATCTTCTGCCCGGGGAAAAGTCAAGATGGGCAAGAATGATGCAAAGCAATCAAAACTACTATTTGAGAGCAAGCGTCAAACAAGACACACTGAAAATGAAGGGGACACTGACTCCGAAACTAGCATACGTGATGGCGCTTTGGGTGGAGGGGAGGACCTCCGGGCTCTACTTCTCGACATAAGGTCTAGCTTAAAGACTATAGACACCAAACTAGACATTCTTACCTCTCAATTGGATCAAGTGAAAAAGCAAGAAGACACTCATGAGACCCGGCTAGACCAACTTGATAACCGTTCCACTGAAATGCACAAATTCCAAACAGATACCAAAGAGCAACTTCTCCAAATGGACAAGCTTCTAAACGTTATAAGGGCCAAAAATGAGGATTTGGAAGCCAGGTCAAGAAGGAATAACCTTCGCATAATGGGTATTCCCGAAACCACAGCAATAGATAAAATGGAAACCTTCATAGAGGAGTTGCTGCGCGAGTTATTTGGTCCCGCACTGTCAGCCATGTTCGTTGTAGAAAGAGCTGGGCCCCAGGCCTCCTGTGGGGTCAACGCCTAGACCTATACTCGCACGAATATTAAATTACCGGGACAGGGACATTATTCAAAGCTCGCCAGAGACAGAGGTACTATCAACTACAAGGGTAACAATATCTCCATGTTCCCGGATTTTACCCCGATGGTCCAGGCAGCCAGGCGAGAGTTCGTGCCGGTTAAGCGTATGCTCAGACAGGCAGAAATTCCCTACGCACTATTATATCCTGCCAAACTGAAAGTGTCGCTTGAGGGCACAACCCACTACTTCACGGACGCTAAATCGGCTATGAAAATTGCTAAACATGTAGGGGGGAAAAAGAATAATCAAAGGAGGGGTGATGCGGGCTCCCAGGCGGACGCCAGACTAAGTGATATAGAATAACTAGGCTGGTCCATCATGTGCTATCTCTGTTTACTAAATGAATTATGTTTATGCATCGTATTTGGGTAGAATATGCTCTCTTTTCCTACTGTCGCAGGCTGTTCGGCTTGCATAGATAGTCTAAAACCTGCTGTTTGTCCTAATGATGACTATTATCTTGGCTTGCTCACTCTAACGCGGTCACCCAGTCGTCAGGCAGGGGTGTACATCGGTAAAGTCATGCCCCCAGGGAGAGGGGCTATTTTTGTGGGTGTTTCAACTGGGTGGGGTGTATGCACAACCTGTTTGGGGGGTTGGTGTGGGCGGGGGGAGGATTGGGGTTGTTCAAGTTGTTATGAAGGTCAGTGCTGTGCAGTACAGGTTTGTCGCAGCTATTAGTGCCTTGAGCACAGTTTGTCCTTTAATATGTGGATCTGATGTATGTAGACTAGGGAGGATTCCGCGCCCTGACAAGTCAAGGCCCCAATGTGATCAACAGATTTCCATTCATCTTCTCACAAGTTCAATCAATACCATTCCACCTAAATGACCTCCTATAATATACTTACTTGGAACATAAGAGGGCTGAATAATTATCGTAAGACTAGACTAATACACTCATATCTAGATAGGCACAACACTGATATTTGTTTCCTTCAGGAAACTCATTTAAACACCACTTCAAATGCCAAATTTCATAATAAGCGCTGGGACCCAATTTACTCCTCTATTTACTCTAATTATGCCAGGGGGGTATCAATATTGATTAGAAAAGGCATCGGCTGGACTACTAATGAGTCAATTGTGGACCCAGAGGGCAGGTATATAGTCTTGGCGGGATGGCTGGGCACTGTGAGGGTCACCTTGGTGGCAGTATATGGACCAAATGTGGATACGCCAGACTTTTTCCATAGGTTATGGGCCAAGATCACTACTGTGGGCTATGACACGTTGATTTGGGGGGGTGACTTCAATGCCTTAATGAATGACGACCTAGACAGCAAAGGTGGTTCTCGACAGTTGCATTCCAAGGCAAGAGCAGCACTTAACGCAATTGCCCTAGAGGGCAAACTTGTGGACATTTGGAGGGTATGGCACCCGGACAGACAAGAGGGCACCTGTATAACAACTCAGCACAACACTTGGTTACGTTTAGATTTCTGGCTGGTATCTAGTGATATTGCGGCATGGGCAACAGAGGTGAAACATTTACCTAGAACACTTTCAGATCATGCTCCTGTACTCCTTCGATTTAACATACCAGACGGCCCTAGACAAATGTTCAGCCGGCGGCTACCCATGCATGCTCTTACTGCTGCGGTGTTCCGAGAGGAGATAAGGGATGACATAACTGATTATTTCGCTACTAACACGGGATCCGTTACATCTCAGGCTACATTGTGGGAGGCCTTCAAAGTAGTGATACGTGTGAAATGTATAGCCAGACAGGCTGGGGTGCTAAATTCTATAAGAAGTTCACTGGGGAGGCTCAAATCGGACATCAGAGGCCTCGAGCTAAACTACTTCGAATCGGAAGATTCCAAATTATTGGGAGATATTAGGGCTAAGACTTCCGAGTTTGAAGAGGAGGCACAGAGAGACGTTAAGTTCCTAGGGAAATACACTCAAGCTAAGAAATATGGGGAAACCTCCTACGCCCACCTAGCAGGAATACATACATCACAGAAATACATGATTCCAATCAGGGACTAGTGTGGGGAACCCAGGGCATTATGGAGCAGTTCACCGACTTTTATACCTCATTATATACATCTACCTCGAGCACTACCCCGGAGGTACTTCGGGAATATCTGGACTCTCTCTCGAGCTGCTCTGGTTGGGCAGGGCGCACAGAGCTTTTTTAGATGAGCCCTTCACAAAGGAGGACATTATTCACGTCATTAACGACCTACCCTCCGCTAAGGCACCTGGCTCTGACGGCCTCACAGCGTCATTCTATAAATGCTATGCTGATCTGCTGGTGCCCCAATTACAATTGCTATATCAGGAGGCGCAGGAGATGGGTGCTTTCCCCCCTACAATGAGAGAGGCCATAATTCTGACTCTCCTTAAGCCATGCAAGCCCTCAAATGAAATGGACTCCTATAGACCATTATCATTAATTAATACTGATACAAAAATATATGCAAAGCTCCTGGCTTCTCAGGTACAGCCCCTGTTACCACTGATTGCATGCCCCGACCAGTCTGGATTTATACCTGGGAGGTCTACTGCCCATAATTTACGCACCTTATTTACTGTTTTACATTATCTTGATCCTAATTACAAAGCCTTGGTGGCTCTATTAGACGCGACCAAGGCATTCGACTCCCTGGAGTGGACCTTCCTTTTTACTGTCCTGACCAGACTAGGATTCAGCCCACTATTTATAAATCAAATAAAATTGCTATACACCTCCCCAACTGCTAGGCTCAGACTAAATGGTGTGATATCAGCTCCGTTGACAATCACCTGTGGTACGAGGCAGGGATGCCACCTGTCTCCTTTATTGTTTGCCATAGCCATGGAGCCACTGGTTGCGCGGCTCAGGCAGCATCATGTTGCTAGAGGTCTGGGGTTCTCCACCAGGGGTCTTATCATATCACTCTACGCGGATGATATTACACTTTATATTATTAACCCAGCAGAGAATCTCAACCCAGTGCTACGCAAGCTTCTCCGCTTCGATGGATTATCTGGCATACAAATAAATTGGGCAAAGTCGGTCCTTTTCCCACTCACGGAGGGCACTACTCCCTTTGTACCAGAATTCTCTCTGGGTTGGGCTCAGGGTCCTGTCCGGTACCTGGCATTTGGCTTTCCAGCGATCTGCAGGAGCTGTGGGAAGCTAACTATGGTAAGACAATTATTTGGCTGGAGAGCAGGGTGAAATCATGGGCTCGATTACCGCTCTCCCTGGCCGGGAGAATTGCGATTGCCAAGATGGTGGTTTTGCCCAAATTCTTATATTTCTTTGTAAATTTACCTCTCATTCTCACACAGGACTTTTTTGATACCCTGCGCTCCTTGATGATATCTCTGGTGTGGGTGGGCAAACAGGCTCGCATCTCCTGGGAGCTCTTGACTCTCCCGCTGTCACAGGGTGGTATGGGGGCCCGGATTTCCAATTGTATGCTAACTGTGCACCGGCTCAATTCCTGCACTTCTGGATTCACCCTGTGCCATTCCAGCCCCATGTGGCAGTGGAGATGGACAGTGTTGCGCCAACTCCGCTCTCGGTGGCGGTATATAAAATGTATAAACGACCTCATGATGAGATTGATACGGTAGAGTCACTACGCTGGAGCTGGGAGGGCTTAAGGAAACGGGCTAAACTTGATAATCTGTATGCTCCATTCATGCAGCTGGCTTTACATCCACATGTCCCTCCCCTGTGTGAAAAGGGTGAGGTGGCTCTGGCACATCGGTTAGGCCTACACACTTTCGCAGACTTATTCCCGGAGGGCAGTATCAGATCTTTTCCGGTCAGGGAAGAGGGGATGAGACCAAACTTCGCAGATTCATTCCTACTTTACCGACTTAGAGCTGCGTGCAAGCAGAAATATGAGACCTTTCCTAACTCTCCACCTACATTACCAGTGCTTGAACAAATGCTAACATGCTCATCTCAGCGCAAGCTTATTACATGCATATACAACAGCATGCAAAATACATACCTGGTGATCTCACCCAAAGCGTTAGCTGGATGGAACGAAGAACTGAGCCCCCCACTAGACGCGGAGCAATGGAAATACTGCTGTGGTCAACTGCGCATGCTATCTCCCAACTACAAATTAAGGTTAAATCACTTTAAATTCTTGCATCGATTTTGTCGTACCCCCGTCCAGCTATTTCAAATGGGGATTAGATCGGACACTAGCTGCTGGAAGTGTGGGGCCACCCCGCTACCTTCTTGCACCTGGCTTGGTCCTGCCCGGTGATAGCAAAATACTGGGTTGCCGTTTTCACCACTGTAGGGGAGGTTATTGAAACATCGGTGGAGCCTACACCCTTATTAGGCATACTCGGATATGTGAAAGATGCACCAGCAAGTGTAAGACGTTTGCTTGCCATGCTCCTTTTGCTGGCAAAGCTCAGAGTAGCTATGCATTGGGGGTCAGCTATTGCCCAACAGTAAAAAATTGGTTACGGGACATTACCTTTTGCAATACCCAGCTGTCAATGTTTTGGGAGCAAATGCCTACTGCCTCTAGACCAAAGGACGTTTGGGAGCCAATGCTGGTGTGGTTCCGTAATAGAGCTACAGATGATGGTGTCGAGCATAGCCCACATACTGACACCATATCGGTAAGGAATGTTACGATTGATCGCCTCTGAACGCTTATGGGTGTGGAGCTCTCCAGTGTTAAATGTGACGCTATAGACTGTGCAATAGGTACTATGTAAATGATATACAAGATCTGATTTTTGACTGCGGAAAATGTAATTTGATCCATGTGAACTCACCTAAGCACTGACCAGTTGTTTTACTGTTAAGTTGTTATGAGATACTGTCAATCTATTGCGCCATAAATGGTGCGGAACATTGATATGTAATTTTGATGCTATGCGAAAATGTTAATAAAAACAATTTAAAAAAAACAAAACATAAATTGTTATGGAAACAAGTGGCAAAGCTGAAAGCCTGCCTGCCACGGGCTCAAGTTATTCACACATTGAGTCACCAGAGTGTTGGCATACACGTTGAAGGGAATTCACTGGCTGATGAAGCCGCCAAGACTACAGTGTGAACTGCTGCCGTTGCTGCAATCACTTGTTCTAGCACGAGGATAAACGGAGACATACTGATAGCTATCAACGCCTCAATGAACGGCTTTGCCATTTCGAAAGGCTTTCCACTCAAATATTCCTATAAATTAGATGCGCAAAAAACACTGTATGCTCAAATTCCAGGAGTGGGGAATAGAGTTATACCAAACACTGATCGCAGATTAGGTTTAATTCTAGCTGCACACGAGGGTCTGGGCTCTGCACATGCAGGAGTCACTGCTACAGTTTCATTACTAAAGCGGCGATTCTGGTAGCCAAGTTTGTCTAAACAAACAAAGGCTTAAGTCTTAAAGTGGAGAGACGTTTGATCTCCAGGTTGCAAGTTCTTCAGCAGAGATACAGGCCCTGGTCCGTATGAATTTCCCGATCCATTTTGGAAAAATGGTTCATCGGCTCTGCTCCAGAAGTACAGGCATCAGCATCAGGCGTGCAGGCATCTAATTCTTCCCCGGCGGCTGCCGTGGGAACAAGAGATGACCACCTTTGCTCATTGGCTATGGTCCTGGAAGTTCTTGAGGGACTGCCATCTGCGGATACTGTGTTCAGCGATGTTAAGTCTTCAGTGCAGGATTCTTAAAACAATCTGGCCTCTCCTGTGCTGGGAACCGTTTGGCTACTTTTAAACATTTACCAAATAGAAGGTCGAGTGTGACTTTGTTTTATTTTTTCTCTCTTCTTGGCTCTAACTGAGCTTCATGGCTTTCAAGGTGCTCAGTGCAACAATCACAATACGTACAAGTTTAGAGGAC
Source organism: Calotriton arnoldi (assembly GCA_963921515.1). NCBI lineage: Eukaryota > Metazoa > Chordata > Amphibia > Caudata > Salamandridae > Calotriton > Calotriton arnoldi. Next base: position 24,774 of record CAWUFW010013955.1, read on the forward strand.
CTTCTGAAATGCTTCTTTAGGGAAAAAATGATTTTTTTTATGAGCAATTTTTTAAGGCTTTTGAAGATGCTTTTTAGTACGTTTATTACAAGTGATTTTTATGCCTTTTAGTAACGTTAGCTTTATCATTACCTAGCTTACCTTGTTGACCTTTTGATGAGGAGTGGGTGTCATGTCTTTTAGGATAGTCTCATCGATGTATCCCTATTTTACATACATTATCTCATTCACGCGACTATAACGATTCTAAACAGGTGAAATTTTACCTAATAGCTTGCTCCTGTCTCTTCGTCACCAGGCTCTCAATCTTCTATCAGAATCCCTGTACCTGACGTACATAAACATGTCCCCAGGCACGGCAGATTTATTCTGTATAAGGGTCACCACTTTTTTACATCCTTCGCCAACAGCCAGCTGTGCATGATCGCACTTGTTTAGAAAAGCATTGGTGATTGTTTTCAAAACACTTATGATTGTTTGCAAAACATCCATGATTGTTTTAAAAACATATCGATTCTAGAAAAAACCCTGGAGTTACCACTTTAGTATAAAAAACCCTCCCTCCCCACTACACATTAGAGGAGAATTCCTTCCAGGCTGACACGGGGGTCCTGCATGCCGAATCTTCGACACACATCGGTCTGACATCCCTTGCGGGTTGTCATCCTCGACGCAGAGACGGGGTCCTTTGTTCTAAACCATCAGGTGAGGGGGCTGGTTCATCCCTAGGGGTTTCTTGGCTACAGTTACACATATCTATACACATATACACCTACACCTCTAGGTTAGGCTTGGTACATTTTAGTAAATTACTTAGGGCGAGCGCATTTTAGGAATATGCAAGTGCTACTGTTTTTATATGAACTGTTTCTGTTCAACTTATTAGCACTCTGGTAGAAATGTATCTACTATTCAGTATATTGGTACTAGCAATCTCTTTTGTATGCTTCTGTCTCCTGATTGTTGCAGCACATATGTTTTACACAAGACTGTCGCTGGACCAATAAATACTTATTGAAACGTCCTAATCGCCATCCTGAGTATTTTCTGAGAGAAAGCAAGCACGAGTGTCTGAGCTAAATGTACTGTACTATTTTCCACGATCCCTGAGGAATCAGGGTTGTCATGTTCAGGAGTTGCCAGAAACTATCTACGCCACTGTAGAATACAGGGGAATGGTAGTGGCACTGTAGAGCTAGCTGGTCTAATGGCTGACATATCCTGTGGGGGAGAACGGAAGCGGTTGGGAGACCAAGCCCTCAGTTTAGGTCATCCAAAACGCGCAGGTCCTGGGGGACTCCTAGGAACTACACGACAGGGTAAAAGTACTAGGATGTGGTCAGCAGCATAAAGGTACTACAGTATCAATAGTGATACTAGGATACAAAGAAGAATATATGACGTTACAACGCAAACCATTACAACGCATACTTTTACATCACAGTTTTTACAACGCACATACCATTACAACACATGTTTTTACAACGCAAGCCATTGCAACGAATGTTCATTGAGATATATTTAAACTACCATTACAACGCATTCCAATACAATGCATACGAATACAACGCATACTATTGCAACGCATAATATGTTTTCATTGTTTATTACCAAAATTTCAGAAAGTATACATTTTTGCATCCACCCCCTGGTACGGGATGCGAGGGAAATAGGGGTTTTGGGTGGGGGAGAGTATTAATACCCATATATCAATTTTAATAGTCAGGTATTTTTATATTACCTAACCATTAAAATACCTGTGCATTAAAATTAAATTCTAAAAATATGTTTGAAAAAACGGCAAAATTAACATATATTTACAGCATTTTTTATAAAATACACACTACTGTCAGAGGCAAAAAGAGATTATACTTACAATCAACTTGAAGCACATAAAACGGCAGTCCTTCAACTATTTTTATTACAGCCCCTGACCCACCATCTACTCAATATGGCTGACATTCCGAGAAGGAACGTATCAACGAACATTTTTACACAGGACAAAATAAATATACATTCTGTCAGGTTGTGAATCACGCGAAAAAATCGTTTCCAAAACATATTTCATTTAAATTGTCGTTTACCCCCAAAAAACGTATAAAAGAAGCCGTACACCATTTTGCGCTCAGTGGTACACTGACTGAAATTTTGACGTTAAAACGCATTGTAATAGACGTTTCCCTACAAAGAATATAGGTAGGCTAGAAGTACAAGTGTATGGGTAGAGGTTCAAAGTCATAGGTAGGGAACAAGGTATTAAAGTATGTGCAGAGATATAAGGCAACAGAGGTAGAGGTACTAGGGTATCGGCAGGGGTAATGGTACTAGGGCATAGTTAGAGGTAAAAATACTATGGTATTGGTCTGGGAGGTGGTAGGTAGTGCAGGACAAGAGGTAATATAGTGTAGGCATCTCAAGAGGTGTTAAGGTATTGACCAGCGGTTCTTCAAATTTTGACTTTTGTGAAGACCCACTTCTAAAGATACAGGCCTTTTTCAGGTTTCCTACTACTCTCTGCCCCATTTGGACTATTAGCTGCTGGTGTTTCGACTCAGTGCACTGAGGCGTACTAACCAGATCTTAGTGCCAGTGTTCTGTCCTGACCCATTACAAAAGGTATGTCGAATTGGATGTCTCCAATTGGCAAGTACTGACTTACTTAAAAGTCCCTAGCATAGGATACCCAGGGCATGTAAGACAGAGTGTCCACCCAGGGTTGCAACACTGTTTGTTCCATCCTGAGTGTGATAAAGTAAAAAATGGCTACAAGCCTGCCACCGCAGACTGGAGTAGCAGTGTATACACTGCTAGTTCGACTTTGCCATTAAAAGCAATGGCAAATTCACCCTTCCCTTAATAATATGTCAGTCTCCCCTAAGAAAGGCCTATCAAGCCATATGGCAGGGAGCCTAAAGTTGTTGTTTTTGCTGAGTAAAATTAGTAGCCCCTTTGGCTAACACAGGGTTAACGGCTGGCATCCCAGCCTGTCGAACTACTGAATGGGACTGCCTAACTGGGTACTGTAAGGTATCAAATTAATAATGGCATTAAATCCGACTTGATGCCCAAGTCGAGATTTATGTCACTTTTAAAGTTAAGAAACGTTTAGAAACTTGCCACCCTGTGCCCCAGCTATTCCAGTGGCCTCACAAAGGCCTTGCCACACAGACAGCTTTCTGCCTGTCTAGGGAGATGTGTGAATGACTTCCAGGCTCAGGAACAAAGGCAGTTGCCACAGAATGAGGTGTAACCTCCTCTCCAAGGAAGGCTGCAAGGGGTGTTAGCCCAAAAGGTAAGCTTCAAAGGGGAAGCCGCATTTAAAGGCCGCCTGTGACAACACTCCTGAGGAGGATTCATTTTGTTCCTGTAGACAAGTTGGAGACATGGCCGGAGAGAAAAAACCTGTCCCCAAACCGGTTTTCCTATGGGCTTGTAGCCCTTAGGTAGCCACACCTCTGGGGTGGGATACCAAGCTTCTCACATTCGAGGAAAGGTTCAGACATCTTGAGAGTGGCAGGAATATTGCACTCTGGGATTGCGAAATGCTACAGATTGCCGGAACATTGTCACCAAAGAGGAGGGGACTTACTAGCCCATTGGCTAGTGACCGAGTTGTCCCCTTGGTGCACTTTCCCGGGAGTTAATGCGCACCCCTGGCACCCTGAACTTTAGTACACTGTGGATTTGGAGAGAGGACCAAGAGAGGAGTGTCCTGTTGCCTTTGTAGCTGCACGGAAGGACTGCACCAGCTGTACTTTGGGCTGGTGAGATTGGACTGTGCCTGTGGCTCCTGGCTTGGGGAAAAGTTGATTCCTGGCCCCAGATCAAAGCGGTGACTCCAAGGGGCAGTTGGGTGGCTCTCTAGAACAGCAACAGTGACATCAAAGTTGAGGAAGCCCAAACTGGCAAAGCAGTAGCCACTCCTGAGGGATCCCCGCTGGCCGCTGTTGGGCACACTAAGAGAAAAATCTCGGGTAACCAAAATTTGCACCTGTGTGCTCCGGACCTGGGAGTGCTATCAGAGACTGGTTTCATAGCCCAAGAGAGACACAAGCCCCACCAAGGATATTCTCTGCGACTACTATGTCATGAGATCAGAAGCCCTGCCACAGCTGGCCTTCTACTGTCACAGAGAGGATGTTGTTTGACCCCAAGTGATGTGGTCAAAGTTGTCTCAACTCACCCGTGGACCAAAGGATCAATCAAACTTCACCCCCATTGACCACACAGCACCAGGAGCATCCTTTGAGCATCTTTAGACTCTATCCTCAGTATTAGGACCATTCCATTGATGTCTATGGCGGTCGTCCTGCAAAGTTTTAAACTTGCCCTAAAAACACTCTTGTGGCCAGGTAACTGCCCAAAGTATCCTTACTGGATTCCTAGACCTCCGCCCTGTTGGATTTGTGTGCCCAAGCCGTGCCGGTGTGGCCGAACTAACTGTTTCAAACTTGTGTTCCGGACGAGAACACAGGCTCCCATTGAAAAAAAGGGTGGTTGGGGAAAACCATGCACCCTGTGACAGGCACACAATGCATGGCTTAACAGGGGGGTCCCTTGGGTACCCCCACGGGCCCCAACCGGAGACCTCAGGGTGAAGGCGGGCCTGCTACGGGCCCCCGAAGTCAGATTCCGATAGCCCTTTCATGTCGTGCAGACTGAATCGGAACTGCTGTCCGAATCGGTTATCGTTATCGCTCGTTCGGAAACCGTGTCCACAGAGCTGTACGAATCAGCTCCGAATGACTCGGCCTGTCTGAATGCCTTTCGTAACTGATTTGGACAGCCCGAATAGTTTCCTTGCATCGTAATCAGTCGTCCGGAAAGGTGTCCGATTCAGTCGGAAACATAGGTTCCGAATGGGAACCATAGGTCCTGAATCGGATTCGCCGAATCCGAATCCTGTTCGCAGCCTTTCCGGACGGCATTGTAATCGACCCCTTAATTGTAAGGCTTCAATTTCAAATGGCTTTTGCTATATGTCTATTTAATTTATTAATCTGATAATATTATTTTCTTTTCTAAACAGTTGCGTATCGCCTCAGTAGATGTCATGAACCTTCACGGGTCCGCGTGCCACAGGTTAAGAAACACTGGTATAGAGAGGAGTAGATTGAAAGGTGCAAGGATGTAGTCAGCGGTAGAGATGCAAGGGTGTATGCAGGAATGGAGGTATTAAGATATAGTGATGGGTATAGGTACTAGTGTAGAGGCATGGACAAAGGTATTTGGCCTTGGTTTGGTTAAAGTTACTAGGGTATTGATAAGGGTAGAGGTACTAGGGTATAATTAGAGATATAGGTACATGTGCCAGGGTATAGGTAGAAGTGCTTTGGTAATGTTATGGGTAAAGTGAGAGCAGTAGAGGACAGGGATAAAGAAATAATAGTCAAGAGAGAAAGATAAAGGAATCAGGTAGGGTATTAGAAGAAGGATCAAGAGAGGAAGAGGAAAAAGAGAGAAAGGGGTCTGTGACTTCTCTGTAGCGCCTTGTCACCAAGACAAAGATAGGGTCAGCAGGGAGAGGAAGAAGGGAAACAGCAGGTTCTGCTGTGAAAAGGTAACAAGGGACGAATGTGATGCTAGGATACTGGCAGTGGTACTATATTTTTTCCAGCTGGAAGAGTATTCACGGCAACAGGTCTTGGAATGCCAGTATGGGTCTTGAAGCTCAATCACAGCAACATGTCTTGGAATGGTAGTTTGCAAATGAAGGAAGTCTTATTTAGAGGATGACACTCTTATGGCCCAATTACAATGCAGGCTGAAATGGCTCCGACCGTCGGTAGGAGCCCTTCAGCCCAGATTGTAATCGGCTGGTCGGATTCCTTTCCGACCGACCCATTTTGATGGAGTCGGTCAGAAGGGAATCCGAATCGAATTTCTGAATGGCATCTGACGGGCTCAGAGAGCCCGTCTGCCATTCGGAAAGCCTTTAGTAATCCCTTGGCCGGTTCTTTCCGGCCGAGGGATTATGATGGCAGATTCCCAAAGCCTTTCTGTGCCGGCCTTTCTGACATAGAAAGGCTTTGGAAATCTGTCTTTGGGGGCCCCCAGCAGGGCCCCCATGGGTGCAAGTCCGCCGAATGGTGGCCTAGGGGGCACGTATGGTGCCCCCCTGTTGAGGTGCCTGCCACGGGGTGTTGGGATGAACGGCACCTCTGCTCTTTACAATAAGAGCATGCATTCCGTTCGGAATGCATGCTCCTATTGTAAAGTATAGGATTGCGACCGAACAGGGTTCGGTCGCATCCTACTTGCTGGGCTGGAACCAACGACAGGAGGTCGTTCGGTTCCAGTTCCCAACCGATGACGGACGGACTCCGGTCTGTTCGACATCAGAATCAGCCCCTTAGTTATAAGGTCTAAATATGTGTTATAGGAAGGCCATCTTTAATGTCAAAATTTAACAACGTAGGGTACATATTTCTTCATCTAGTATCTCCTCACATCAGTTTATGTATGATTAGGCCCATTTAAATCAATGATTAAATCTATCTACCAAGGCATTGAAAATGCTCAGACTTCTCTGAGTCCACCTACCATCCCATTTGTGTACAAGGTGTGTCAGCCAGTCTCATGTTGCTGGATTTCCTTATTTTAGTATCTTTGTGGGAAGTGACAGAGCTATTTATCAGCACTAAATCCAGATCTTCTGATGACTGCCCGGTGTTGGTCTTTCAAGTGATTGTACCTTCTATCAATCCCCAGCTCCTAAGGTTAAATTGTCCATTGCTGGTGGCCACCCCGTCAGATATTTGGGATGTCTACAATGGAATGGAATTACGATACAAATATGATGCATCATGATAATCTTTCTTTTAGGAAGGCATTAAAGACACTGCTGTTTTTAATCTTTGCTTGCTCTTTTTGCTTGGTGGCTAGTGGTTTTCTTCAGTACACAGATCATTTTTGAGTGAAAGAATACGTTACTGTAAGAAATTGGGGATATTAGGTGAGGGGGTAAATACCCATCTTTAAATAATAACTGTAATCCTTGTTATGGTGAACCACTAACGTCACTTAATCTGAGCTCAACCCCCTGGTAGCTATGGCACACAGCAGACAGGCTTCCTTTAGAGGCAATTTGTCAAGTATTTATGTACTACTCAAACAGTGATAAAGTCAAAACACAACACAAGAAAAACCCCAAATCAATTTAAATAAAATGACATGAAAATTACAAAACTCCAATAAGTAGAGTCAAATGTATTAATTTTTTAAGTTTAAATGTGACAATAGCACCAAAAAGTGTTAAGTGTCAACACTGGTTATCTGGTGCACTTGACCGGTAGCTAGGCACAAGTTAAGGCTAACTGCGAAGGATTGCAGGTTGGACACAGAACTCAGGTGCGACCCGGTCAGAAGTATTACCTTCAGACTTCGAATCTGGAATGGAAGTTAAAAATCCTCCCTGGGGCAAGGCAGGAGGCTGTGGCCGAAGAGGGCTCCATGTCATCGGATAGCCTCTAGACGAGATCTCAGTGAAGTCGCAGTCTTCTGGTGGGAACCCGCAGAGAGGGAGAAATTTGAATAGCACGCTCAGAGAAGGTCCCTCGCTGGCCTGATATTTTGCGTGACTTCCCTCAGTGAAGATTTCTACCATCTGGTTTAGGGGCTGATTACAATTTTGGTAGTGTGGGAGCAGGGCAGCTTGTCACCTCCCCACTCACACACCGCCAAGCATGTTGCTGCCCCAGACCGCCGTGCCACAGCCAGAGAACGCGGTACCCTGGCAGTTGCGGTGGTCCCAAAATGGTATTACAAGTACGGCGGTTGGACCAGTGGTAAGGCGGTCCCCGACTGCCACCGCACCTCCACCAAAGGTTCGACAGTCCGATTGACAACCAAACCCAAAATCAGGCCCTAAGTCACATTTTTGGAGCTTGGATTTTTTCAGAGGGGCAAGGCTGCAGACTGTAGCTGAACAGGGTGCCACAATTCTGAATACCTTCTCTGTGGGTTCCGTGGCTTTGCTGCTGTGGAGAAGAACATAGTGCAACCTACCGGGATCTTTGGGCCATTTGCAGTGTAATTTTGTCGGATTGGCTTAGCAGGTTGGTCCCGGTCCCACATCGGTTCTCAGAGCAAAAAGTTGACGAAAAGATTCTAAGTCCCAGGTTTCAAGATTTGTTAGGAGGAGTAAACTTTGACACTAGCCAAGGGACCAGGACCTTGGAGACAGCCCTTAAGGGGATCACTGAATATTGATACACACAATATCGAAACACAAACATATTGCAAAAGAAATATAGTTAGCTACAATATTGCCTCCTATACTTAACTAATAAAACTCTAAATATTGAGAACACAAATGTTGTTAAAAATATTCCCTTTTCCTTATAACATAAACAGAAATATCAGAAAAAATATTGTTACCTTTAAATAAAAGTATATATCAAAAAGTTTGCCTCACACAATATCGACTACAATAATATCACCAAAATAATGACATTATCATCAGTAAACATAAAGCAACTACTTTTTACATTAAACAATTAAAAAAAATGTTGAACAATATATACACATGTTTGAATTAAAAAAATAAATTCCACCACCAAAAGAATTATAATTCACCCCACTGAAATATATAACTAAATACATAACATTATAAGCAAAAATAAATTACATAAACTACAAACATGTATACAGCAATCTCAATATTAATAAATATACTTAATATATAAAATAATACTCAAAACTATCAAACTACATATTAAATACCGAAAGTAAAAATCTAAAACTATTATTTCACAATAATTGTAATTTATATTATAATTTACTTATTGTTTAAAACTTTAATAATATAACAAATACATATATATGTGTATATATATATATATATATCCATTTATATATATATATATATATATATATATGTGTGTGCATATATATATATAAATATATATATATATATATATATATGTGTGTGCATATATATATATAAATATATATATATATATATATATATATACATATACACATACATACGTATGCATATATTTACTGGAAGAACAAAGGTTACAGGTACGTTATAGTTAGGTTCTGAATTTACTCGCACGAAGCCATAGAAATTCAGCAGTTAAAGGTAATACTTATAGTTAAACGAATGTTAAGAAACTTGCCTTAAGTTACTCAATGGCACGTGTTATAGTTTCTTCAGATAACTTTAACTATAAATTGATTTTGTGCGAGTAAATTCAGAACCTAGCTATAATGTCCCTGTAACCTTTGGTTTTTTCAGAGAATTTCTATGTTTTTTTTAACATGTACCTTTATATAACCAGCGCCAACTCTGCTGCATGCAGCCAAACACAAGCTGAGCACAGCCTTAGGCTGTGCGCAGCATGGTGTTGGATGCAGAGGGTGTTTTATTTTTTTCATTTTTTTTCTAGATCCGCAAATCTTTTTTCTGGATCTGAGAATTTACAAAGGGACCATGCTGAGAATCGCTAGTGGATCCGCGGATCAGACAAAAATAAAATTGGCCAACTTTTTGCCCACAAGTGGTCTCTACTGGACCCCTCTATGTGTCCTATGGGGTCAGGATATCTGTATCCTGAACCCTTATGTGTTTTTGTACTCTCCTTTTCTGACCTCCCCAGCTGATGTGACAAAGAATAGGGCAGCTGCAACTTTTAGGTGAGGTTGCAGCCAGCCAATCACAATCTTTCTTTGGCAAGTGGATTCGCGAGTCCACTGCAAGGATCCACGTCCCTATATATCTATATTTTTTGCCCTTTAATATCTCTAAAACTACTGAAAGAATTTACACCAAATTACAAAAAGCAACCTTTCTGGACCAACATCTAGCTTTCTGCCAAATTTGGTGTAATTCCATTAAGCGGTCCGGGCTGTATTCATGTTCAAAATCCCTATGAGAAAATAAATGGAGAAAACGTGTTTTGGGAACCCCCTTTTATCTCAGCCCCCGCTTGACTTATTACCCCGAAACTTAAAAATACAGCAGCTGAACAGACAAAAGTATAAGGGCCTGATTACGATGTCGGGCGGACCACCACCGACATGCCGCCGTGTCGGTCTGCTCGACAGACAGGCCATCTCTCCGACCGCTGCATTACAATGCAGGCAGTCAGACTGCAGCAGTCAGGGGAAAGACAGCTGCCTCCAATAGGATCATCTGCTCCTGACAGGGCAGCGGTCAGAATCGTACTCCCGACAAGAGGCGGTGGCGAGGCAGGCACCGCCATCGGGATTACAATGTCCCTTTCCAACAGCCTTTTTTAATGGCGGTTCAACTGCTATGGAAAGGCTGTCAAAAAAGGGACTTTGGGGGACCCAGACAGGGCCCCAGTCCCTCGTGAGCCACTGCAAAGTGGCTCAGGGGGCAGATGAAGCGCCCCTACACACATCCATGCACGGTGTGCCAAAATTACTATTCCCACTCCAGTCAGTGCACCAGTAGGGAAAGTGTTGGATTGCGGAGGGGTGAAATTTGCTTTTATCACACCAGTCTGTGCAACAGTAGGGAAAGCGTTGGACTTAGGAGGAGTAAAAATTACTATTCCCACACCCGTCAGTGCAACAGGAGGAAAAGCGTTGGACTTAAGAAGGGTCAAATTTACTATTTCTACTCCAGTCACTGCAACAGTAGGGAAAGTGTTGGATTGTCAAGGGGTAAAATTTACTATTCCAACTCTAGTCTGTGCAACAATAGGGAAAGCGGTGGACTCAGGAGGGATAAAGTTTACTATTCCCACTCCAGTCACTGCAAAAGTAGGGAAAGTGTTGGATTGCGGAGGGGTAACATTGACTATTCCCACTCCAGTCTCAGCAACAGTAGAAAGAGAGTATTTCACTTCAAACAAATATCTTAACACCTATATTAAAGAAAAATTACATATACAAATTTAAATAAAAAATACATATGTATTACAATGTTTAGTAATGTTTTAAATTAAAACAGATAAGATTAATTTAATTAAAATACCACACTATATTCTCACAATCATAACAACCAACAAATACAATCTTATTTACATTTAAAAAGCATAATACAATTCAGACATAACATAATAAATAGCACCATTTTTAATAAATGAATAATTATATTTAGATTTATTATTACTTAAATTACTTACCACCCTATACCTCTACAAAGTAAACAACGCACACCTAAAATATATCTTCAAAAATCATAATTACACATTTTACAGAATTAATTATCAATTAAACAATTATTAATACTTAACTAAAAATAAAATATTTGTATTTAACTTCCCACCCTTTATCCCTACAAACACAACACACACCTAATATATAATTTTAAATTATATTATTTATATGATTTACTTATTAAATTATCAATTAAACAATTAACTAATAAATACATTAATACATTAATTATATTTAATTAACTTTCCACCCTTCGCACAATTACATAATTTACATACTCAAATGTCAATTAAATAATTATTAATAATCAACATTAATTATGAATTATTATAATTAATTTCCTTCACACCCTTTACCCCTACAAAAACTACAAATCACACCAAAAATATAAATACAAAATTCAATTAATTATACTATTTACATAATTAGTTATCAATTAAATTATTAATAATAATTACAAGTTAATTATTAATAAATTATAATTAATGTACTTCCCACCCTTTACCCCTACAAACCTCAGAACCTGCACCTTGAACTTAATATAATAATAAAATAAATTACACAATTAACATAGTTAATTATCAATTAAATAATTAATATTGAGTAAATATTAAAAATTAATTAACTATAATTTATTTGCTTCCCACCCTGTACCCCTATAAACTAGGCCTGGGCGTCAAATTCCGCTCCACTCGCCGAATTTGCGGAATTTAGGCAATTTCGCGTTCTGCGGAGAACGCGAAATTGCCAACAATTCCGCGATCCGTGGCGTAGCGGAATTATTTTCTTGTTCGCGCTTTAAAAATGCGTTCTAGCGCGCAGTGGCGTCACTAGGGTTGGTGTCACCCAGTGCGGTAACTCCCGAGTCCGGGGGTGCGGGGGGTGTGGACCGTCACCGGGGCGGGTGACACCATCACATTGGGTGACACCGTGAGCCTCTGCTTTAAATCGCTACATAAATCAGGAGGAACCCAGGTTCCTCCTGATTTATGTAGCGATTTAAAGCAGAGGCTCACGGTGTCACCCCAGGTGATGGTGTCACCCGGTGCGGTCCGCACCCCCCGCACTCCCCTAGTGACGCCACTGCTAGCGCGCGCGATAGCGACTTACCGGAATTCCTGCGTTTGCCGACGAGTTTTCCTATCCGTTCGCGTGCGCCATGAGATTTCGGTAGCCGGCCGCGCGATCCTGCGAGAGTTTGCGATCGCGAACACGTCATTTGCCGCGCCATCGGACACCGCGAGAGTGTGCGATCGCGAACACGTCATTCGCCGCGCCATCGTGCACCGCGAGAGAGATTGCGATCGCGAACACGTCATTCGGGCGCGCCATTGGACATCCGGCGGAAGGTTGGTGAAGCTCGCGATCCCAAACACGCAAAATTTTCAATCTGGAGAAGAATAATATCTCGAGCAGCATAAAACCTTCTATAAAATGATGATTTGGATGAAAAAAACTCCTCAGATTGATATTTGGCTGTCCTTTTTGTCAAATTTTTTGGGGGAGAGGGAGGAAGTGCCACAGAGTCTCCTACTTCCTGTTCCTGTCCAGCAGGCTCCTCCCAGTGCTTTGTCCATCTCCTGTTCATTTTTCATTTGGATTTGAGCTGGAAGGATCACTCTTTGTGTCTGCTGCATCATTATCATTGGATTTGAGGACTTTTGGATTTGAGATTTTACAAGTAAGTTGGTGTTGTTTGATTGGGGCATTGCAGTTGCTGCAACTACAATTTTGGTACTTTTCATCATTTTTAAAAATAAATAGTTGTGGGTAGCCAGTAGGCCCAGAGCTAGTCATGGGTGGGTGCATGATGAAACATGATGAAACAACTGTTCCTTTGCTGTGTGATGTATTTATTTATTTCAAACATCATTTAGGGCACATGGATGGCATTGGATTGAATTGCAAAATGTGTATTTTTGGGTGTATTTCAGTTTTTGGGTGTGTGTTAAATAAATGCCTTAGTTGTGTGTGGTGTGTTGCAGGCCTTGTTTAGCCCTGTGGATTTTCGTTTTTGCATTTTATTGCATTACAGGCAAAGCAGTGTGGTTTAGCATGCAGCCTTTGCCTGGCTATTATAGGCCTGTTTTCAGTACATTGTTTTCCAGGCCTCCTGCTTGTTGCTTGTGATTTGTGAGTGTCCATGTGGCTGGTAGCCATTTCTGGTGGGAGTTATAAGTGTGCTGCTTTTGCCATATAGGCCTGCATGTGTTTCCTTTGTTGCCTAGGCTTCTTGTCGTTGTGGGCCTAGCCATGAGGCTGGTGGCCATTTTGAAGCCAGGCAGTGTGCTTTTTGCCATAGGCCTGCATTGTCTGTCTTCAGTTTCTTGTTGTTGTGGGCCTGGCCATGAGGCTGGAGGCCATTTTGAAGCCAGGCAGTGTGCTTTTTGCCATAGGCCTGCATTGTCTGTCTTCAGTTTCTTGTTGTGGTGGGCCTGGCCATGAGGCTGGAGGCCATTTTGAAGCCAGGCAGTGTGCTTTTTGCCATAGGCCTGCATTGTCTATCTTCAGTTTCTTGTTGTTGTGGGCCTGGCCATGTGGCTGGTGGCCATTTTGAAGCCCGGTAGTGTACTTTTATCCATAGACCTGCAAGCTTGTGGCCTACTCTGCCAACAGGCCTTTCATCCAGTAGGCTCAGAGGTAGTCAGGGGTGTGTTCTGTTGAATTTAAACATCATTTAGGGCATGGATGGCATTGGATTGAATTGCAAAATGTGTATTTTTGGGTGTATTTCAGTGTTTGGGTGTGTGTTAAATAAATGCCTTTGTTGTGTGTGCGGTGTGTTGTGTACCTTGCAGGCCTTGTTTAGCCCTGTGGATTTTCGTTTTTGCATTTTATTGCATTACAGGCAAAGCAGTGTGGTTTAGCATGCAGCCTTTGCCTGGCTATTATAGGCCTGTTTTCAGTTCATTGTTTTCCAGGCCTCCTGCTTGTTGCTTGTGATTTGTGAGTGTCCATGTGGCTGGTGGCCATTTCTGGTGGGAGTTATAAGTGTGCTGCTTTTGCCATTTAGGCCTGCATGGTTTTCCTCTTGGCTTACTGCTTCCATCCATCCCCTTTGCCAGCTGCAGCTCCCTGAATGATGTGATGAGCAAATAATTTAATGCCAAACAGGGTCCACTTCCATTACATTTGTATTTTTGTTGTTGTTCCTCTTCTTTCCTATCCTTCCTGAGAGTGTACACAGTATACCATGAAAGCCCTTGTTGACAAAGTCTCACAAATGGCTACACTAAGTTATATATTTTATTTGTTTGTTTGTACTAGTAGTAATTGAACCACAACAACAAATGCAACATTTCACTGATGTTCTTCTCCTGGCTTCTTTGCTTTTAGGTGCACAAAAAGACAGAGGAGGAGGTGTCATCATCATCACCCGTTGTACTGCCAGACCGAAGTCCTGCTGCGCACCATGTCACGTCCACGTGTGACCACAGACATCTCTGCAACTTGTGCACCTGCGTCCTGCTGACATCTGAAGAAGATGGCCCCAAAGAAAGGTACCAGGTCCTCCAGTACCAAGAAAGTTGCCAGTGAGAAGAAGAAGGAACAGAAGAAGGAAGTGGCACTTGCCAAGACTGGTGTGCCGCCCGATGTGTTTTTTGGGGAAAAAAAACTTACGCCTGCAGCAGCGGTGTCCGGCGGGGACCAAGCTGGGAGCAGCACCTCCGCATCAGCGGGCCCACCCCACCAACCTAGGCCCAAGCCCATGAGTGTGGCAGAGGTAGCCAGTCTACTAATGAGCAGTGATGTTGAAATGTCATTATCGCAAAGTAGTACCCAATCCACGCACTCGCAGGTGGAAACTCAGCAGATAAGTGGGCAACCACAGCCGCAACCACAGCCGCAACCGCAGCCGCAACCACAGCCGCAACCACAGCCCCAACCACAGCCGCAACCGCAGCCGCAACCACAGCCGCAACCACAGCCCCAACCACAGCCGCAACCGCAGCCGCAACCACAGCCGCAACCACAGCCGCAGCCGCAACCATAGCCGCAGCCGCAACCGCAGCTGCAACCGCAGCCGCAACCGCAGCCGCAACCACAGCCGCAACC
Source organism: Calotriton arnoldi (assembly GCA_963921515.1). Classification (NCBI taxonomy): domain Eukaryota; kingdom Metazoa; phylum Chordata; class Amphibia; order Caudata; family Salamandridae; genus Calotriton; species Calotriton arnoldi. Next base: position 39,966 of record CAWUFW010013955.1, read on the forward strand.
ACAGCCCACAATAGTAGTTGTTCCACCTGAAGTAGGGGCAGTTCAGGAAATCGAGCTTTTTGCAGACGAAGAGGAGCAAGCCACTGTTTCAGAAGATCCATTGTCTTCCAGACCCCCAGCAAGGAAAAGGAGGGTTAGTCCATCAACTTCTTCTTCAAGCCCCGCTTCTGATGATCTAGATGCCACTTGGAAGCCACCAGTTCAGTCTGAGAGTGATGCACGCCACAAGACAAGGCTAGTGAAAAGGAAGGTTCCAGAAAGCCTTAGAGTTATGGAGGTAGATGTAGACGAGGGGGGTGATGATGATGAAGAGCCAGTCATCATGAACATCACTCCCGGGCCAGAGGAGATGGAGACCAACATTATTAGACTATCCAAAATTGCTGCGAGGGATGTAGCACGGATACCACCAACACAGGTAACACCAACACGACCTCCAGCTTCCATATTTGCCTTTGCAAAGGCCCGGCAGGGACCTACATCCAGCTCAACCACCACCTCAGTAGATAGTGGTAGTGTAACTGCACAGAGTCAAATTCCAGGCACACCCTCCAGTTCATCTGGTATTGAAAGTGGCACCTCCAGCAGTGCCAGAAAGTTCTCCTCCCCAGTTTGGGACTTCTTTTCGGTTAGCAGTAAGGAGGAGAACATTGCTATATGCTCAATTTGTCGGCAGGCTGTTAGGTGGGGTAAGCTTGGTACAAACTATGGTACCGGAGGCCAAACAAGTCATCTCAAAAAACACCACAGTATCAAGTGGGAGGCTCACCTACTTCACTTAGAAAAAAGTAAAACTGCACCCATTGCTGTTGTTGGGGATGAAGAAGTAGGGGAAGATATGATCGCGGTGGAAGGTCAACAAGAGGGAGACATTTCTAGCCCTATCCCCAGCAGTGTGGTGGTACCGCCCACATCCTCAGCAACATCTCAGTGGCACCGTAGTAAGAGTCAGCCTGAGACACCAAAGCAACTGAGTACTGCAATGAGAAAAAGTGCGTCGTCGTTGAGCCTAACTGGGTTCAAGAAGACAGCTGCACCACAAAGGAAAATATTCCAGCCTACCATTGACAGCATGCTTAGGTCGGAGGGGCAGTACCAACGCAACCACCCAACGGCACGGTTGTACAATGCGAAGCTGGATAAAATGTTAGCGCTGGACCTTCTCCCTTTTTCATTTGTGGAAGGGGTGGGTTTCCTTGAATTTGTGTCAGCCATCTGCCCTAAATGGAAGGTTCCCAGCCGGTCCTATTTCGCCAGAGTTGCTGTTCCAGCACTACATCATGATGTGCTGGAATTGGTTGGACAAGCTTTGCAGCAGAGTGCTGTTCACAATATCCACCTGACAACAGACATGTGGATCAGTTGCCAAGCCACTGATTACATGTGCATCACTGCACACTGGGTCTCTTTTGTGGGGGTTAGAGAAAAGCTATCTGAAGTAGGTGCTGTTGACACAGCTGAGATTTTTAATGCTACTCGGAAACATGAAACTGTAGCCATGTTCGCCATGGAAAAATCTCATACTGCTGCAAACATTTTGGAAGAGTTTAACAGCAAGGTCTTTGAATGGCTGCGCCCAAGAGGGCTCAACATTGGTTTTGTTGCCACGGATAATGGCAGTAATGTACTTAAGGCCATGGAGGTTGGTGCCTATTTCAGGGTCCCGTGTTTGGTGCACTGCATTAACATTATAGTTCAAGACTTTCTGAAAAAAGAACCCATAGTCAGCAACTTACTGACCACCTGCCGCAGAATATGCACTCATTTCAGCCATTCTTTTAAAGCCCGGAAGCAGCTGAGGATCATTCAACGTGACTATAGAATGCCAGTCAAAGCACTCATCCAGGAGGTGGCAACACGTTGGAACTCAACGTATTACATGCTTGACCGTCTGTTTGAGCAGTACAAACCAATCAATGAATATGTCATGCGAAGGGCGGATGCTACTGTGAAAGGCATGACCCTTCAGATGGACCAATGGTGCCTAGTTAAATGCCTGACAGAGATGCTTCTTCCTTTCGAGGTCTTCACACGTGAAGTCAGCAAGGAGGACTGTACTATGGGCCAAGCTATCCCATTGTTGCACATGCTAGAGCAACAGCTGAAGGAGGTCTCTGACGCGTACATAGATGTGGAGGAAAAATGAGAAGCATATGAGTTGGTGGAGAGCTTATCATGTCGCTTAACTGAAAATGCAAGGGTGCAAACTAAGATTTTGTCACAAGAACATTACATTTGTGCCACAATTCTGGATCCACGGTACAAATCGGCACTGAACAGTAAGACATTACTCCATTATTCAGAAGTGGATGTTGCCAGGTACAAAACTTGGATAGCTGAGGCAGCCAGTAAATTGGAAAATGAACAGCTGGTAATTAAAGGCCCGCTACTCAAACCCACAACAAGTACTGCAGCAGGGCATCCGGCGTCAAGTTTAACTTCAGAGCCTGAGGGCAGTGCGTTTGCTTCACAGCTGTCACCAACACCAATACTATTGACAACAGCAAGAATCGGATCATCAGCCCCAGTAAAAACGGCACAGGATTGGTACTTACAGCAAGGACTTGCTAGGTCCAGTGCTGATGCAAAGACAAAAGAGGCCGAACAAAGTGTAGCACCCCTGAACATTGACCGGATGGTCCAGGCCTACCTGGATGACCCAACAGAGGTCTACATTGATCAAAACCCATTGCAGTATTGGTATGGCAAAAGGGGCAGGCTGGCGATAAACTATCTGGCTTTCACTGTCGCAAGTGTCTCTTCTGAACGTGTTTTCAGTGCTGCTGGTTCCATTGTAACAGTGAAAAGGACCAGTCTCTCACACAAAAACGTGGAGAGGTTAACCATGATCAAAATGAAGCAGCAATTTATACCACCGAATTACACAATACATGAATCAACGCAGGAAGATGAGGACAGCGGCTCAGGTGACGGAAGTAGGATGTTAGATGCTGATTACCTACTTCTGGTTGAACCCCCAGAGTTTGAGGACGAGCTATACTTCCCTGACAACTAGGCTTCCACTTCTTACTGTCGTCCTCCCTTATTTACTTTTATTTGTGTGTCTGTCTTTCTGGTTGGAAACTTCAAATCACAACAAATCCATCACCACCGTCTTCTAGTCTTCTATTGCCATATATGAGTTTCAGCTGTCTGCATTTCAGTCCACTCCTCCGAGTACTGCTCCTCCATCCTCCTGAATCGCCCTAAATCTATTGCCCTCAAGCCAGATGATGATTGGATGTAGCATAATAGAAGAAAAATGAAAATCTTTCCTCGTTGAGTCTCTCCAAAAGAAGTGGAACATGATGATGACTACTATAGCTATCCTCCTTTCCGAGCCGAGAGAGACTGCCCATTAACTGAAGATGAGAAGGAACAGGTAATGAATGATGACATGCATTGGACGCTGACTGAGTGATTTGTGTTGTTGTTGTTTGTAGTGCATGAAGTAAATTCATTGCGTACTATTATCTAATCTACACACTAAAAGTAACTCAATGCAATGTTTGTTTCCATTCTTGTTTTTTAATAACAAATTTGTACTTCTACTGCAGGCCGATCCATTGCATTTTGAATATGGAAAGGGGACTCAATCTGTACACTGCACACTGAGTTGGACAACACACCATGATGATGACCACAGTGACATAATATCTTCGCAGTCACTCAGTAGGATCCGAGATGATTGATGGAATAACGCAGGGCGTTTCATGAGTGGCATAAAAGGTAAACAAGCCAACAACAACCACTGAAGACCTACATGTCTGTGTAGTGGTGGAGTCGAGTGTGGTGGTATGACTGACAGCGGTGCATTGATTTAGTCACTTAATTTGTAAAATGCTATGTTGCTGTATATCTGCTTTGTCTGCCTCTGTCAAAAAATGTACGCTAAATGAAGGATGGTCACGGGTGCCGTGGGCCTGCTCTGTCCTGTTGTTGTTGGAGGTTAATGCTGGAAACAGACTAGAGTAGACATGATGTATCCATGCCGCCTCTGAAAGTGTTCTTGTTGCACTCCACCATAATTTATGCATTTTTTTTCTACTTAATTTTTCAATATCCCTTTTGTTTTTCCATCTACAATTACAGGCCGGCCCTTACCCTGTGCTATACTGGGAAAAACAACTCACACTTACCTTACCAATGAATCTACATCTGCCAGGCAGGCAGTGGCGTCACCCAAGATTGATGGCCGGAGCGTCCATGGAAGGGAGGACCAAGAGGAATGCCGAGATGCAACTCCCCATTTTGAACAGGATAACATACAGTAACAGTATCAACTTTCATCATCTTTTAAATAATTTGATTAATTTTTTGTCTTCAATCATTACTACTGTGTGTTGTTGTTATTATTATGTTTGCTCTCTGCTTATAATTCAATTCATCCCTACAGCTATTTTTGAATTTTCTTTGCTATCTTTAATAGTAAGCCCGGGCCGGTACAACAGAACAGAAACTGTATGTAATTCGGGTCTCTCGGAGGGCAGACAGGCAAGGCAAATTGCATAATATACTGCTGCCTTGTACTGTCTAATTGTCTAGTAGTAGTTAGTAAGTACTACTTATCATTAACCATCAAGTTATCATCATCATGCATGCATTTCCTTTTTCTCCCTTAACAGATTTATGGATATGGTCGTCTGCCAAGATTGTGTTTTGTTGTTGTCCATGCGTACTGTTTTTCTTAGTCAAACCTTTCCCCAAACCCCCCTTCCCAACCATTCATCAAACCCTAACCCTCTTCCCCCGGGCTGTGTGACTTATTGAGGTGTGACTAAATTAAATGTACACCAATAATTTATCATACGCTTGCTGGGGCGGATGTGGCAAAAGCAACACTAATTCAATTTCAAGGCAGGGCGCGGATCTTCTTCTGCTTGCCCACCCATGAGCAGTATATTTGCGAGATAATTTTTTTACCAAAGGAACCTAATCCACCAGCATTAATTGCCGGCATCGATTGGATTTGTTGTCATCCTCCTACACAGCACTAACGGTTACGCTTGTGTCGAGTGTACTGTAGGCCTAGTCGAGTGACTCGACACAGCTAGAGTTTGTAACTCTATGTACTAGGCTATCCCAGCCACCATTATGTTTTATTGTATATTGGCATATTATTGTTTGGCAGTAAGTTCTGTACTGTACTTCGTTCTACTACTCCTCCCACAGTCTCTCTCAGGCGACTGACTGTCTCATTTTCTTTTTTTTGCAAATGCTACTGCCAGTGTCTAGTACTACTACCACCACAACCATGGCATGTTGGGAAAGAAAACCATCATCACCATGCAGCCATCGCCGTGCCTAAGTTAAACATCAAGCACAGGTAAGAGAAGAAGTTTGGGGGAGGCATAATTAATAATGGAAATTTTTTCATTAATTCTATTTCACACACCCCTGTGAGTCCAGTTGCAGAATGCATAGACTAGGAGGAGAGACTGACAGTACTAGTAGGACAAGCCCCTCAGTGAGGGCTACCGCATCTATCTGTTTGTGTCTTACTAAGTCAGCCAATTATTTAAATCAAACACTGGCTGTGGCCCTGCACCAGCAAGGAAACAGTGTGACGTAAAACAGTAACCCCACCCACAAAACATTAACAACATCGTATGTAAAGTATAAATATATAATTTAATCCCCTAACAAAAATAAACTATGTAAAAAATCCCACAACAACACCTGACCCACCCCTCTCCCTAACCCCAACCAATGTCCATTGTCCGGAACGAAAAAGTCCAACAAATTAAATGTCCAATTGTCCAAAAGTGAAAACCCCAACGCCTGATTTCCACCCACCAAAATAAGCAATAAAAAAGGGGCAATCAACAGGGTCTGTCCATCGGCGGGCTCGCCTCTCCAGGACACGAATACGCTCCTCTAGGCGGGCCACGTGGTGCTTCAATGCGCGGCAATTGCATCCACGGGGGGGGGAAGCAGTGCTATTAAATGAAGTGCGGCGGCGGGCGGCTGCTAGACGGTGGCGCTGTAACACTGGAGGGGGGTGGCTGGGGCCCGGGGCATTGGAGGAGGCTGCAGCTGCTGCCGCCTCCTCCTCCTCCTCCTCCGCCAGAACCACCAGCCGCTAGTATTCCGTTTGTATGGCCTCCAGCTTCCGGCACCGGGCCTTGGCTGCCAACTCCTTCCTGTCTGCTTTCCCTTTGGAAGGAGTAGCTATATCAAGAAGAAAAAACAAGACTATTGTAAAATATACTCTTAGCAAAGCAGTAAGACAAATTAATTCTACACATAGTGGCACAGTAGCACTAGCAAGCACAGTACATAACATTTGTGGTATGTATCTATCCTCCCACTACCTCGGCCTCTAACATTTGTGGGAGTTTCAGGCATTCCACCACCCATGCATCTGATTCCTATCAGCCACCTATGCATGCATCCCATGTATCCTTCTCTGCCAGTCATAAATATTAAATCTTGCCCGTCCTTCCTCCTTCCACCCTTCTTTCCCTTTTCGTTCAACCCATCCATCAAGGTCATCTGATCTGACTTTAAGTCTTCTCCATAAAACTTTCACAGCTGAGTTGAAGTCAGATAGAAGAGGCCATTGGTTACTCAACAGTACACTCCCGCCGCTAATGCTATTGCTAATGCTAAGTAAAGGGTGTCTTCTTCAACCGTTCACAACAACTTCTTACTTAATAAGTCTCAACAGTACAGTATACAGTACACCCTTGCAGCGAGTGTAATGTCAATAAGTAAGGATTAGCAATATAACTTACCACCGCCCGCCACTGCTGCTGGCTCACCCCCTGCAGCTCCTCCTGCAACTGCCGCATCTCCTCCTGCACCCTCAGCGGCCGCGTCACCTTCGCCGCTGGCCCCGGTACTGGTGGTCGGTAGTACGCCTAGAAAAACATTACACATTTTTTAGATGCCATATACACCTCCCCTATTTTTCACTAGCAAGATTGAAAAAAAAGTTAATACATACATAATACATATACAACATACATCACTAGTACAAATCAGGTAGTAGAGTAGACACTAGTAGTGTTATATGGTCCCTAGGGTCATTCTAGTCTTTGCTAAGTTACCCCGAGCCATGCAACCATTTTAGCTTTGTGTCTTTTATTTTTGCGCAAGTTACCTCGCAGCTTGTTGTGTAAGACGCCTTTGAGCCCACATGAGCTCATACTGCTACTGTCTGAGCGCTGCGTACAAGGTCGAAAAACAAGCCACTTTGTTATGGAGTTCTGGTGTTAGTCCATATTGCTTATCCATAAAAATGCTACACTTTTTGGCACGACTGAGAAATGCTTGCACTATACTAACGCGCACCATTTTTCTCCTAACAGACGGAAGATTCCCTTCTACGAACCAGAGCTTTGCAGAGCTTATGATGTAACCATTACTAGTTTCTTCTAAGGTGAGGGTTCCCCAGAATTCGCTCAGAGATCTTCATTTATAATTTTATATAAACTATATTCCTACCAAGGGGAGGGTGGTTCTTCCACCACTGTTCAGTTATCATGATTTTGCCTTTTGTCTTCTATGGACTTGTAGTTGTAAGTGTAACTAAGTGTAACAATGTTTAGTGTTTTAATCTAATGCATTTTGCTGTTGCTGCTGCATTATAGAACAACGTACAGAGCTTGTCTGTTGAAAATAAACCTTTTGAACTTACATAGACTCGGTGGTATTTGGTGTGGACTTACACGAGTGAGTGAGCGAAAGGGTGTGCATTGCTTCTGCCACTGAGAGGTCGGGAGTGTTATGTTCTGGGTTGTCTACTCATTGGGTATCTTGGGGTGGGGTTCGGAGAGCTAATGAGACACTATAACTAGTCGGTTAGGGGATTGTGGTGGCTTCTGATTGAGGTGTGAGGAAGGTCCAACCTCCCATCACCAACGTCCTATTTTCTTGTGCAAAGTTCTGTATGTGCAGAATCCCTACAACAGTAGTAGTATGTCCTATCCTATCAAAAATAGTAAAATCTGGTTGGGCATTTTGTTGGTGGGAATTGTCGAAAAGCATCAAGATTAAGAAGACTAGAAGTAGTAGAAGAGGACAACCCAAAGGACTGGACTCAATGGCTAAAGCTATTGGTGAATCTGAGTTTTATTTAAAACCTTTTAAATAAAGAGTGGCCAACTGGGCAAGCTTAGCTACAGACAGACTAATAGTAGTAGTACAGAGAGTCATAGCAGACGCAGTTAGAGGCAGGGATAACAAGAATTTAGAAACAGATAGTCTAGATCGAAGAAGAATTTGTAAAAAATAGAATTAGGAAACCGAAATAATAGTTCGGAAAAAATAAGGTGCAGGAAAAGTTAGGGAAATATAATTATTAATATTAACCACTGGAGGACTTACTGGGGCCAGCAGCAGAGCCCTCGGTAGAGGAGTGGTCCTTGCCCTGGGAGGCATGTTGTTCTTCTGGTTCCGCCGACTCAGACCCCGTCTTCTTGCCCCTGGGTGCTGATCATGTAAGATTTCATAAAGAAAGAGACAAAAATTAAAGTTTGGTGTGAAACAAATAAAATATTTTAAAATACGCTCCAAAAACATTTTTGTGAACAACAATTGCAATAAAATTGACCTATCTAATCTGATTGACTAGTAGTATTGTGAGATTCATAGACCGTCTAGTAAGCCTAAGTACCACCCGACCTAGCCCACCTATTCCAGACGGGCCAATTGTTCACTAAGTCTGCATTTCCATTTATTTTAGTCCTCAAAAATGCATAGATGGAGGACACATGCATACATTTTTGCATACACCAAATTGTTGGTTGGTTGCTGCTGATGTTCTGCTAGTGATGATATAAGCCTATTAACACTCACTAAACAAACTACAAAAGGTTCTACTAAGGACTGGGGTAAGCAGCACTCAGCAGCACGTGACATGACAGAGGATGCGTCACGCGCACCACTTAAAAATTACCAACTAATACTAATAAGTAACTAAACCTATCAATCCACCACTATCTCTTCTTAGTGGCAGGAGGACAAAGGAAGGACTAGAGTCTCTCTAGCATTACCTAACTTAAGTTCTCTAAAGTAAACTCTTACATAATCAGGCCAAGCGAGCGCAAAGTTGCAAACAAGTAAGATTAGTAGCGCCGAGCACCTGTGTCATAACAATCACAGAAGATTTTTAAACTTAATTTACCTGCAATGTAAGCAGCAGCATTCTTGCTGGTCGGAAAAAAAAATATTCGCAATATATAACACAGAGCAGAAGAACACAAAGTAGTAATATTAAATAGCTACTCACCAAGCCCCGGGACCTCCACTCCTAGCAGGTCCAGCAGGTCCTGCTCCCGGTCCAGAATATTGGACCACCGGTGCGTCAGCTGGTTATTGGTGCGCCGGACACCAGAGCAGCGAAACACTGCCCGACGCACCTTGCCCAACCGCTGCCGACGCTCCCGGAGCCCGTACCCGGACCCAGGCCTGCCGCCTGCTGCCAGGGTTAAGGGGAGGTGGCGCTGCACAAAAAAAACCAGTGCGGCCACCTCCGCCTCACCAAATAAGGCCCGTGCCTGCACCCCTTTTTGGCGCCGCCTTCCGCAAGGAAGGCGGTCGCGGCTCTGGCTACGGCTGCGAGCCCTGTGGCCCTTTGCCATGGTTCTGGGTAGGTGGGGGGGCGGAAAAGAAAAGGTAGGAATTAAAAAAGTAAGTAAAAGAAATGAAAAAGCAGGTAATAGAAAAAGAGTGAAAAAGTAGTGATAAACACACAAAAAGTAGAAAAAAACTCAAAATATAGAATCAGGAAAATAGAGAGATAGATAATAAATAAAAAAGATCAAAAAAAAGTTTCCAGAAACAAACGATTGAAAAGATAGAGGGAGGATTGAAAAGCAGGCCCAGAACCATAGCAATAGAGTGAAAAACAAGATGGCCGCGCCCATTGCGACCGCATGGGCAAGTTCGCGCGATATTTCCCCACCGAGCATGCAAAAAGCGTCGCAAACACGTAATACGCATTGCCGAACAGGAAATACTTATCGCGAATGGGCGGGAGCATGCAATACGCGACCCGGAACAGGAAATAAGCATCGCGAGCGGGCGGGAGCATGCAATACGCGACCCGGAACAGGAAATAACCATCACAAGTGGGCGGGACAAGTGAAAAACAAGATGGCCGCGCCCATTAGCGACCACATGGGCATGTTAGCGATATATTTCCCCGCTAGCACGCAAAAACACATCGCGAACGGGCGGGACAAGCAATTCCGCGTCTTTGCGGAATTTCTGCGTGCTCGCGGAGATTTTTTACAATTTCGCGTAGATTTGCGTAACGCGACTACGCAAATTCCGCCCACCCCTACTATAAACCCCACAACCCGCACCCAAAACTTAACATAATAAATAAATTAATTACACAATTAACATAATTAATTATCAAATAAATAATTAATGTTAATTAAATATTAAATTAATTGACTTCCCACCCTGTACCCTATAAACCCCACAACCCACTATGGCACTAAAAATAACAATAAACTAATAAATTAAATTTAACAACAACTAAAAATGTGCAAACTATATAAAAAAACACATTAACAATAATTACAGAAACAACTTACACCATATACAATTAAATATACACTAAAATACATAAAAATTAATTACAAATTATATTATTATCAACAATATTTTAAGTAAACGATAACAACTTAGATATTTTTAACATCGATATTACTTACCTTAAAATCGATATTCTTGTCAACAGTATTCTTGCACATGATATTTTTGCATTGCGATATTTCAAACTCGATATTTTTGCCTCTCGATATTTTAATTTTGATATTTTGTTTGAATACCGTTCTTTCCCTAAAACTATACTACAATTGGTACAACTTCAGAAACCCTTATAAGTCCCTAGTAAATGGTTCCCCTGGTACTTAGGGCATTGGGACTGAAGAGAGTCCACTGGGGCTGCAGCACAAATTGTGCCACCCCAGAGACCCCTCATCAAGACCATGCAAACTTCCATTGTAGGCTGTGTGTCTTGGTGCAGAGAAAACCGAAGAGTCGACATGGCACACAGCCCTGTGTGTCATGCCCCCATACACTGCATGAGGTCTAGGTAATTTACCTTCTACTGCAGGCCTTACAGCCCTAATGCAGGGTGCACAGTATCCCATGTGTGGACATATCTGCACGAGCAGATATGACCCTACAATATGATGGCTTCACTGTGCCCTAAGATTCTCCCTAAGGGGAGAGGATGTAGCCTTACGGCTAGAGAGGTCGACCTCAAAGCTGGGCAACCGGGTTCTAGTCTCGGCCACGACACTCAACATCCTGTGATTCTGGGCAAATCACTTAATCTTCCCGTGCCTAATAAAAATGAATGTGTCCATCTGTAACGAAACTGGTGCTCATATAAAGCGCTCTGATACCTGATCTCTCGGGTCTAGTTCGCACTATATAAAACTCTAAAAAAAAAGATGTTTGGGACCAAGTATCTTGTCTTAATATATCCTCACTGATGCCAGTGTTGGATTTATTAATAAATGCACACAGGAGACCATTTAGGGGGTCCCCTAAAAACATGCCAAGCACTGGTGTGGTCTCTGACATGTTTCTGACCTCATGGGGTGAGGGTCTGCACTCTGAGAGGCCAAGATCAAAGTCTGTTCTGTGCAGTTGTTCTTCACACCTCCCCAGGACAGGATGGACTTCCTAGGCAGGACGCTTTAAATGTGATGACGCCTTTGAAAGGCAACCCAAGCAGCTCCAACTAGTGGAGGATGCCAACCCCCCTTTCCTGCTTCACATTTGGTGGGAGGACAGGTGGGAAAATTAGGAGGTGGGTCCCGATTCAGCCAGCACCAACCCTAAGGTGCGGCAGGCAATGTGGAGCCCACTTTTCATTTCCCTCCATCTTGGTTTGAGGGGGAATTAGCCAATTAGGGTCAGGGTAGTGCCCTTTCCCTGGGGGCATGGCTGACCGCAACATAGCGGACGTGTGCCAAGTGAGTTCCAAGTACCGATTCACCATCCGGAGCCAGCCATCCTGTTACAGCCATACCATCGCCTCCGCTGTGGACCCTGAGTGCAACAGAGTGCCTACAAAGATCATTGGGGCTCTTTGAGGACGCCATATCACACCGGGGCCCATGGGGCACATCTTGGTAGTCAAGTATCAAGTTCTTGTACTGATTACAGTCTGTTGCACATTATGCAAATGTCAGTTCTGATAACTAGATACAACCCATTTATCTTCCCACTGACTGGGAAGTGACTACAAAGGCTAGTGTGAATTAATTGGGATTTACACAGTGGTCTAGCAGTCTAGAGGCCAAGGAAGAAGTGAACCACTATTTCAACTAGCGGGAGGTGACAGCTATCCACAAAGATGTCCTAGCCGCTGACCATTAGCTGTACATCTGGGCATATAACCAAGTGGAAAATTCAAATTCAAACTGCCACGGGGGAAGGAAGTGGTAATTGTTGATTCATTCCTCTCAAACATTATAGTGTAAGACTGGAGCAGCATAAAATTGGCTCTACCTCATTATTATCTATTAGGCCACATATGTATATTATGGCCTTATGAATCTATAAAAATTAATGTAATTTGTGAGAGAAAAGTGCACTTAAAGTTACACATGATGGCACATGTACTGTAATCATAACATTTTTTACTTGTGTGCTACTAATGCTTTTAGTAATAACGAGTTATAGTTTATATGCCTGTTTATAAGAAAATGTTTTTCTCTGCTATGTAATGGAAAATATATATGTGAAAGATGTATTTACTCTATAAAATTGATTGCATTTGTATTAGCCTTATTCGGTTATAACGGTTGATTGAAGTTTTCATCAGTTAGCTTGACCAAAGGCCTTAACCACTAGGGCCCGATTCACAAAAGTGATTTGAGATGAAAGTCTAACTTTATGACTTTTGGTATTCACAAAGGGCAATTACTACTCGTAAATGCCCTTCGTGAATACCAAAAGTTAAACTTTACGACTTTCGGTATTCACAAAGGGCATTTATTTACGAGTAGTAAATGCCCTTCGTGAATACCGAAAGTCCTAAAGTTAGACTTTCCTCTCATTTTCCTTTTGTGAATCGGGTCCTCGTATTTCACAGTTTTTAACCTTGTACATGAATGTTCTCTCAGATATGGTGTTTTTCTTTCTTTTCTAAGTGCCTGGTACGATGGCTCAAGGATGGGAAAGAAGGCTCCTTTGCGCGAAGTAGATACGTTTGTGTGAAGGGAGTCAAGGGTGAAAGAAATTATGACCGGAAGAGAGGCTTGCTGTCTGTACGACATAAAGGCATAAATTCAAGGTCAACTAAAGATATGTGAAAGCAACAAGAAGAGTTATCAATGTGTTTTTGAAGTAATATATTTGAGGAGAAGGAATTTCGATAAGGTCATGTGAAAGCAAATATTCTTTGAAAGCTATCTTTAAATGGGCTTACCATGATAATTTAGAAGGGTTTTCGAGAGTATAACTAGGCAATGCTTGTGATCGTAAGCAGCACATTACGCTGAGACTTAGAAGAGATTTAGACCTCTGTGCCCTATATTTCTGTTATATGGCTTTATGCTATGCAATGTTTTATTCTGAAACGTCTACTGAAGTTTCATGCTGATACTTTTCTCTCTTAATTAGATAGATTGAATTAGAACATATTTTAGCATTTATAGAGCAGTTTATTTTAGATTTAGAGATCTTCATGTATCATAGACAGGAAGGTCGAACTTTTCAATCTTCTTATTCTTTTGTGGTCTTGTTGTCCTGTACCATCATCACTGAAGTTCTCATTGGTTATTTGCTGTTGAGAATTAATTTTGTTCGCAGAGCTGGAAGCCTATTTATAATCCTATATTGTTAAGCCAGATGGGTTGCACTATATTTAAATTTAAAGTAACTCATTTATTCTTCAATTTCCCTAAAAAGTTTGAGTACAGAGGGGATAAAAAGGGCCCAAATTTCCTCTGCTGTATCAAGACCAAATGGAATCTCTTCTCCCCCAAGACAGTATATCTTCTGAGAAGGAAAAATGGACAACAAGATCAGTTAAGCAAGGTCTTTTCTTCATGGAGTTATCCCACTTTGATTAGTCAACACGTTACTGTTCCCTGTGAGTTCTTCTTGGATGAGACAACCCTGCAGCCAGTCTTATGAACAATAATCTTGATAAAAAAAGAAGCCATTGGTTTCAGGAGGAGCAATGGTCTCGCTTTCCAATAGGTATGTTTTTCATGCTTCTCTCCATTCCTCTGATCCTCAGCACCCTGCTGAAAAGTCAGAGGGAGGGTGGTAAGGTTTTGCTGATAGGTCCCTGTTTGACCTTCAGGCAGTCTTTCCTTATCCAGTGCAGTCTTGACATGGTTCCTTTACTCCCTGGATTTTTGAGCAGTATCTATCTCCCGTGGCTCATGCATTCATGCTTCTGCCAGTTCTGCAGCATCTTTGATAGGTGGGAGATCAGGATGTAACTATTTCACTCACTGCCTTTTGTTGTTCTAATGTGAAGTGCAGCAATTATGTCCAGGCTTGAGTCCTGGGCTTACCATGCAATAGGATCCAAGATGCACCTTACTGATGAAGCCCAACAAGTCTGAAATCAGTCTAGATTTGCTTGTGTTCCTGTTTAGAGGGAATGTGGTCTTGCATTTTGGATTTGCATAGGTTGCTCCTGTATAAAGTTGCACATGGGCAAAAGACAATGGACTGGAATGCTGCCGGAGTGATGGCCAATGGCTGAACATTTTGCAAGCACTTCACTCATCATCTTTTACTGTTTTAATGTTCTATGAGACCCATGACAAGAGGAGAAGATACTGCTGAATAATACACCACTGCAAGTAAGCAACACAACAGGCTGTGCAAAGACTGTGTGTTGCACACTCCTGACTCTGTGTTTTCCAGTGCTGGCTTCTTCGGTGCCATGGTTGGCTAGCTGGTTGTCTAGGTCATCTAGCTTCAGCATATTCTTAAAGCAGTAAAGACTGGATAAAGATACATAATGGATGTGTTAGAAATGGGATTTCTGGTTGGCTAAGGCTTGCGCCAAAGCCAGGCAGAAACCACCACTCTAGTCAGGACAAGGGAGTTACACACTGTTGATAACCCCTGCTCACCCCCTGGGTAGCTTGGCACGAGCAGACAGGCTTATCCCCAAGGCAATGTGTAAAGTATTTGCACCAACACTCACAGTAACACAGTGAAACACCACAAATGTACACCACACAGGTTGTTATAAAAATATCTATATCTTTATATAGCTTAGGTCAGATCAAAACGGTAGAAAAGCGCACATACATATAAATAAAGTTTTTCTGTCTTTGCAAACGGTTCCTTATTATGCTTCTAGTAAAAACAAACTGGTAGGTTTCTGTTATCAAAAGTTCATTTCAGAACTGTTTGTTGTGCTCACACAGTTCCCTTCGGTAATGCTCTTCTCCCCAAAACAGTAATGTCACCTTCTGTAGCGCGAGGGGTGCGCCGCTGGTTGACTCAGGGGTAAACAATGAGAGAATCAAATCACCCCCGTGTCACACGCGAGTGCGCGTTGCTACTGCCAGCTCGAGAATCAAATCACCCCCGTGTCACACGCGAGTGCGCGTTGCTACTGCCAGCTGGGGGCGAGGGAATTACAGGCGGGAGTTACCGGTGTTACGGCGGAGTGAAGAGGGCTCGGCAGTCCGCACGGCCTCTCGAAGATGCAGCCTCCTCCGTGCGCGGCTCTCCCGGCTTACAAGGCCGTCCCGTCGATGTCAGAGGAGCGTGGAGGCCTCGTTGCTAGGAGACACCCCACGCCTCCTCCAATCCCAGCGCGGCTCCAGCGATGACGCGGCGGGAATCCCTGCAGGCTGGGTCCAATCCCAGCGCGGCTCCAGTGACACATCACCGGACTCCGGGCTGCAGCGGTGAAGCTTCCTTACGGTCTTTCTCCCTTCGGCGAACCCGGCCTCGGGCGCTTAGCTCGAGGTGCGGCGGTGATCTTTACGGGCACAATACTTCACTTGTTGGTTGCCCCGGGCCAGCGGCGGTGAGCAGGGCCCTCACACAGCAGCGACGTGCTCGCGATCTCCAGGACACAACGGGGGCTGGCGAGGACAAAGCGCTGGCTCCCCGAGCTTGGCCCAGTCGGAAGCAATTACCGTGCACGTCAGGCAGGCGGCACGAAGGACCTCCACAGCGTTCTGAGGTCGCACAGGTCAGCCCAGAGTCAGCAGGGACTGCGGAGCACGATGTAGGGCGAGGTTGAGGGAAGTCCTTAAGTTAACTTTTATGATCCTGAGTTATAACAGGAGGCCAGCTCATCTCAGGCCCTTGGAGACTCTTCAGACACAGCACACAGCAAAGTCTTATTCTTCAAGCAGGTGGGGGGGGGGCACAGCACACAGCAAAGCCCCCTTTTCCTCTCCTTCAGTGGGAACAGCAAACTGCAGGTCAGCCCCAGAACACACAGCAAGGGCAGTCTTCCTCAGTCTCTTCAGCTGATCTTCTTGGGCAGAGATTCCTCTTGATTGCAGAAGTAGTCTTGGGTAAACTTTTGTGTTCCTGAGTTTTAACAGGAGGCCAGCTCTTCTCAGGCCCTTGGAGACTCTTCGGACACAGCACACAGCGAAGTCCTTCCTTCAAGCAGGTGGGGGGAACACAGCACACAGCAAAGTCCCCTGTCCCCCTCCTCAGTAGTAACAGCAAACTGTAGGTCAGCCCCAGAACACACAGCAAGGGCAGTCTTCCTTTCCAGTCTCTTCAGCTTATCTTCCTTGGCAGGGATTCCTCTTGTTGGTAAAAAGTAGTTTAATTTACAGGGGTTTCAGGTCTTACTTTTATACCCCAAAAGTCTTTGTTCTCCATGTGTGTGGGGTCCTGGACCCAGTCCAAACCAGTTCTGGGTGCACTCTGCCAGTGCATGTCTTCTTTCTTTGTGAGGGGAGGCCAGGGCCATCAGACGCACCGCAGGAGGTGGAGCCAGCATTGTGGAAGGCAGGCACAGCCCTATTCAGACACAGGTGCGACTCCTCCCACCACTCAATGTGCAGATAGGTCTATTCAGCCTAGTGCTGACTCACCCCCTCTCTTGGAGCCACCTCCAGCCCCTGTCACTCACAAACCAGACAGTCAATACACAAACAGGCAGAGGCACACAGAAAGGTTGAACAAGAAAATAGTCACTTTCTAAAAGTGCTATTTTCAAACACTGAATTTAAAAACCATCTTTCCTAAAAGATGCGTTATTAAATTCTGAGTTCAGGGATACCAGACTTCAAATTTCTATCTTGCCGTTATGGGAAGATATGCAGGTAAACATGTTACACAGCATTCCCCATGTTAACCTATGGGCAAGATAGCCTTCCAATAGTGAAAAACGAAATTGGCAGTATTTCACTATCAGGACATGTCACCCACACTAGTACATGTCCTACCTTTCACATACACTGCACCCTGCCCAGGGGGGGACCTTGGGCCTCCCATAGGGGTGTCCAATGTGTAAGAAAAGGGAAGGGTTAGGCCTGGCAAGTGTGTACACTGGCCAGGACAACATGGCAGTTCACAACTACGCGCAGGCACTGCGGTGGCAGGCCTGAGACATCTTTTCCGTGCTACTCATGTGGGTGGCACAACCAGTGCTGCAAGCCCACTAGTAGCATTTGATTTACCAGCCCTGGCACACTCAGTGCACTTTACTAGGGACCTACTGGCAAAACAAATAAGCCAATCATGGATAACCAATCATAATAACAATTTTCAGAGAGAGCATATGCACTTTAGCACTGATCAGCAGTGGGAAAGTGCCCAGAGTTCTGTAGCCAACAACCACAGGTCAGGAAAAACAAAGGAGGAAGAAGCAAAAAGTTTTGGGATAACCCTACAAAAAAGGGCCATTTCCAACACAACCCCCTTCCAGCCTAAAGCCAGGGCAGACCAAATGATACCTCGATGGGATTCCCTGCTTGGGGCGATAGAACACGGAAACTGGCCCAAACAGCCGGGTCCTATTCCTGTTCTACGCCTTCCTGAACCCAGTTGGATCCCTCTATCTATACTCTCAGGGCCCACTAGGCTAAACCATGGGGGACCCTTCTCCTCACCTGGGGACCCCATCTGTGCAGCGCCTAACCTTACTTCGCTCACAGATGTGTCCGCACTGGTAGACAGTACCCACCTGGCCAACACAGTCGTGTGGCCCAGTCCACCCCCAGGGTGTGACTCCTGCCCCCCTCCCAGGGGCAACTCTGTCCACCAAGACAACCAGCCACAGGGGCCACTGACAGCGGTCAGTGACGAGAGCCAGGCTGCATGCCTGTCAGGCCTCTCTAACCTCTGTGGCGTCAGAAAGTGGGGGGCAGTAGCCCCAGGTGCCTGGCACCTTTTCTCCACTCTCCCTCCTGCCAAATCAGGTATGGCATCCTGACACTGGCCTGCCAGCCCAGGGTCTGTACCCTCAGGCTGACCAGAGGTCACGGGTGAGGCTCTCCTCTCCCTACCTCTCCTTCTGGGGTCCTGCACTCTCCTCCCAGGAGAGGCACCCTCAGAACACAACTCTCCCACCAGTTCAGGACCTCTCCCCTGCAACTGGTCTCCCAACCTAGGGTCTAAACCCTCAGGTTGCACCGGGGTCAGAGGCGAGGACTCCCTCCCTCTGCACCCCCTTCCAGAGTGCTGCACCCTCCCACTTGGAGCAGTACCCCTGGAAGCCAAAGCGCTCAGGACACTGGTTACAGAGGTCCTTCCCTCCAGGTCAGGCAGATCCTGAACCTGGCCTCCTAACCCAGGGACTAAACCCTGCGGTTGAACACTTGCCTGGCACACCAGGACTTCTGGGGACTCACACAGTATCCCCCCGAGAGTGACACATGACTCCTGTGTCGTGTGACAGTCTGCCTGGCGCAGATCTCCCACCCCCTGTCCACCAGACAGTGCGCGAAGATCCCCCAGGACAGAAGTGGTGTCACCATGGTCACTTCTGTGAGGCTCAGCCCTTCTGGCTGGCCCCTGACCCACTGGGGAACACATCCCCCTCTCACCCCTCACTCTGGTCTTCTGCACCCTCCCAACTGGAGCGGCACCGCCAGACAACAGAACCACTGGAGCTCCATTTACAGATGCTCCAGGTTCTCCTGACACTAGGAGATCCCCATCAGAAAATGGCCTCCCGGCACAGACTAGGCCCCCCTCCTGGTGTTCCCTTATGGAACCAACCAGGTCCTGGGACTGGGTTTTGGGCACCTTGGGACACAGCCCACTCCCACTCCCTCTCCTCTGAGACTGGACGTGGGACCCTACACCCCTCCCACTACACTGGGACCTATCTGGGCTACCACAAACCTCCCCTACCTCACTTGGTCGGGAAAAACCTGAGCCACCCCCTTCAGGATCACTCCCAAATGCCTCTTCAGACTCTCTGGAATCCACCAAGAGGTCTGTCTCCTGCGCAAGTTCCCTGGAATCAGAGAACTGACACTCCACCGGGCGTTGGCATAGCTCTGGAAAACAGGGACTTAAAATATGCTCTCCAACAAATGAATCACATAGCCCCCCACAGTTGTTAACCAAGTTACCCTTTGCCCTACCATCCAGTGCCTCACACAAGTACCTCACACCACTCTCCTGAGATTGGCAAGACAGTGTCTGACTGTCTCTGTCACTCAACCCACACTCTTCTGGGCGGTCTCCACATTCACACACCAGGACCTCTACCATGGGGGAACCCCTCTCCCTGCACCTCTCATCTAGAGTCAGTAGAGCGTCCCTCCCATCACTAGGAATATGATCCCCTGTGTCAGTTCCCCAATCTACTTCAGGGACACTGCACACCACTGGAGCTATCTCATAAACCTGCACCCCCTGGTGTATGTCAACCCCCTCCCTCAAGTCAGGCGCCACATCTCTGGGTGTTTGTACTTCTCCCTCAGCACTAGATAACGCAATCATGCTGCCAACATCTGAGCTGGACTCCACCTCCAACTCAGCAAAGCTCACTTCTTGAGCTACACATTTTTCTTCTTCAGCTGAGACACTCATGGCCTCAAGCCTCTCGAGCTCCATATCAAGCTCCCTCATCCTTAATTCATGGGCCAAGGTCAATTTCAATTCCTCCAAGGCACGAGCCCTCTCCTCTGCCTTGTCCTTGAGCCTCATGACTTCCAGCTCATATTCCCTGATCCTTTGGTTTTCCTCCAACTCTTCTGGGGAAAAACTGCTAGCGGAATGATTGCTGCCAGCCCTGGAGGCTGCTCTTCCCACAGGCAGATCCTGTGATCTGAAACCATCCCCTTGCGCACCTTCCTCCACCTTTGCACCATTTGTCTCCCCAGCCTCTTTGGCCTCCCACCAGGCCCTTAAGGCCTTCTGTAGCTCCTCCTTCCTGGAGCTGCTCTCCATGTGACATCCAAAGCTCCTGCAGAACCGGTTGAGTTGACCTACTTTGTAACCACTTAACATTTCAATATCAAACTCCAGTTCTGCAACATCACTTGCTGGTTTCCCCTTTTGAGACATGATGCGTGGATGACTCAAGGATCAAAAATAGAACCAAAAACCAAAAAAATAAATACAGTATGTGGCTGCGTAGTGATCTGCGCTAAACTAGTGATGTTCACCAATCACTGTGGGTCAAGTGCAACCACAAGTTCAAATCCTCACCGCTGACCACCAATGTTAGAAATGGGATTTCTTGTTGGCTAAGGCTTGCGCCAAAGCCAGGCAGAAACCACCACTCTAGTCAGGACAAGGGAGTTACACACTGTTGATAACCCCTGCTCACCCCCTGGGTAGCTTGGCACGAGCAGACAGGCTTATCCCCAAGGCAATGTGTAAAGTATTTGCACCAACACTCACAGTAACACAGTGAAACACCACAAATGTACACCACACAGGTTGTTATAAAAGTATCTATATCTTTATATATCTTAGGTCAGATCAAAACGGTAGAAAAGCGCACATACATATAAATAAAGTTTTTCTGTCTTTGCAAACGGTTCCTTATTATGCTTCTAGTAAAAACAAACTGGTAGGTTTCTGTTATCAAAAGTTCAATCCAGGACTGTTCGTTGTGCTCACACAGTTCCCTTCGGTAATGCTCTTCTCCCCAAAACAGTAATGTCACCTTCTGTAGCGCGAGGGGTGCGCCGCTGGTTGACTCAGGGGTAAACAATGAGAGAATCAAATCACCCCTGTGTCACACGCGAGTGCGCGTTGCTACTGCCAGCTCGAGAATCAAATCACCCCCGTGTCACATGCGAGTGCGCGTTGCTACTGCCAGCTGGGGGCGAGGGAATTACAGGCGGGAGTTACCGGTGTTACGGCGGAGTGAAGAGGGCTCGGCAGTCTGCACGGCCTCTCGAAGATGCAGCCTCCTCCGTGCGCGGCTCTCCCGGCTTCCGAGGCCGTCCCGTCGACGTCAGAGGAGCGTGGAGGCCTCGTTGCTAGGAGACACCCCACGCCTCCTCCAATCCCAGCGCGGCTCCAGCGATGACGCGGCGGGAATCCCTGGAGGCTGGGTCCAATCCCAGCGCGGCTCCAGTGACACGTCACCGGACTCCGGGTCGCAGCGGTGAAGCTTCCTTACGGTCTTTCTCCCTTTGGCGAACCCGGCCTCGGAAGCTTAGCTCGAGGTGCGGCGGTGATCTTTACGGGCACAATACTTCACTTGTTGGTTGCCCCGGGCCAGCGGCGGTGAGCAGGGCCCTCACACAGCAGCGACGTGCTCGCGATCTCCAGGACACAACGGGGGCTGGCGGGGACAAAGCGCTGGCTCCCCGAGCTTGGCCCAGTCGGAAGCAATTACCGTGCACGTCAGGCAGGCGGCACGAAGGACCTCCACAGGTCGCACAGATCAGCCCAGAGTCAGCAGGGACAGCGGAGCACGATATAGGGCGAGGTTGAGGGAAGTCCTTAAGTTAACTTTTATGATCCTGAGTTATAACAGGAGGCCAGCTCATCTCAGGCCCTTGGAGACTCTTCAGACACAGCACACAGCAAAGTCTTTTTCTTCAAGCAGGTGGGGGGGGCACAGCACACAGCAAAGCCCCCTTTTCCTCTCCCTCAGTGGGAACAGCAAACTGCAGGTCAGCCCCAGAACACACAGCAAGGGCAGTCTTCCTCAGTCTCTTCAGCTGATCTTCTTGGGCAGAGATTCCTCTTGATTGCAGAAGTAGTCTTGGGTAAACTTTTGTGTTCCTGAGTTTTAACAGGAGGCCAGCTCTTCTCAGGCCCTTGGAGACTCTTCGGACACAGCACACAGCGAAGTCCTTCCTTCAAGCAGGTGGGGGGAACACAGCACACAGCAAAGTCCCCTGTCCCCCTCCTCAGTAGTAACAGCAATCTGTAGGTCAGCCCCAGAACACACAGCAAGGGCAGTCTTCCTTTCCAGTCTCTTCAGCTGATCTTCCTTGGCAGGGATTCCTCTTGTTGGTAAAAAGTAGTCTAATTTACAGGGGTTTCAGGTCTTACTTTTATACCCCAAAAGTCTTTGTTCTCCATGTGTGTGGGGTCCTGGACCCAGTCCAAACCAGTTCTGGGTGCACTCTGCCAGTGCATGTCTTCTTTCTTTGTGAGGGAGGCCAGGGCCATCAGACGCACCGCAGGAGGTGGAGCCAGCATTGTGGAAGGCAGGCACAGCCCTATTCAGACCCAGGTGCGACTCCTCCCACCACTCAATGTGCAGATAGGTCTATTCAGCCTAGTGCTGACTCACCCCCTCTCCTGGAGCCACCCCCAGCCCCTGTCACTCACAAACCAGACAGTCAATGCACAAACAGGCAGAGGCACACAGAAAGGTTGAACAAGAAAATAGTCACTTTCTAAAAGTGCTATTTTCAAACACTGAATTTAAAAACCATCTTTCCTAAAAGATGCGTTATTAAATTCTGAGTTCAGGGATACCAGACTTCAAATTTCTATCTTGCCGTTATGGGAAGATATGCAGATAAACATGTTACACAGCATTCCCCATGTTAACCTATGGGCAAGATAGCCTTCCAATAGTGAAAAACAGAAATTGGCAGTATTTCACTATCAGGACATGTCACCCACACTAGTACATGTCCTACCTTTCACATACACTGCACCCTGCCCAGGGGGGTACCTTGGGCCTACCATAGGGGTGTCCAATTTGTAAGAAAAGGGAAGGGTTAGGCCTGGCAAGTGTGTACACTGGCCAGGACAACATGGCAGTTCACAACTGCGCGCAGGCACTGCGGTGGCAGGCCTGAGAAATCTTTTCCGTGCTACTCATGTGGGTGGCACAACCAGTGCTGCGAGCCCACTAGTAGCATTTGATTTACCAGCCCTGGCACACTCAGTGCACTTTACTAGGGACCTACTGGCAAAACAAATGAGCCAATCATGGATAACCAATCATAATAACAATTTTCAGAGAGAGCATATGCACTTTAGCACTGATCAGCAGTGGGAAAGTGCCCAGAGTTCTATAGCCAACAACCACAGGTCAGGAAAAACAAAGGAGGAAGAAGCAAAATGTTTTGGGATAACCCTACAAAAAGGGCCATTTCCAACAGGATGCTAATAATACATACCAGCAATCTCCATTATTCCACCATAGTTCAGCTTGGCAAAATTTAGGAGATCTCTAAAGAGATGAATGTTTTGTAAGGAAAGAAATGGAGGTTTCTGAATAAAGAGAACAAATATATTTGTCTCCACATATTTTTATGTTGGAGAAAATAAGTTTGATACATCGGCTTGTTTATGTTCTTACTAAAAGAGATAAATACATTCCTAGCTTCTAGACCAGGTGCACAGACTAGAAGACATGGAGTTAGAGTAATGCAGGTTACCAGTTAGAAATCAAACCATTAGATCATAGGCATCAGTTTTACATGTAGAAAGACAGTTATAGCTGAAAAATACACTATTTTATGGTAAGTTGTCTGTGACCTTTTTGATGATTATTGAAACTCTTTCCATAATTTCACATATTTTACAGCTGACCTTCTCCCTTTGCTATAACTGGGCTCTCTTTGTTCATATTTCCTCTGTAATACTGACAGTTTTAAGTAGAAATAACAGATTCCTCCCATGGCGTTGTAATTTTTTTAAATAAATCCACCCATAGCAAAAAGTGTTTCTAAAATCAATAAAAAAACACTTTTGAGGAATTCATACAAACTCACACAAGTAACTAATTTGTTTTCTTCCCCAGGAGCTCAGTTTCCAGATAAAAAGAGTGTTGTTGCCATCTTAATGACATTGAAGTTGGTGACTGTATTTAATAATGTTGAACACGTTTTCTTGGTGAACCTGTCTCAAAACACCAAATGGAATTCCAAGGTTATCAAATCCATAATGATGAATCCTTATCGTTTATTATCTGTACATGTTGGAAATTACCATCTTTTGCGTGATGTATCCCCAGACTTTTCACCTTGACTGTTTTTTGTTGGCTGTAGACAGTGAGTAGAATTTACATCTGCTAACCAGTGGTAAAGAGCCTGTGCTCCACCTTTCAACATGATGAAATTGGCATACCCCTAACTGGCATATTAAACTTATATGTCCCAAGTACATGGTATCCAAAGTGCACCCAGTGCCCGTAAATTAAATGTCACAAGTGGGCTTCAGCACCCATTGTGACACCCACTGCACTGACAAGGCAATTATTGCTGCAGGCTGGCCTTGTGCAACACCACTGTGCAGTTTTAAACTGTAAATTTAACCTGTCAAAATAACCCCTTTCGGCAGGCCTGAACCACCCTTTCAAATATTAATAAGCCACCCCTATACAGGCCTTACCACCCTAAAGGCAGTGTGCATGGTGTTTAAAAGTAGGACATGTAAAAGGTTAATGTTAAACATGTCCTTATAGTTAAAAAGCCCTAAAATCGATCTTTGCTGCATCAGGGTTGGCTGTTCGGTGAGAAAGCATTGAGAGATTATATTAAAATTAAATAATGTATCTCCGTCTAAGCACTAGCTACAAAGTTCATTCTTGGAGTTTTTTAAATATCTATTACAAGCCCGATTCATTGGTAAAGTTAGATTTGTAATAAATATTTTAGTACAGGTAGTTTTAGAAAGTTACTTATTAAGCTGCCTAAAGCTTCTAAAGCCTTTCGATGCCTTCCAACTGTCACCTGGCCGCTGATGGCTCCCCTGTGGTGGTCTGCACTGCTTCCAGGACAGGGACAAAGGGCCTTGGGTGTGGGAAGGTGTTATCCTTCTCTTAACAGGATGGCCTGGGAGCTGTGCTCAGCCCCATGACTAACTTCAAGAAGGCCTCCCCTGTCACAGGGCAACTCCCACCCTGGCGCGTAGTCCAGGCATGACAATACCCCCTCCCAGAAAGGGATCAATCTTTCACATGTCCAAATTGTGTTGAGCAGTTCCCCCAGCTGCGTTGAACAGCACAGACAGACCGGTGATGCCACAAAGCCCATCTTGCACAACCTCCCCAGAGTATAGTAGACCCTGTGTAGGTCTTTCCACTGTATGAGATGGAACTTGGAGGCAATTGACGCTTCACAGGGAGATATACAGGCATCTCTCCAGTCGTCATCAGTGAAGGGTCCCAACTCTTTATCCCACGCTCCCCTCAAGAGGCAAAGGAGTCAGGAGTGTTTACTACCAATGAGCGGTGTACCTGTGAAGGTTTGTGGATATTCAGGTCTCCCAGGAGTATTTTGGCTTCTAAAGGGCTATGATATGGCAGGGCTGCAAGTCCCTTAATGTATTGGGTGAGATTGTGCCAGAGCTGCAGGTACCGGAAGAATTGTGAATGACGCAAGTCATATTCCTCCTGCAGCTCAAGAAAGGATTTCAGTGTGATCCCTGACACAAGATCTACCAGCATTGAAATACTTATGATATCCCATGTCTTATAGCCCTCAAGTCCTGAGACCTGAGCCAATCAGGTTCGATGGCATTGTTTTTTCAGTCAAGCGTCCCTCCCACCCGAGGGCCTTATGTGTGTCCCTCCAAATCTGCAGAGTTACTTTCGTGGTCGTGTTAAGAGTCCCCCCATACAGCAAATGCAAGAGGGGTGTTTCCTGCATTATTCATCTTTTGGTGGCATATGCGCGGTCAGGTGCTTGTTTGAAGCACCATTCGTTTGTAACATTGTGGTTGGAGACCCTATAGTATGAGAGTATTTCAGTGGTTGCAATGTCGCTGTCATAAGTAGATTTATAGCATTTGGTGAGGGCTAACCACAGGGTGTGATGTCTCCACAGGAAATCCTACAATACAGAATCCAACTTCTTGAAGTGGGAAAATGGGAGTGAAAATGGATAATTTTGCAACTGATATGACAGGCGGGGCAGGATGACCATCTTGTATATAGTGTCCAATTACAGAAAACAGTAGTGTTCCCCAGAACCCGAAATCCCCGAACATTTGCTCCAGGTGAGGCTGGATGTTGTGCGCCCAGGCCTGGCTATGGTCCTTGGTCACATATACTCCCAGATATTGAAAGCCCTTCCCAAGAATCTGTAGACCCTCTGGCCAACCGAACACCGATGGGGGGCACGTTATGGGATAGACAAAGATTTGTCTTTGTTGAGGGTAAGCCCAGAGAAGGTCCCAAAGACCCCAGAATCTAGAGCATTCAGGGACCGAAGTCCTGAGGGTCATCAAGAAAGATAAGGATGTCATTGGCGTAAAGTGCAATCCAGTCTGAGAACCTGGAAGCCCACTCCAGACCTCTGACCAGAGCGTCCACCCTCAGCCACCCCACCCTGCTAGGGGTTCAAAGGCTATTGCAAACAACAGATGTGATAGAGGACAACCCTGTCTTTTCCCCCTGTGTAGCAGGAACTGAGCGGACTGCAACCCTCCCACCCTGCCCTGTGCCTGAAGGTGCGTATACAATAGATGCACCCAACTGAGAAATTTGGGTTCAAAGTTTAGTTTGCACAGAAGAAAGAACAGATAGTCTCAAAGAACTGAGTCAAACGCCGTGTGGAAGTCCACAAGGAGGAACGTGTGTGCCCCCAGGAGTCTGCCAGCTAATGCCAGTGCATTTTGTAGGTGCCTGATATTGTGCAGTATGGCCCTCTGAGGCATAAAGCCAAATTGGTCTTCACGAAACAGGGTAGAGATCACAGGGAGCAACCTATTGGCCAAGGCCTTAGCCCATATTTTGGTCTCTGAATTCAAGAGGCAGATGAGTCGATAAGAGGAGCAGTCATCCTGCGGGTGTCCCTTTTTTTATGTACAACAACAATCTCCACTAGTCAAAGGTCGGAGGAAAATCAGCCTGACTCCTGTGCCCACCAGAACATCTGGCAGAGAAAATCCATGAGTAGTCCCCTGTATGACTTAAACAACTCCACCAGAAAGCCGTTAAGGCCAGCATTTTGCCTGAGTGAATCTGGGATAGGTCTTCCCCCAACTCCTCACAGGTGAAATCCCTGTCCAGTGAGTCTCATTCGAGATCTGACAGGGGGTTCATGGTTAAGTCATTCACAAAATCTCGGAGGGCCTCAGGCGGTAGGACAAATAGTGGCGTGTAGTAAGGCGCAAAGCAATGTGCAATGGCAATGCCCCACACCCGCCTGACTTCCCCCTTCGTTTGTTACATAGGCTATAAGTGTCTGTCCTGTTATATTGGTACAGAGCCAGTGTAGAGACTTGGTGGTTTTGTCACCCCACTGATATATGCAGCTCTGGGTAGCAAGCCAATCATTCCAAGCCTCATTTAGGAGTAGCTGACAGAGTACCTCCTGTTGGTGGATTAAATCTTTCAATGCAGTATCAGAGCCAGACGTGGTGTGGGCTGCCTCCAGACCCTGGATGTGGTGTTCCAGGTCAGTCATTTCCTGCCTACGTTACCTATGCCTGCCAGTAATGTGGCTGATGATATCCTCCATGACAGTGGCCTTTAATGGCTCCCAGAGAGTGTCCGGGGACTCAACTGTGCCATTGTTGTGTCCAAGTACTTTTTTATGGCTGTGTGTACATAAGTCTTCATCTCAGTATTCCGGAGCCACTGTGCATTAAGGCGCCATCCCAGCTGCGAGAGCTGCGGGCCTAGCTGCAGCGGTATTTCCAAAGGGGAATGATCTCAGAGGCTGTGAGCATGGATGTGAGCGCCTTTAACCCAGTGAGAGTCTGAGGTGGGTAGAGAAAGTTATGAAGGTACCTTTTGGCCTGTTTCAACACTTCCCCTTGCTTAACAACGTTCCATGTCAAGAGGAGAACTACCCTGTGTGCATCGGTATCAACCTGGTCAGTCATAAGGCATGTCAATACAACATTGGTGACCTACCAGGGGAGGCGTTCCAGGCCCAGTGTCAGAAGCATCTATGTGTAGTGTTGTCTGGTGCATGTAAGCAAAAAGCAAATAGTCAAAACCATAACAAACCTAGCCCATCACCTGTTCCAGATCTCGAGAACATGAAGTACCTGTCGTGGAATAGATTGGGAACTGTCACCAACTGGGTGACCAATCTACAACCTTGTTCCATTTTACCATGCCCAAAAACAATCCCAAAAGCACAACTCACAGAAAATCAAAATAAAGAGAAAGATAGAGAATAGAGGGCAAGGTAAACGTGGTCGTCACTGAGCCATCCGCTTAGTAGTCAAGATAATGAGTCCAGTGATGGACCAAGTGGTGAAACTTATCAGGGGGCTGGATCACTAGTCACAGTCAAAGTTGAGGGCTACCTCCCAGGTGTCAATTCCGGGTCCAAGGACCTCGAGCTGTAGGACCCCAGGGAGTTCGCCAAGTCAGTGAGTGAGTAACGATGGTGCCACATATGCCGGGACCGGCACAGTAGCTGCCCCCAACCCTGGCCAAGGAGGGAGCCGCACACCGAAGGGAAGGTCTATCCTCCAGCTATGTCCAAGTCTTTTTAGGCATGTTGAAAAAAAGCATTTTGTCCTGAAAGATGACCTTTAGCTGAGTCTGAAAGAGCAACATGTATTAGATCTAGTGCGCTTGTGATTGCTGCTTGAGTGCCAGAAAAGAGCATTGCTGCTGCTGAACCTTAAGTGTATAGTCGGGAAAGACCATTACCCGGGGAGAGTCGCTGACAGAGTTTTCCACAGCCGAGAGGCTTTGAGGATCTTGTCACGGTCTGAGAAGTTGAAGATGCTAGCAATGATGGGCTGAGGCAACGTGCCTGGCAGGGGCCTCTGTGCCAGCAACCTGTGTGCCCTCTCCACTGCAAAGCATGGCAACAGCTCCCCCTTCGGTATCCATGAGGCCAACCAGATAGTTACAAATTGAGTTGGGGACGACCCCTCAGATACCCACAATTCTAATTTTATTGCACCTGGAAAGACCCTCCACGTCTTCTGTCTGAAGTTCGAGTTGATGCACTGTTTTTCAGACACCGTGGGTTGAAGTGCTCGTACAGTATCTTCCGTTGTCAAGATACGACCCTCGGCCTCAGCCACCCTGGCTGTTGTGTTGCACAGATCTTGCAGCAGCAAAGACACACATTCAGCTCCCACATCATTCCCTCCAGGATGGTCCGCAGGTCCTGGATCACCTGCATCATGGAGACCAAGTAGTCGGCCGAGGTCTAAGCAGCCATCAATGGAGGCTCCCTCTCAGCTGCCCCCGTAGGCCTCGTGAACTTGTTTATTCAGCCCTGTGAGGTCTGGGCATCTGGCTGTTTGTCCTTCACCATGTCTTCCCACGGGACAAGGGGAGGGCTAAGTAACCACAAGAGTTGTTGGGGCGCAGGCGCCACACCAGATCCATTGAAACCCCGGCCACAGCCCTACTGTGTTGTCGGGCGGGGGGCCTACTCCCCGGTGTGGCCTCCCAATTGGAGCAAGAAGCCAACTACCTTCACCTCAGAGCCACATTTAGGCCCCCCCGGTGCTATCTGGGAGGTACCCCTGTTATGCAGGTACCAAATCCAGCCGGGGATGTGCCGCATTCCTCCACCCCTGGGGACTGTGGCGGAAAGGGGAGAGAGACAGTCCACGTGGCGTGTATCCCCTGAATCCTCAGGCCCACCGGCCCCTGCAAGTCCTTATAGGAGCCCCCCAGGCAGGGCTTCACTACCTTTTATTTTTCAGTCCATCTATGTAATTTTTGTCTATTTTCCGGGATTGAGGTCGGGGTAAGTCGCTGCTGTTCGTCAGAACAGGTAAGTCCTTTCTAAAAGATTTATTAGGGTTTTGAGTGTAGGGAGGATGTAGGGAGAGGTATAGAGGTTAGTTATAGTGTTGTTTGTGGGTTATTTGTACATTTAATTGTATTAATTGTAGAGCTTTTCACTAGTATGTAGGCTTGGGTTTTTGTACACTGTATTAGTAAGGTATCGATATGTTATGTTATATTCTGTTATGTTACGTGCTTTATGATGATTAAGTTAATGTATATATACTTTTGGGAATGTAATGTTTTTTGCAGGTGGGTTTTCTCTTTTACTTTGCAGGTTTTTCTCTACGAACGTGTCCTATGGGCATTTGGATTTACCATTTTTTTAAATGAATATTTCTTTTGGTTTCTAATAAACCATTGATTTTAACTTTGATTTTGTTTTTTTCCAGGTTTCCAGGAGCTTTTTTTTTTTAAACACTTTTCTGTTTTTTTATGGCTCCTAGATACTTTGGATTGCTTTGAGGAATCTCTATTAAATTGGTTTATTTTTGCTTTATTTTTTGGGTTTTTTGAAAGAAACTTTTTTCCAGTTTTGGTGGATTACAATTTTTGACTATGTGAATACAGAGGATGATCTTCAGCTAGAGAACAGTAAGGGCCTTATTTAGATCTTAGCGGAATCAGTCCCGCTGTCGCTTTTTCAGCAGGCTTCCTGCACACCGACATGGCAGTCCTTCTGCCCTATTTATTTAGTGGGTCCATAGGCGTAAGACCGCCGCAGTCCCGCCATAACCGCCAGGAAATCTCAACTGCGTTTACAGCGCGATAGGCAAAAGTGGCTGTAGGAGGGAGGATCACAGGTTTCCCTGCCTGCCCAAACACGATGTGCCTCCCGCAGACGTCACTGTGTCGATCACAATTCCACACCTGAGTTGGTGGAATGGAAGGGATAGTAGGCTGAAACCAATCTGCCAAGTTGTCCGGCTTCTGCTGCTGCATGAAGATGAAGAAAACCAACACCATCATGGATGCAATCGACGGTAAACTACACTCTTACCTGTTACCCATTGACACGTCTGGTAACATTTTCACAGGACTCGTGCATTTAGAAATCGCTCGTACAAGCAATAGCACATGTCTGTAATGTAAGAAACAATCCTGTTATAAATGGGATCTCTAGTTGCCAGAGGTATGCGCCCTGTCCAAGTAGGGACCCACAATACTTACCTGTGCTCACCCTCTGGTAGCTTGGTTCCGAGCAGTCAGACTAGACTAAAGAGGCAATGTGTAAAGAATTTCTGCACACACACAGTAACACAGTAAAAACACCACAAAAGTACTCGACACCAGTTTAGAAAAATAGCTAATATTTATCTGAGTAAAACAAGACCAAAAGACCAAAATCCAACATAAATGAGTCAAGTTATCAATTTTTAAAGATTAAATGCAGTTGTAGCACTTAGAAACCCAATAGCTCCAGTAGGGGCTATCTCAACATGCTTGATGGAGTCAAATCCACAAGTTCAGGCCGACTGCGATGGAGTGCGGGCCAACTACGGAGTCGTACAGACCCCAACTACAGTAACTTTGAAATGTTGAGAAACAAAGACGTTGCACAGCGCCGGGTAGTTGAGACTTTGCATAGGCAGGTGCTGCGTCAGTTCCTTACTGCTATGCAGGTCATTGGTGCATCAGTGCTCAGGGGCGGTGCGCTGCAGAACAGGTGAGGCATCACTAAAGCAAGTGAGACAGCGCAGAGTCGTTGAGCTGCTGATGCCGGGGATGTTGCGGGGCGCAGGGGAGGAGATGCTGCTGTTGTGGCAAGGCGTTGGTTCCACTGGCGGTGCGGTGTCAATGAAGCATTGAGAGTCAAGCTGCGAGGCCTCAATTTTGCAGTGTCGATGTCACACCACGTGGCCACCAGTGCAGCGGTGGAGTCAGAGTCAGACGCCACAGACATCAGGGCCAGCGTTGCAAGAGGTACTCAAAGTTGATGTATTGATCTTTTTCTTTTTAACACAGCAACTCAATTCCAAGGGCCCAGAAACTGGATTTGACACTGCCTGGCAGAGTAGGGCTCTCAGCAGAAAAGCCCAAGTGCTGCAGGTGAAGACTTTGATGGCACTGAGACTTCCAACTGGAGGCAATCTCAACAAAAGCCTTCGAGATGAGAACCTTTAGAAAGCAGGATGCAGAGAACAAAGTCCATTCCTCATCACTCCCAAGACAGAAGCAGCAGGCCGACACAGCAAAGCACGCAGCAAAGTGTCAGTCCCTTCTGGCAGCACAACAGCTCTTCTTCTTAGGAGAATGTACTCAGTGCAGAAGGGTTCTGAGTAAATGGTGTCAGAGGTCCAGTACTTATACCCATTTTAGCCTTTGAGGTCAGGAGACTTCAAAGAAAGGTCTTTGTAGTG
This sequence comes from Calotriton arnoldi, assembly GCA_963921515.1. NCBI lineage: Eukaryota > Metazoa > Chordata > Amphibia > Caudata > Salamandridae > Calotriton > Calotriton arnoldi. Next base: position 72,354 of record CAWUFW010013955.1, read on the forward strand.
CACAAGACCATGCACTTCCTGGCCCTGGCTCCAGACACACTACAGGGGGATATGCAGCTCTTTGTGAGGGTACAGGCACAGCGCTATTTAGGTGCAAGTGTCAAGTCCTCCCACCACTCTAGCTCAGGAAGATCCATCAACTTGGTGATGGGCCATCAGGATGTGCAGGGCACACCTCAGCTCCCTTTGTGTGTGACTGCCTAGAGTGAATTCACAAACCCCAACTTTCATCCAACCCAGAGGTGTATTTTTGGGACAAGCAGAGACACAGTATGATTAAGTAAGAAAACGGCAACTTTCTAAAAGTGGCATTTTTAGACCTGCAATTTAAAAAACATCTTTGCTAAAAGATGTGTTTTTGAATTGTCCAGAGTCAACAAACTCCAATTTTCTATTTGTTCGCAATTGGAAGTTACACTTATAAAAAGTTACAAGGCAGCTCCAATGCTAACCTATGGGAGAGATAGGCTGTGCTGTAGGGAAAAACAAATTTAGCAGTTTTTCACCGCCAGGACATGTAAAACGTAATACCATATGTCTTACCTTTTAAATACACTGCACCATGAACATGGTGCTACCCTGGGCCTAGCTTAGGGGTGCCTTACATGTAATAAAAAGGAAGGTTTGGGTCTGGCAAGTAGGTTTATTTGCCGGGTCGACATGGCAGTTAAAAACTGCGCACACAGGCTCTGCATTGGCAGGCCTGAGTCATGTTTGAAGGGCTACTCATGTGGGTGGCACAATCAGTGCTGCTGGCCCACTAGTAGCATTTGATTTACCGGCCCTGGGTACACACAGTGAACTGTACTAAGGAGTTATTAGTAAATCAAATATGCCAATTATGGAGGAACCAAATGCCATTAGATTTTAGCACTGGTCAACAGTGGTAAAGTGTCCAGAGTAGTCAAAAAACGAAGTTCAGCACACAGCCAAAAACAGGATGCCAGAAGAAAAAGAGAGGGGGAACCATACCAAAAGATGCCAGGTCTAACAACACCTATATCTACACATTATATATATGAAGTTTGTGCAAGCTTCCTTCCAAAAAATGGACATTTACACAAAAAAAGGATATCCAAATAAAAATCTAAAAGTCGCCATACAGGTGTGTCTAAAGAAATGTTTGAAATTCCAATAATAAAAACATATGAAACACACATATTAGGGATGAGTGCAAATGTAACATGATGTCGAAATTGCACTAGACAAGATGTTACCTTTACCTTAGAATGTAACAGTAAAATAAATGTCAATCACAAATTAGTAGGAATCAACATATACATACAAGTAACATTTCCCCTTGTCTAGTGCAAGTCCTGTACTGTATCCAATATCAATACTGATCAGTAAACAAGGTGAAACAAACACACATGTAGTAACACATCCCCACAAAATGTGTAACATCAAAGAGTTGGTGCAAGTGGCCATTACTATGGTGAATGCCTGCATCTAAATTCAAATGACCATCACATACAATCTTAAGCAGTGTATGCACTTAACAAAGTAGACATCAAACAAATCAGTTGTATCACCTGCCATCATGAGAAAGATAAATAAGTACTTCACATTTTACTCAGAAACATTGCTTGGAATAAAACAATTGCTAAGTAAAAATAATGCCAGGACAAACTTGGTGAAATGAAAAATAGGTATTTATTTATACCAATGAGAGTCTCTCTAATGTAAAACTAAGCCAAATTGCAGTCCATTTCTTGTCCCAAAAGTCAGTATGCCTCCTACATAACTGCCAAATGGGACCTCCTCAGGAAGGGGCATCCAGTTGGCAGAGCAGGCACCTTAGAGATCTTACATGGGAGGTGGGGGTTTGAGTTTGGGAGGGGTGTCATTTGTTTTGGGAAGGGTGTACTTGGGTTCAGGAGGGGTGTCCCTGGGTTTGGAAGGGCTGCCCTTGGGTTCGGGAGGGGTGTCCTTGTGTTTGGATGAGGTGACCTTGGTTTGGGAGGGGTGTCCTTGGGTTTCGCAGGGGTGGCCTTGGGTTTGGGAGTGCTGTCCTTGGGTATAGGAGGGGGAGCTGCCCGAATGCCGGAAACTCTGCAAGCGGAGCAGAGTTTACCACCTGGGCCTAGTTTTAACTGTGCAAAGCTGGTTAGTTAGTTAGATCACTTGCCCATGCCTACCTTTGCAGGTTGACACCTTCTCTCATCTCCTGAGACCAATGTCCCATTATTTTTCTGCTCGCAGAAATATTCTTGAGAGCAAGTGCCTTTCTTCTGACTCTGATTAGAACCTTTATCTGGTTCCTCATTCAATTCTCTATTTGTTTATACCAACTGCTTTTAAAATTCCCTGTCCTACTCACAACTTTAGCTTAGAATTTCATTTATGGAATTGAGTCTTTGCATCGCTTTACAATGGTTGCCTTTAATATACTAAATCTTGGTATTATCAATTCAACTACTTGGATTATATTCTTGCATGATGCAGCCAAGTGAATATCGAATTTACTCAATTGAATTAATTTGAGATGTAATTTTACTAATATGATCAATAAACCTTCATAGTTTGCAATCTATTCCTCTCTATCATTACTGTGAGGCAAAACCTGCTGGACTGTCAATGAAATGCTAACCAATTTGTGATTTCAGACTCAATTCGAGACAAAGACCCTTTTGGGTGCAGATAGCGGAGTTTCAAGATTGCGCCAAGATTAGTGATGCGCAGAGATCATCTTTATCTTATCTAATCTCCCTATCATGCTCCATTAACCTGATGTCTTCGTTTTTCTGGCTAGACATGAAAATGTGAATGTATTTAAGTATTATAATTACTGCATCATGAAACTAAATATGTTATAGTAATTGTATTTTAATTGTCTTTTATATAGCGCTTACTACCCCTGACGAGGCGTTGAAGCTCTTTACGTGATGTAGCGGAAACCACATTTTATTTGTAGGGGTGCATTATTATCACACATGTAGAGCGCGCCTATTGTTGCATTAACGTGAAGTGTTAGAATTTTGAAATGTAATAACATGAAAGGTGATGTGTTTAGGCCATTGACTAGTAACCTGGAGAATTAACATAGAAAGTGAATGTGACTAGCAGCAAGCATCAACGTGGAAGAGTTTGTGTTGTGTAACTGACCATCATTCATTTATTAAATGTGTTTATTAATTTGCTGTCTACATGTAGGTAAATGCATTACCTGAATGTGCCTTATTTTCCTGTGCAATTTCGTGAAGCTTACATGCCATTTTCTTAAGTTAGCTGAATTTTTAGGCCTGAAATGCATTTTCCCTGGAAGCTCTCACTTTAGAATTAACAGTTTTAATTTCATGTGTGCTGTGGGATTTGTTCTTTCTCATGTTTTGTGTTGCAGGTGAAAGAAGCGGTCTTGTTAGCTAGAATAATGTCTTTGTTTTATTAGTCAGGCAAGGAGAGAAAAAGTTACATCATACAGTCTGATCAATAAAGGAAGGCCGTTGTCCTTTGCACAGGAGAAGGCTTGGGAACCAAGGAAAAATGTGGTGAGAAGAAGAACACCGCTGTCCCATGGAAAACTACCTTTAGGACGGTACCCAGAGAGGATGGCGTGACCCGCAAAGGATCTTGGGAAGGTTCTCTTCAATATTGTGTTGTTGTGAGTAGGGAGAGAGCCCACTTCTCCTTCTGCCTTTGAAAAGAGAGCACAAGCTCTGTCTCAATAGCTTTATGCTATCTGACCCATCGATGGTGGAGAGACTTCTTAGGAAGACTCCCCGTGCTGACAACTTTTATTTCTTGTCCCTGAAGATGCTTAAGTAAGGATGTCATTTTAGCATTAATGTAGGGATAGATTAATACTTTATATTCATCAACCCTCGATGCAGGGAAACTTGGACTCATGATTTCTGATCCGCTGTATTCTGCTTCTTGAATTAATTGTTTTGTTTATGCTGCACCGTTCAAACTGGATGCGCAGATTTGTCTTTATGCTGATCCCGATGTATTTCTACACTCTCATCTTGAGGTGTCTCTATGTCCAGTTATTTTTGGCTTTGTAATAAATTAATTAACCTCAGGTAGTTGTCTGTGGTTACTGTGTCCAGAGATATTCCTGTTGAATTGATCGACTATGATAACAATTTTCTCCCCTCTATGCTTACAAGCTGCTGAAAAGAACCATCGGATTGTGATTCTAGAAAAGGTCCAGAACTTATGGGCCTGGCCTTTTCACCCACAAAGCAGCATGCTGCCCTGGGACCCAAGGTAAATGGTTAGTCCAGTGTTATTGGTTACTGTTAGTTATTGGGATTAGTCTTTTGAGCTCAAAGCAAACTATTCCATGCAATGATTTAAATTTCTTCATAGTGTACTAAATTAATAGTGGTTGGTTGCGATCATTAGTGGGTGTGTGTGTGAGCTTTTGGACCTGGGTGGTGAGATTAATAAATGAGTTAGTGGAGATTAGGTATTGTTAGGTTGCATAGGTCTGACTTTCAGAGGAAAAAGGAGAGATTGTGATCTTGTAAATGAATTGTGGGGGGAAATTCGCAGAAATAACAATAATATAGAATAGACAAACATGCATGTGTTATAGTAGGTTATGATCAGAGAGAGGAGGCATGCAGGGGGTGTAGGGGAAGGAGAGGGACATCTGAAAAAGAGAAGAAAAAAAGGAGAGGTGACAAACAGAAGTTTTAATTACAGAACAGTTTGTAATGCAGGATTTAAGGAATGTAGAAAATATTTTTGAGATAGCATGCAGTTTGAAGATACATGATGTAGAAAGAAACAACATTATTTACTTGTGAAGATCTTGCTATATTAGGGATTTTTGATTGGTACTAGTTTCAGGTAAACATCTCTCCACAGCTGGCTTACTGCTAGACCACTAATTCAGTCAGGTCAGTTGATCAGCTCATGGATTGAAAGTGAAAATTAATGGCCGGATACATATGTTGAGAAAATACATGGGAAATAATGTATACATTTAAAAAGAGATTCTGGTGTTCATCCCCATGTTTGGCTCACAGTAATAATTATACAGCCGAGTGGGATGCATTTGAATGCCTCTGGTTTGTGTTGGCACCAGATGGAAGATTAGGACAGCTTCCCAGGCAGTGGAAGTATATTGCCTGCATTTTGGTGGCTGGAGGGCAGAAAATGCAAACACAGTTGTGAGTGTGGGGATGGTGAATTGACACCCTTTACAAATTCGATGAACACGTTTGTTAGCAGATAGCTGCTGATTAGACTTCTTGAAGCACTGCCCTTTTTGCAGATGGTATGGGTGAGTGGGGTTGGACCTGTAGGTTGAAAAGGACCCTTAGGTGAGGCCAAGCCTTTGTCTACCTTGATCACACTTCAGTGCAAATCCCTCACACCTCTTTGTGCCTCCTTTGTGTGTGCTCCAGGCTAGAGACAGCCCTGCTGTGAGGGGCATTACTACACAAAGGCTGTGTCTGGAGAGCAACCTGGAAAGACATTTGAAATGTAAACATATTGCAATTTACCTTTTCTTATCAAGAAATAACTGAGCTTTCAATTAACACAAAGTTCAAAAAAGGGAGCTGGAAAGATAGTCATACTTTTACATTTCCTAAGCGACAGCTGATGCCTCGCTTAATGAGCTAGTTTTTAACCAACTCTCCTTGCCGGAGTTGTGACGAACACTGTAAATGTGCTGCACTGATATTTATGACAGCGAGCATGATGCACCCAGCTAATATGTAGCATGGAACTTAGGTACAAGTTTAAAATAAGAGCACTGGCCTCCTCAAGTTTTAAAGATCTCCATATCTTTAAATTTATTTATTTGTGTATACATATTTGGGAATTACACAAGTGATTTCTTGCATAATTTCATGCACCCAAGGCTAGCGACAGAGAAAGAACTTTCGCTGCTTGTCCTTTGCATAAATCAGCACCAGCGACCAATCTTGTGTTCAATGAGCGTCAAACTTCATATAGAAATCAGTAACACAATTAAAAAGTTCACACTTTTACGACAGCGGCTACTTCGGCTGCCGCCGACACACAAACTCTTCTCAACCCGGTGGTGTATTAGTGCAATACAGAACTAACATTTCACCTCCATAGGGTTACACAGGGTGGGCCAAACAACACAATGCAGGGGTTAAGGGGATGAGGGAAGCAATAACGGAATGTGGGAGGTGATTCAGTTCCCCAAAACACTTTCATAAGTAGGTTGATTAGGGCTGGAGAAGTCAAACTATTTTGTAATTTTACTAGGTCATAAAATTATAATATTTTAGTCTTCAAACCCAGCCATAGTCAGTTCTTACACATTCCCTTTCCAAGCTGGAAGTCATGCCCAGTACATAAACAAAGTGCATCATAATGAACTATGCACTATAGTATGTGATGTGGTAAAGGGCATGCTACCATTTGCTGATTTCTAGTGCTGCAACTCATTTTATCAACCTCAAAATGACGATAGCCTGAGCAAACTTGATGTACTCTTAACTTTTGACCTGCAGAGTGCAGAACAATTCCCATTTAGTAGACATTTAGATATATGTTTTCAATGAAAAAACCACAGTTTGACACAGTTATAATTTGGAAAACTTTCTTTATTCTTTCTATAAAAACCAAACAAACTACACAAACATTAGAAATACTAAAGTTCTAATTATACCTCAAATTTATTATTTACGCACCACCTCCAAATTACTGTAACTCTTGCACCACTGTACACGGTGTTGTCAACTCGGTAGCCACACTACAGTAAATATAACTTGCACCTTTATGATGCACTGGTTAGACCCTTTTAAATTTCATCACTCATAACATGTGAAATCATAGCATTCATAACAACACTTATGACATCTGAAGTAACATCATTTATGAGAACACTGTGAATGGTAGAGTGGCAAGTTATAGTTAATGTAGTGTGGCTAGCAAATTGACAACACTGTGAATGGAGGTGAACAAAAATACAGATATAGGGAGAGGTGTGGTGCAGTGGCCAGAGCGGCTGACTCCAGAGCAGGGGGTTCACGGTTCAATCCCTGGTACCTGCAGCAGCTCAGCATCATGTGACTCTGGGCAATAGCTCATTTAATCTTCCTGACGGCCCCCAGAGCCTTGAAACCTTAAGGGGTGATATGTTCGCACTTTACAAATATGGATTATTATTTATAGTAATATGGAGGTGGTGCATAAATTATATATTTAAAGTATCATTATAACTTTAGAATTTCTAATGTTTGTGCAGTTTAAGCTTGGTTTGTATAGAAAGAAAAAATAAAGTTTTCTAAACTGTAACTAAGAGCTGATTTAGATCTTGGCAGACGAGTTACTTCCATCACAACGGTGATGGATATCCTGTCTGCCGAAATATAAATCCCATTATATCCTATGGGATTTCTATTTCAGCGGACGGAATATCCGTCACAGTTGTGATGGTTTAACCCGTCCGCCAAGATCTAAATCAGGGCCTAAGTGCTTTTTTCATTGATTTTCAATGGTTTTTATTTTTTAGTAAAGTAGTTTTGTAGTGTCGTACAATAGGGTGGTGCAAAGTGGAGTGACATAGAGTAGAATAGCGTAGAGGGGAGTGGCATAGAGTCAAATGGCTTAGAGTGGAACAGTGTTGAGTAGAGTAGCGTAGAGTAGAGTGGCATAGAGTGGAGTGGCATATAGTGGAATGGTGTAGAGTGGCATGCAGTAGAGTGGAGTCAGGTACACTGGAATAGCGTAGATTGGAGTGGCGTAGCATGGAGTGGCGTGGGGTGAACTAGCATACAGTGTTGTGGTGTACAGTGGAGTGGCGTAGAGTGCAGTGCTGTAAAGTGGAATATTGTAGCGTGGAGTGGAATACAATGGAGTAGCGTAAAGTAGAATAGCGTAGAGTGCAGTGGCGTAGACTGGAGTGGCATAAAATGGCGTGGTATAGAGTGGAGTGTCGTAGAGTGGAGTGCTGTAGAGTGGAGTGGAGTAGAGTGGAATAGCATAGAGTGGAGCGTCGTAGAGTGGTGTAGAGTTGAGTGATGTACGGTGGAATAGCATAGAGTAGAGTGGCATACAGTGGAGTGGTGTAAAAGGGAGTGGCATAGAGTATAGTGGAGTAGAGTGGAGTTGCGTAGAGTCGAATAGCGTGGAGTGGTGTAGAGAGTAGTGGCATAGAGTGTGGTGGCGTAGAGTGCAGTTGTGTATGTGTAGTAGAGTGCATTTTAAAAAGATGTAATGTGAAAGTGGCTGAATGAATGTAGATAAAACTTTGCAGGATTCAATATAAAGGGTTATTTTTTTATATTAGGTTTAAATTGGTTTAGCAGTAATAAAGTTATAAGTACCAAAGCACTTTGTTATATTATGTACCGCAGTATACTGCGGTGCATGGCATTTATAAGGTAGTATATGCTTGGCTAATGGCTGCATTTATAAAAGTAAAATGCAGCCATGTAGTTTTCACCACGCTTTGGCTGTGTTTTGGGTTGTGGCCATAGATATATGTAAGTAGTAGGTTTTATCCTTGTTTCCTATCTATTTCTACTTTATTTAAGTGATAATCTGCAGGGAAAATAATGAATATTTTTCTATATATTCTAAAAACATTTTACACACTATTGTGCTCATACCTACAAAGTACTACAGAAGTTAGAGGAAAACTGAAAAATAAATATGCAAAAAATAAAAAATACACTGTAGTACACTCTATTTGTGAAATATCATGTAGTACAGTGTAATCTTCCTTACAATTAAAAAAAAAATCTAAGTACTGCAGTACTTTCTAGGTAGCACCGCTCTACGGTGTTAATTTTTTTTTTTTAAAGTAAATATGTAAAAAATAGAAAATACAGTGTGGTACACTGTATTTATGAAATATAGTGTAGTAGAGTGTGGTTTTAACTTTTTTTACATATAATTTTAGTTTAAACATTTTGTTAGGGACCACAGTAGTTCCTAGGTGGTACCGTGGTACTCCATGACTTTAAAAAAAAATATATATAAACTTATAAATACTTTTCCCTGTTATTACTACTTTAATAAAGTGCCACTAGGTAGGGAACAAATATAAAACCCACTACTTACCTAGATCTAAGTCCCTAATCCAGAACACAGCTAAAATGTGCTTAAAACACCATGGTTGCCTTTAATTTGTGCCCTGCTGAAGATCCCATAACAAGAGTAAGACCGGGCCTGGGTTGCTTGTGCTCCGAGTCAGGGAGGACCTGGCCTGGCAGTTCGGGCTGGACTGTTCCCATGAGGAACAGGGTCAAGACTGATTTGCATGTGGCTGAGTCCAAACTGAGGTGGCATGGTGGGTGAAAAACAATGGATTGGGATGTGGCCTGAGTGATTGCCAGTGGCTGAGATTAATTCAAGCATTCAATATATCACCTTGTTGTTTTTGTATTTGCCTTTTGTAAAGGCAGTCATTAGTCAATCACATAAGGCCTTGTCATCAGCATGTACCGTGGTAGTTTTGCAAATTTTGCGAAACTACTGCATCACTGATCTATCACTATTTTTTGAAGCCTTATAACTTTAAAAATACGTATTCTACTTACTTGTACTTCCAAAAAGAATCATCTGCACACTATCTTCTATAATCAGCCACATTTCATGGAAATCTGTGCAGTTGTTTTGCCGCCATGTACTTTGCGCTTCCTTGACAAATCACCACAAAACCTTCCATCTGCAGCCAATGTAGAAAAAGCAATAGGTCTGGAAGGTTCGTGGAGATTTGTCAAATGGGGGCAAAGTTATTAGCGAGCAAAAATCGGAGGAATTCCTATACCTGGGAATCCTAACTAGAACTACTGAGTGGCTATCGCCGCTCTGTAATATATGTGCAAAAACAGAAGCAGGGAACTTTGGTGTAGTTCCCAACTTTAGGTGGAGATCAGCTCCTTTATATGCAGCACCCTAAAACACCACCGACACTCTGAATCTGCTCACCTCAATTGCTTGTTTCTGAAGCATTGGATTAGTACAGTGCATCCATGCCGAGCTAGAGAGTGACAAAGCCTCTTGCCATTTTTATAGCAAAGTCTTTAAGCATAGGATTAGGACACTGTCATCCACGCCAAGCTGAAAAATGACAAAAGCTTTCTACCACTGCAGGCTTGGTGTTACAGCTTTGGACTGGTAAAATACCATCCAAGCCAACTTGGAATGAATACCAGCAACCCCTGATACATGTTTCGCTCTAGTTAGAGCTCGTCAGCGAGGTATAGCTTTGTCATGACACAAGGGACCACACAATATATGTCAAGACAACACCCTTTCAGGCTTAGAATACCGCATAATTTATGGGAAAAGGAAGCAGGGAACTCTGGGTAATTCCCACATTTAGGTGGAAAGCAGCTCCTTCATGTGGATTCCCCTACAGCACAGGACCAAAATCATGTTGGTGAAAAGATTCTCCAAAGCCTAGGCAAAACCAGAAGGGCTGGTTTTATTACGATAAATGGCATTGGTGCATGCAATGCATGTGCACACACCATGCCAGCTGCTTGACCGGATAGTGCTGAACTGTGACTGTCTCCACACCCCTCTTACAGCACTCTGGATGTAAGTCTACTAATAATATCTATTTTTTTTCGAAACATTTTTTTTTAGGTTTTGCCAATTTATAACCATTGTGATGCGACAGAGGGATCCCCTTACAGGGAATCCTGAGATCAGATATTGTCGCAAGATGAACAGTGTTATATAAAAATTCCATAAATAGCACATCATATTCAATCGGCACAGAAGTGGTATATTCTCAAGTCCTACAATAATAACTATGCAAACTTATTACCTCTATTTAAAACAGTTATAACTGGGAGAGAGGGAGGGTGGAGGTAGAAGTGGTACATATCTGTCGGGGAGGTAGTTGTGACGGTGCAGCGTAAGGATAGAATTGCAGGTTACTTTCAGGAGGAGAAGGAGGGCTGTCCCAGCAAAACGAGTGCACATGGAGAGCCTCTTTCTGGGTTTAAATAAGCATAAGGCACAAGCTTCCCAGGTGAATATGTCTGTGAGTTCAATGACTTCGGGCATCGCGGTGTGGGCACCGCTCCAGTAGGCGGTGAGGGCAGGTCAGGACCACAGAATATGGCGAATGTCTGCATCTCCAGACTGACAGCGGGGGCTTTGGGAGTCAGCCGTGGGAAAATAGCAGTGAAGTTGTGCAGAGGTTAAATACACCTGGTGCAGGATATGGAATTGTATGTTTTTGAATCTGGCGTTTCTGGAAACAGTTTGTGGAAAGGCCAGCACCTGGACCCACTCAGCATCATAAAAGGCTCTCCCCATGTCCTCCTCCCACTTCGCATGGAGGGGAAGAGGGAAGCGCCAGTGTGAATCTGCAGTGCTTGATAGAGCCAGGTAACCAGATGACCCCCATGGTGAGGAGTATTTTCAGGATGGCGTAGGTAGGCAGATCTTCATCCTGAGTGGACCTAAGGATGTAACATATGTTGTGTAAGTGTCAACATGCGAGAAACTGGCCTGGTGGAAGGAGTCTACTCACAATGTCTAAATGCGAAAAATATTCAGTTCTCAAACCTTTGTACAATGCACTGTGCCACCTCTCACTAGAAGTGGGTTAAAATATTCACATCTTTATAGCGCTTAGATCCAAAAGTCCATGACGTGTTTAGGCTGTGTGTAGGAAATTCAGAAGTATCTGTGTTTCTACCTATCTCACTAACCATTCACCTGACTCCACATAGCACTAATAATGATCACACCTACCTAGTAATAATATATCACAAAGTAACTGGAGTACATCCATCCAATTTATCTTGAGAGCACTTGACTAATCAAAATAACCAACACCGACCACTAGATTAACCACTAACCTTGGGTTCTGGAGTAGCTCGCCGTAAGCACTTCAATGCCTCGTCAGGGGTAGCAAGCGCTGTGTAAAGCCAGTTACAATTCCAAGTATCTTGCCAGCTTGTACAAGGCATTGGGTATTAAACATTGCTTAGCAGATTAAGCAGTTCAAGAATTAGGTTTCTTCAATCCCGGTTCAACAACAGAATGCTTTCAACCTAGAATGGCTTGTTTTAACATTTGTCAGAGAAGACCTATACAAGGGGGAAAAAATGATAAACTCTGAAGCCATGCATTGCCAGGAATTTGAGTGGTTAGCTCGTGTTAACTCATAGAGAACTAGTGCAACATCATTTTCGAAAATAAATGGGAGCCATTCCACAGATACCTGCTAAGGTACAGGTAAACCGTGTGTGTAGTAAGCAGCATGCATCTCATTAATCTACTTAACAAATTAGACAAACATTGCATTGCCTGCCGCAAACACAAAGCCTATTCGCGGATAAACAAAACATTTACGTTATAAATAAAAGAAATAAAGTTTATGGCTGCAGAATCACTTCAAAACGCAATGCTTCTATCCATCTCCTCACAATCGTTTAACAGCAGGAGAACAGCGGACAAATGATAGGCAAAGGTTTTTGGTAGTTCTTTACAAAACCTCCCTCCTCCCTCTTCAAATACAAAGCGGGACAATAACTCGTTCTTGCAATGTATTTCGTAACTGTTATTGTACTTTCCATTGTATTAGAGGAATACATGTTGGAAGAATGTGTTCTCTGGCCACTTTGCACGCCATGGCCACAATCGCGTTCCATCACTACTAATTGGAGGCAAAAATCAAGAGAATAACCTTGGCAAATTGTTCGCCCATCAGGGCTTTATGTGGGTTGAAAAAAAGTGGAATGGGGTCTCTGAAAGGGACGGCGTGGCTTAAATACGTAAATTGCATTTCTGTAATTCCTATAGTGTGCCACCTAACCCTTATTGTGGTTCCCCTCTGAGCTTTCTGTTATTGCATTCAGAAATCTAACACAGCAGCTGACGCACACTTAAATCCAACCAGCATTATTGGTTTTGTCAATAGTTAGCTGTTTAAGAAAAATGAGTAACAGCAATTATTTTGTTTTAAATAATTAATATTGAAAATGTTTCAGTTCTGAAATTCTGAAACTGTTAATTAAACATTACTGAGGCCTGTGGAAGGGGTAGAGGCTTTCGGAGTATCTCAATCACTTCACTCTATGTTAGACATTTACACCTTTTTCTCTCCACATGTCGTCCATCTACATATATAACACCTCATCTCTTTCATCTTCAGCACCCTCTTCTCATTCTCTCTTGAATACATTTCCTTGCATCACCTTCACTTCACCAGTCACCTGTAAACACTGCATTTTCTTTTACTTTCACCTTGTCAATAATTTGACAACTGTGTACCTCTACACATATTCAGAATCACTGTTGGAACTGTAATAATAGACCATTGCTCTATGCACTCTGCAGAGAGGACAAATATTGGATCACTATGTATTCTGAGCATCATTTATGACCCATTTACAGGCACTTTGAGAAACTGGCACTGCGTTCAGCCTGTTATAAACACCTGGAGGTGAGACAGTACAAAGTGTGTAATATCCATTGGAAATATGCCTCACAAAATAAAAAATACAGGAACACAACATCCTGGAAATAGCTAACACTGTTACGGAAGAGTATGTAAAAGCATGTTAAATATAAACAAGAACTAAATCGCTGACATGGATTACCTTAACATTTCTTGTTCAGAAATCGATCAGTGTTTTTGCCATTAAAGTTAAGGACATTAATATAGGGCCTGTTGGGACCTGTTTCAATGTCCGTTTTTAATCACTACCAGGTCTCCAGCCCACTTAAAGCCTTTTATCGATTTCATACCTGGTAGCAAGAGGGTGGCAGCTCATTTTAAAACAAACACAGAAAAGAAAAACATCTTTATAACTGAACCTTCATCAAACAAGACACAGCTTTTTCCCATGTGGATCATTTGTATTATACCTGAGATCCTTGTTGTGGTATTCACCCAACCTTTCTGCCTTCACCCCTCCTGTTTGATGAATTAGTTTTTGTTGGCTTTAGGACTCTGTTCAATTTACAACTCCTAACCAGTGCTAAAGTGCTTGTACTCTCTCCTTCAAACATGGTAAAATGGAACTGCACATAATTGGCACCTTTAATTTAGTTGTAAGTACCTAGTAAATGGTACTACCAGTACCCAGAACCTGTAAACTGCTAGTTAGACGCAGTACTTATAGCACTGTAAAATATGTCTTAGTCCTGCCGCTGCAGCCCCTGTGTGCAGTTTTAAACTGCCATTTTGCACTGGCAAAATAAACCTTTTGCATGACCTAAACCTTCCCTTTTCTTACTTATACGTCACCCCTAAGGTGGGCCCCAAAGACATATAATGCAGGGTGCACTGTATTTAAAAATGTGTACTTACGTTTTACATTTCCTGGCAGTGAAGAACTCCTAAAGTCATTTTTCACTGCTGTAAGGCCTATGTCACCCTCTGACTAACATTGGATTACCTTATTACATTTAATAAGTGCTAACTTCAGATTGGGAGCAGATAGAGCTATGCTGTTTACACTCAACTGAACTGTAATTTAAAAACCTCTCTAATAGTGGAGTCACATCTTAAGTTCAAATTCTGAAAATGCAACTTTAAGAAATTTGCCATTTTCTTTTCCCCCCCAACTGTGCCTTTCTACCAGTGTCCTGGGTCACAGGACTGTGAATGGCTCTGCTGTTGGGGTTGTGTATTGCTTCCAGGCAGTGAGACAACGGGGGCTTAGGTGTGGATAGGATGGGTCATCTTGGCAGGATGACTGGGGAGCAGCTGTATCCATCCTCACTTTCACTTCAGAGGGCTTGCCTAAAGCACACACAAAGGAATCCAACACCAGGCCTGCCATGCCTTTTGTCAACTGAGACAGTTTGGGGGAACCTTGACCAGGAGAAGGGGAGGAACTTTCCAGAAACAACTTTGGGGGTAGGACAGCTGCAGAATGTCTGGCACCAAATATAAATATTAAGCCTCCTGAGCCACTCATCAGAACACTCCTGGACCTGTGGAAGATTCAGAAGGACTGCCCTGCTTCTTGAAGATCTGATTTACCCCAGTCTAGAGCAATCAGATGAACGTGAGCAGTGTTTGTGCTTTTAGGCTCTATTTTCACTAAAGACTTTAAAATTGAATAACTCCAGTTCTACTGAATAGATTTGTGTCAGTTTGGTATCATTTTATTTATTAAAATGTACTCTTTTTCTCTAAATTAGTTTGGGATTTTTCTTGTGTTGTGTTTTTACTTTATTACTGTTTGTGTGCTGCATAAATGCTTTACACATTGTCTCTCTGTTAAGCCTTGCTGCTTTTGTGCCAAACTCTAGAGGCAAGATGCAGCAGATTTTGTGATAGCATTACTTTATTATTATGCCATTTTTACACATAGTAACACTGCTTGGGAAAAGATTTCACCCTGTTGCTACCAATTAACACACAAATGCAGCAAAAAGCAGTTGAAAGATGAACTGTCAACCTTTGCAAAGGGCTTTCTACTATGCACGGACGCCTGTCACCATGCTTTCAGTAACTTTTGATCCATTTGAGCTAGAAACAATATTTTTGTTAAAATCTGCGAATTATACATCAGATGATGGATTATGTGGCAACTATGACAAATCCATAATAATGCAAAAAATGCCATAGCCGCATAATCGCATAATTGAAGAGACCCTGAATATAGCCCTCTAACCAAGCCTTAAACTCCCCTTTTATTGCAAATGACACCCCTAAGGTATGCCCTAGGTAGCTCATAGGGCTGGGTGCGTTCGTAATTAAAAGATTGGACATGTGCTTTTAAATTTTGCATGTCTTGGTGAGGAAAAACTCCTAAATACGTTTTTCACTACTGTGAGGCCTACCTCTCCTATAAGAGAACGCTTGGTTGCCTTATTACATTTATTAAGTGCTAATTTTTGGTTGGGAACAGGAAAACATTTCATGTTTTGTGTCTGAAAAATTGTAAGAAAAATCCTTTTCAATGGTAAAGTTGGATTTTAAGTCACAATTTTGAAAATTACACTTTTAGAAAGTTAGCAGTTTCTTGCTTAGCTATTTGGTGCCTGCAGCCTGTTCCTGGGTCACATGAGTGGGTGTAGTTGGCTGGAATCCAAACAAGGGTTCAAGTATAGCACTTACAATAAGGAAAAATCACATAGTAACCAACCCAAAGGAAAATTATATAAAATAAGAAAAGAGAAGAAAAGAAAAGAAAAAGCCCGGATGCTATATGGGCACAGGATACCAATGTACAAACTATTACATTTAAATAGAAAATGTATTACCCAAATTAGATAGTCAAAAACAATCAAAAGACAATGATGGCGCTCATGGGATTGTACACACAATACAGAAATTACAATAATACAATGTGTAGTCACACAAACAAAGTGGCTTAGAACAATATACACAGGCGGGGTTCAGGAAAAAACAGAAACAACACACAGCAAAGGCGTTGACGGCATTTCAACCAAAAATGAACTTAGAAGGTCATCATCAGGACAAAGCAATGAACATAGGAGCGTCCAAAGAATTTTCAATAAAACGTCTGAATCACGAGTCCTCAATAGAGTAAATTGGAACTAAATGCACAACAAGTGCAGAACTTCACTCCGCAAGGGCGGAGTCACCCCTTGATGATAGATCAGGGAACTAATAAAGATGAGCATGGGGAATCAAAATCCATACAGCTTCATGTTAACCGTTCCGTCAATTAGATTAAAAGACCCCATAGATTTGTGACAATTCAAGTGGCCAGTAATGATGAGATAATCAAAGGGCCTTCAAGGGATTATTCAAGGAGACAGACCTGAGTGAACTGTTCTGAGTGAACTGAATTATAGAGAATACACATAGAGTGTTAGGCTGGTATACGAAATCCAGGTCGATGGGCTCACCAAAATGCCCCACGTAAGTTCGCCCGGTCCCACCATCATAACGAGCAAAGACTCATCCGGACGTGAAGTCGACTTCTTCTTGAAGGCCCTTTGATTATCTCATAATTACTTGCCCCTTGAATTGTCACAAATCTATGGGGTCTTTTAATCTAATTGATGGAACGGTTAACATGAAGCTGTATGGATTTTGATTCCCCACGCTCATCTTTATTAGTTCCCTGATCTATCATCAAGGGGTGACTCCGCCCTTGCGGAGTGAAGTTCTGCACTTGTTGTGCATTTAGTTCCTATTTACTCTATTGAGGACTCGTGATTCAGATGCTTTATTGAAAATTCCTTGGACGCTCCTATGTTTATTGCTTTGTCCTGATGATGACCTTCTAAGTTCATTTTTGGTCAAAACGCCTTCAACGCCTAAATGTGGCCCTAAATGAAGAGGACGCATTTTTTGCTGTGTGTTGTTTCTGTTTTTCCCTGAACCCCGCCTGTGTATATTGTTTCTCAGCCACTTTGTTTGTGTGACTACACATTGTATCATTTGTAATTTCTGTATTGTGTGTACAATCCCATGAGTGCCATCATTGTCTTTTGATTGTTTTTGACTATCTAATTTGGGTAATACATTTTCTATTTAAATGTAATAGTTTGTACATTGGTATCCTGTGCCCAAATAGCATCCGGGCTTTTTCTTTTCTTTTCTTCTCTTTTCTTATTTTATATAATTTTCCTTTGGGTTTGTCACTTTGTGATTTTTCATTATTGTAAGTGCTATTCTTGAACCCTTGTTTGGATTCCAGTGTTACTTTGCCCCAGGTTTAGGTCTTAGGGCTGCCCCTGTTGTTCGTAACTAATTGGGTGTAGTTGGAAGCTGGTATTTCTCCCAGACAGCCACACAATAGAGGGATTCGGTGTGCCGGCATAGGCTACCACTGGCAAGATGGGGGCAGAGCTGGGCACAGCCTCACTTGCGACTTAATAGGCTGTGCTCTGCCTTCACAAAAAGAACTTGTTACCTCTGCATTCTTCATGCAGTCAGCTTGGAGCCAGAGCAGGAAAAGCAGGAAGCTTCTAGCACTTCAAAGAGAATTCTTGAAAACAGTGGGGGTAGGAGCTGCTAAGAAAATTAAATAACACTAACAGATTAATAAAGAGTATATAAATAAGGAAGCAAAATGTAAAAATGAAAAATGTTAAACGTTCTGTAAATGTGAAGGAATTTGAAATTGGAGGCTAAAAATTAAGTTAGTCCTCAGATTGATTCATGGGAGCAGTGCAAGTTAATTGCCAGTACTTTTGTGACACCCCTGTCTGTTTTTTTTCAGGAGAAGATCGAAAACATCTTTAACAAATTCTCTATGGGTAGTACAATTGCAGATTGGAGACTCAAACCTTGAACCTAGAGACAGGTCAGGCCAACCTATTGGTCTTTAAAGCTCCAACCGAAGAGGACCTTAGGAGGCTTATCCCCCTGGTGAAATCTGGTGCCCCCCATGACCCATGTCCACCCAAAATAATGCATATGGCTCCAGTGCATGTGGCACAACACCCCTTGGAGAAATTTGCTATAATGTTCAAAGAGGGAGTTTTCCCCCTGCACTGGAAATCCTCCTCTGTTCTGCCCTTTCTAAAAAAAGGCCAACCTCAATGCCCTTGACCTTAACAACTACCATCCCATTTCCAGACTCCCTTTCGCCGCTAGGTTGGTGGAGAAGGTGATGAATGAACAGCTAGCCGCATTTATAACCAATTGTTAGACGACACTCAGTTCAGGTTCAGAAGAAATCATAGTACTGAATCCGCGCTGGTGGTGGCCACAGAGGAAATCCAAGAAACCCTAAATGGAGGAGGTAATGCAGCTCTGATCTTGCTGGATCTCACTGCAGTTTTCGATACAGTCAACTACATTATTTTGGTTGATCGTATGCGGAGGTTGGGGATAGAGGACGCTACTCTTAATCTACTACAATCTTTCCTTGCAAATAGGCAACAGAGAGTAGGGCTTGGTAAGTTCATTTCCAAATCCTTTTCCTTGCCTGTGGAGTCCCACAGGGCTTGTCGCTGAGCCCAACACTGTTTAACCTATATGTCACACCATTAGCAAAGCTTAATAAATCATTTTGTTTCTCTCTAGCTTCCTACACAGATGACACACAAATAATGATGTCACTGTCTAAAGATGAGACTAATCTGGGTGCTCCCTTTAGGACATGTATGAGCGAGGTCAATAAGTGGATGGATAATAACTGCCTCAAACTAGACTCAGCAAAAACCACTGAGGTTATTTTATTCGGCAATAACCCATCTTTTTGGGCCCCGGTATTGTGGCCCTCAGAACTGGGTTCCCTTCTGAAACCAGTGACTAAAGTAAAAAACCTAGGAATTATGCTAGATAAACAGCTGAAGCTCAAAGATCAAGTTAACAAGGTTACATCCGCCTCCATCTGTTCTTTGAGGCTTGTTAAGAAAATTGATAAATTTCTTCCTTTTGATGTCTTGAAGACAGTAGTCATCTCTCTTGTACTTACAAGACTTGACTACTGCAATAGCCTTTACCTTAACTTATCAGTAGGGTCCTTGAAGAAGCTTCAGACCCTGCAGAATGCGGCAGTTCGCTTCCTTTTTAAAATCCCCAAATTTGAATCAGCAAAAGGGCCATTAAGAAATTTCACTGGTTACCAGTTAAACAAAGTATTAGGTTTAAAACACTCTGTATGGCCTATAAGTCACTGCAAGGCCAAGGAACATCACTTTTCAAGAATAAGCTGAGATGGTAAATCCCGAGCAGGACTCTGCGGTCTGACTCAGCCAGGAATTTAGTGATTCCCTCTTTCAGAAGAACAACTTGGGGTGGGAAAAGCTTCTTTAGGACCACCGCTGTACTCTGGAATAGCCTACCCGTGGAAATTAAAACTGCTCCATCACTATCAGTTTTCAGAAAATCTCTGAAAATGTGGCTTTTTGCACAGCAATAGCAGGCGTGGGCTCTTTATGGAGTATCACTGCCCATTACAAGGACCCTAGAATCTGCCCCTTTCATGTATTTTTAGCGCTAAGACGCCTCCGGGCGGGAGTTTGCACTTAATAAATCCTTCATTCATTCATTTAAGTGCATCAAATAGAATATAGTATGGCGATGAGTGCCCTCAATTACATTTAGAAAAGCTCCAACCTTCTCATTAAAATTACATTTGTACATTTTAATATTTGTTTGTGAATATTTTATCATTTGCGTATTTGTTTGATGAATGATTGTTTCTGTATTTTTAGTGTATTGTTTTATGGTTCAAATCATCAAAAATGCTTAGCCTGAGGTACACAGCTTCCAGTAATGACTCATTGGGGGTCGCTGGCTTCCAGTTATGATTAAATAGGGTCCCTGGATTCCAATAATGATTCATTAGGAGGCACCAGGTTCCAATAATGATTAAGCAGGGGTCCACAGAAGTCAAAAGGTTAAGAACTACTGGTCTAGAAACTTCTAAGAAGGCATCAGGTATAAAAGTAGGACCCTCAGACCCACTCTTCAGTCCACTTTCTGGACGTGTAGAAGAACTGTCATAGGACTGACTGCAGCCGTGACCTACTTTGTACTCCACAAGACTGCTTTGCTGCACCTGAAAGGACTGCTTTGCTGCCTGGAGCCTGACTTTAACCCTCGGAGGCCTGCTGCTTGACCCCTGTCCCATTGCTTGTACCCAAGACTACCAGAGTGACTCCATGGGCTAGTTGGCTGACCTCCTGATCAGAGCATCAGGGACAGAAAAGGTTCCAACCATCTTGAACTGGCAACTAGACCCAGCCTGAGTGAGTTCTAACCCCTCAAGTGGTGCCCCTCCAGTCCTGGACCAGTGGTTGTGGTGTTAAAAGTGCACAGGTAGCAAACATCCCAAAATTGGGACATAGATTTTTTTTTCTAAAAACTGTTCTGAGAGTCAAGAGAAGACTTGGACCAACCTTCTCATCTATTTGCCCAAGGTGAATCACCTATCTTTGCGGCAGCTCCCTCTACATTCTTCTCTGCAGCAGCAAATCCTGTTCAGCGGTCTTTTGCCAAAGGGGTATCTGGCCTTGTGGAACTCTCATTGATTACAGTCTCCAGCCTCACCCCGCTGGAGATTTTGGCTTCTAAAAAAGAGACTAAAGGCCCAATTACAAGTTTGGAGGTCCATGGGACTGCTCAACCCGTGGTGGCGGT
This sequence comes from Calotriton arnoldi, assembly GCA_963921515.1. Classification (NCBI taxonomy): domain Eukaryota; kingdom Metazoa; phylum Chordata; class Amphibia; order Caudata; family Salamandridae; genus Calotriton; species Calotriton arnoldi. The sequence continues at coordinate 93,289 of CAWUFW010013955.1, forward strand.
TCCTGGACCACCAGACTGGTGCGCCACATGTCATATTACAAGTACGGTGGTTGGACCACCACTGCACCGCTGCTACCACCAGAAACCTTGATCCCTCGGTGGTGGCCCAGCAGTCTGAGGAAGTAATACGCTGGCGGGCCACAGCGGCACCGCTGAGCATATTATGAGTTTCCTCTCTGCCCTCCTTTCATGGCCGTGCGCCTGCCATAAAAAAGGTGGCTATGAGGAATCTAATGGGGTCCCACAGGCCCCAGTGTTGCCTCTGTGCATGGGGGTGCATGCAGGGGGGTACATGTTGTGCCCTACTGTATTTGTGCACCCCCTGTTCCTGCATGAGCAGAACTGCACAGGAGCGGGCTGCGGTGCTCCAACGGCGATGCCTTTCAAATGCTCTACAATGAGCCTTAGAAAGGCACCACCATGGGACTACCACCACAGGACCACCCAGCAGGATTACAACTGGGGCGCTGGTGCTGGCGTGGCGGCCGACTCCAAGACCACCAAACTTGTAATCAGGCCCTAAGTCTGAATGTAGACATCTTCACTATAACTTTGTCCAACTACTCCTCAATGACAACGCTTCCTATTTGGATACAGCCTGCAGTCTTGCCCCACCGAACTTTAGCTTCCCAGTAACTTTTTGCCGAAATTTCTTCTAAGTCAGAAGGTAAAGTAAAAGGTGACCGGGCCCAATCCACTTTTTGTATTCGACTCGGGCTACATCACAGCCAGCCATATTTTTAGACTTTGACCCAGTCTTGCATGACTAGATGTCTGTGGTTGGCTCTTTCATCTTTAAGGAACTGGTTTTTAGCTTGAAGTTTAAAAATTCATAACTCTGGTTCTACTGATTGGATTTTTGTCGTTTTGGTGTCAAATAATGTATTCAAATTTACACTGTTTAAAACAATTGGTGTGGAATTTTTCTTGTGTTGTGTTTTACTTTATTACTGTTTGTGAGCTGTATCAATACTTTACACATTGCCTCTAAGTTAATTCTGACTGCTTTTGTGCCAAGCTACCAGAAGGTTAAGCACAGGTTAATTTAGTGGCTTTTGTGGTTTGCCCTGACAGAGATTGTGACTGTTAATTGAGAAGGGTTTACACCCCACTCAACCAACCACCCAATTTCTCATAGCAAGTAAAACTGAATGCTTTTCTTCACACATATTGCATCATCTGGAAACAAGTGAAAAATGTGTGCTTAAATGGAAGCAGGTAATTTTGAGTTGAGCATGTTTATCCCCATTCCAGTCCTGAATATTCCTGATGGTCGGTAACTGGGGTAGAGATGCAAGCTGGAATCAGTCATTCCAGGCCCTTTATCATCATCCCCATTGTTAGACCTGGCAGTCTTAGAGTGGTCTTCTCCAAACTTTTTGCCTGCTTACCTCCACTTTTGATGTATTCTGTTTGTTGGCCTTAGGACTGCTAACTAGTGATAAAGTACTTCTCCCTTAAACATGGTTTCATTGACTTATTCACAATTGGTATATTTAATTTACCTGTGAGACCCTAGTAGAGTTCTCTACCTGTGCCCAGGGCCCATAAATTAAATCTACTAGTAGGCCTACAGCAGTCATTGTGCCACCTACACAAGTAGCCCTTTAAACATATCTCAGGCCTTCCACTGCAGAGCCTGTGTGCGCAGTTTACACTGCCATGTCAACTTGGCATTTAAAACCCCTTACCAAGCCTTAAACTCCTCTTTTATTATATATAATTCACCCCTAAGGTAGGCCCTAGATAGCCTGTAGGGCAGGGTGCTGTGTAAGTAAAAGATAGATAATAATCACAAAGGAGAGTAAGCCTGAGCTAAATGTAGAGCAAGCAAAGAGAGTCAAAATAGAATCTCTAGAACGTCTGAAGAATCAAGCTAGATTCTTTAAAAAGCCCTCACTCACCAACCTAGTTGGTGACATGCTTCATCATTGGGCCCCACCAGGAAGACCGAGTGTCTTCCCAGTGTGCTGCGACGCCAGAATTACTGCGGAGCTGGATTTCAGTGAAGGTGGTGATGAGTGTAAGTGTTTTAAAATTGTCTAGATTGAAACCAGAAAAAGACTTTAATAAATGGTCAATCTGACAAGGTTAAAAAGATGTGTGGGGGGGATGTAAGTGCTGGATGGAATGACCAGCTACATCCCTCATAACATGGTCAACATGTTTCTGCCTCGGTGGTAGTAGTAGCCAGGCATTCGTCAGGACCAAAGTGGCGACCTCGGCGGTGTGAGCGCTCTAAGGCTCACCCTAACCAGAGATCATAGTGTGAAAAAAGTTAAAAAGTGAGTGGGTGCAGTGGGCCACTGTTACCCAAGAGGTCCACCTACTAGGGGAACCAGAAAAATCTGAAACGAAAAGGACAGACAAACAAACGAAGAAAAACAAAACATGGTTTTTTACATTGGAAATCATGTGTTTGTCAAAGACGTTCACAATGCGTTTGTGCTCTCTTTAAAGTGCACTGTAGCCATACCTAGGGAGAAGCTGAAGTGCACAATCGTGAAAGGAACAAACCATGCAAGTATCAACACGTGTTCCGTGGTTATGACTCATATATACTCGTGGTCAGTGAGCCTCTGCTCTGGAAACATGCGGTACAATTGGCTATAGTAAGTCTAGCGGGAACACGCTAACTATACTAGGCCAAAGTACTCATATATATCGCCCAAAATGAAAAGTAATGACATCTTACTTAAGGCGTAAAAGCTACTAGCTTCATGAGTCACGGGAAGGAGTAAGTAAAAGATAGGACATGTACTTTTAAGTTTTATATGTCCTGGAAGCGAAAAACACCTAAATTAGTTTTTCCTTACTGTGAGGCCTACCCTTCTGATAGGTTAACATTGGGAATTCCTTATTATACTCTTTAGCTGTAATTCCTGATTGAGAAGGAGTAGCTCTGTCATGTGTAATATCATTGGAATAGTAATGAGAAATCCTCTTTGCTGGCAAAGTTGGATTTAACATTACTATTTTAGAAATGCCACTATCAGAAAGATTGCATTTCTCTGCTCATAAAGCTCTCTGTGCCTGCAGCCAGTCTCCAAAACACATCTGGGGTGGGTGACAGCATTCCCTCTAGACGGCCACACACAAAGGAAGGTTAAGTGTGACTCAGTGGTCATCTGCATCCTGATGGGCTATCCTGGGCTGGATGGGAGGGAGTAGCTGACATTTGTACCTGAATGGGGGGTGTCCTGGTTTCCATACCCCCCTTTAATGAATCTGGAGAGAGGGCTGGGAAGGTAGGACCTCTGTGCACTTCAAAGCAGCTCTTGGGAAACCTCCTGTATAGTTAGCCTAAGACACCTGTGCATGGGGCAACTAGGGCACTGGTCATTCCCCAATGCTACAGGGCCTTCCTACTGTAGATGGCTCATGAGATACTCCTGGCAGGATATTTGAGACCTTTGCCAGGCTTGTCACCCACTTTTATTGGCCCTAGATTAAGATTTCCTCAGATGGGTTCTGTAGGAACTTCTTGACCTGCCAGGCCAGTGGGAAGACAGAGCAGAGGGTGAATGCCACCCTTAATCCCTTGCCTGTCATTGGCACCCCCTTTGAAATGGTGGGCATCCATACTGTAGGGCCTATGGATCCCCAGACAGCCTCTGACAACAGGTTTATCCTGGTACTTGTGGACCATACCACAAGATACCCAGGGGCCATACCTCTAAGGACTGCAACGGCACCTGCAGTGGCTAAGGCCCTAATGGGGATTTTCTCCAGAGTGGTTTTCCCGAAGGAAGTGATGTCTGACAGGGCACCAACTTCATGTCTGCTTATATGCAGTCAGCGTGGAAGGAGTGTGGAGTGATTTATCAGCTCTCCACCCCCTACCATCCACAAGCCAATGTGTTTGTTGAAAGGGTTAACAAGACCCTGAAGGGCAAGATCAAAGGCATGCCTGAGGCCTCGAGGTGTAAGTGGGAAATCCTCTTGCCATGCCTTCTCTTTGCTTACAGAGAGGTGTGACGGACGTGGGTTGCCTTTAGCCCTTTGAGCTTCTGCACGGACACCCCGCAAGGGTACCTCTCAGCTTGGTGAAGGAAGGGTAAGAGCAAGCTCCCAGGAAAACTCCCCAGGATGTAGTTACTAGTTAGCTTCATGCTGGCCTTCAGAAGCCAAACAGCCAAGTTGTGGAAGCAAGCTTCTGACAGCTGAGGGGCCAGCCAGGAAGTAAAGAAGCAGTTGTATGAACAAATGGCTATCCCTGTGGAATTAAAACCTGAACAGAAAGTGTGAGAGATGGAACTCATGGAGCCCAGGGCCCTCTAATACTGTTTGACTGGGCCCTATGAGATAGTTGATAGGAAGCAAGAGGTCACCTACCTGGTGGACTTCAAGACCTAAAGGCACCCCCAGAGGGTGCTCCATAGCAACCGTCTCAAACCCCACTTTGAGAGGTCTGAGCTCTCCATGCTGTTGGTGACAGATGAAGGGGAGGAAGAGGAGAGTGAACCTCTCCCATACCGCTTAGCCTCCAGGGAGAAGGATGGGTCAGTGAAAGGCTTGAACCTTTCCTCTACTCTGACAGCAGAGGGACTGCCACCAGTTGTTGGGGCAGTACTCCTCTGTGTTTTCCCTCACCCCTGGGACTACCCACCTGTGTACCCATGATGTGGATACAGGAGACAACCTCCCTGTCAAGAAAAAAACTTGCAGGCTGTTTGCGGGCTGTTTTAGGGCCTGCATCAAAGATGAGGTTTCGAAGATGCTGGAGTTGGGGGTGATTGAACCCTCCAGTAGCCACTGGTCAGCCCTGTGGTACTGGTGCTCAACCCAGCACCCAGGGTGATGAGCTTATTGATAGGTTAGGGTCTGCCCAGTTCCTGAGTACTTTTGATCTTACTTCAGGGTACTGGCAGATTGCCCTAACTGAACTAGCCAAGAAGAGGCCAGCCTTCTCCATTCCAGAGGGCCACCATCTGTTTACAGTGATGCCTTTTGGACTCAAGAATGCTCCTTCCACCTTCCAGCGGCTGGTGAACCAGGTTTTGGCTGGCATGATGTCCTTCAGTGCTGCTTACTTTGATGACATAGCTGTCTTCAGTAGCAGCTGGAAGGACCACCTCTTTCCACTGCAAGAAGTGCTTCAGGCCCTGCAACAGGCAGGCCTACTATCAGGGCCATTAACTGCCAGATTGGTCAGGGGTCTGTAGTGTACTTAGGACTCCTGGTAGGCAGGGGTAAGGTGCAGCCCTTCCAGGTCAAGACAGAGACTATCATGGTCTGTCAGCCCCCCAAAAGCCAGACTGAGGTGAAAGCCTCCTTAGGACTCACAGGGTACTATAGGAGGTTTGTCACGGGATATGGAACCATTGTTGCCCCCTTGACAGAGCTGACTTTGAAGAAGCAGCCCAGAAACATGATTTGGACAGGGGCATGCCAAAAAGCATTTGACTCCCTAAAGCAGGCCATGTGCACAGCCGCAGTGCTCAAGGCCCCTGACTTTTCCAGGGAATTCATTCTTCAGACAGATGCCTCAGAGCATGGCATAGGGGCAGTACTTCCACAACTCAATGAAGAAGGCCTAGACCAACCTATAGCCTTCATCTCTAGGAGGTTACTTCCCAGGGAATAGAGGTGGAGTGCTATTGAAAGGGTAACCTTTTCTGTTGTCTGGGCACTGAAGACATTGAGACCATACCTGTTTGGGATTCACTTCCTGATTCAGACAGACCACAGGCCCCTCAGGTGGCTAATGCAAATTAGGGGTGAGGATCCAGAATTGCTGAGGTAGTCCATCTCACTGCAGGGAATGGACTTTAGGGTGGATCACAGACCTGGGGTAGACCATGCCAATCCAGGTTCTTCTGCCTTAGTGATGAGAACTTCCTAGAGGTTGAGTATTCCTCCCCACTTTCAGCTGGGGGGGGGGCACATGTTAGACCTGACAGCCTTAGGGTGGCCTTCTGCAAACATTTTGCCTACTTACCTCCACTTTTTGCTATATTCTTTTTGTTGGCCATAGGACTTTGGGCACTTTGCCACTGCTAACCAGTGCTAAAGTGCATGTGCTTCTCCCCTTAACATGGTTTCATTGACTTATATACAATTGGAATATTAAATTTGTCTGCAAGTCCCTAGTAGAGTGCACTACCTGTGCCCAGGGCCTGTAAATTAAATGCTACAGTGGGCCTGCAGCACTGATTGTGCTAGCTACACAAGTAGCCCTTTAAACATGTCTCAGGCCAGCACTGCAGAGCCTGTGTATGTAGTTTACACTGCCATGTCGACTTGGCATTTAAAATCCATTACCAAGCCTTAAACATCCCCTTTATTACATATCTTTGTGAGCTATTGTCGATTTTGAAATAAAAGACGAAAAGAAAGAAAAGAAATTTGGACTTCCTGAATTATGTTCAGTGCACCTCCATTTGTTCAAAAAATCCTCTTTATTACATATAAGTCACCCGTAAGGTAGGCCCTAGGTAACACATAGGGCACAGTGCTTTGTAAGTAAAAGGTAGGACATGCACTTTACGTTTTACATGTCCTGTTAGTGAAAAACTCCTAAATTCGTTTTCCACCACTGTGAGGGCTACCCCTCTCATAGGTTAACATTGGGAATTCCTTATTACACTCTTAAACTGTAATTCATGATTGAGAAGGAGTAGCTCTGTCATGTTTAATATCATTGGAATAGTAATGTTAAAACCTCTTTGCTGGCAAAGTTGGATTTAGCATTACTATTTTAGAACTGCCACTTTTAGAAAGATGGCATTTCTCTGCTCTTAAAGTTCTGTGTGCTTGCAGCCTTTCTCCAATACTCATCTGGGATGGGTGACAGCTGTACTTTGTGCATTCCGTCTAGACAAACACACACAAAGGAAGGTTAAGTGTGACTGAGTGGCCATCTGCATCCTGACGGGTCATCATGGGCAAGATGGAAGGGAGAAGCTGACACTTACACCTGAATGGGCAGTGTCCTGTCCCCACACAAAGGGTTGAATACTCCCCTGTAGTGAGTCTAGAGCCAGGGATGGGAAGGAAGGACCTCTGTACACTTCAAAGCCCCTCTTTGAAGTCACCTTCAATTGAAAGGCACAACTAAGTACCGGGCCTCTGACCCCACCAAATCAGACACTTCTGGACCTGTAAAGAAACTCTGCCAGGAAGAAGGACTGCTGTGCTGCTACAATGACTGCCACACTGCAGGACTGCTGCTCTGGAAGAGTTGCTTTTCTGCTGTTGTGCCCTACTGCCTGCTACCCTCTGCCTCTGCTGAGGAAGAACTGGACCCTTGTTTGAACCCAGAGTGATCTACAAGGGCATGTTGGCTTGCCTCCTGTTTTGAGACTAAGGGATATCGCAGTCTCACCTCCTGCGCCTGGTCCATTGAAAGTGATCCAGGTGCTTTCTCTAGTGGAATCGATGCATCCACTGCTGTGTGAAGCAGTATTGACACATCGTGGCTGTTGTGGGAGCAGATCTGGCTCATCGCACTTGGAATCAGCGCATCGCCTCCAGAACTGATGCATTATAACTGTTGCATCGCCGCTGCTGCAGTGATAAACAATCGATGCATCCCCTCGACTGAGTGGAGAAACTCAGCGCATCGGCTTCGGAACCAATGCATCTCGGCTTCAGTGTTTCGTCTTTGGATCTGGCACTTTACCATTGGTGCATGGAGAAAATTGATGCATCACCTCGACTGTGGGATCGATATCAATGCATCACTCAGCTGCACCCTGTCTCTCTCTGTTGCGACCAGGATCAAGGTACTTTGTTCAGTGGACCTTGCGTGGCTCCTGTATATGGCCCATGCTCCATTGCGGTCAGCCTGAACTCTTAATCTTGCCCCTGTCCAGTGCGATCAGATAACTTCAATAGGCGCTTATTGCTTCTAAGCACTGTTTCTACATTTAAACTTTAAAAATTCATAACTCAACTTCTACTCATTGGATTTTTGTCGTTTTGGTCTTGTTTTGTTTATAAAATCATAATGTATTTTTCTAAACAGTTGTGGAGTCTTTTTGAGGTGTTGTCACTGTGTTACTGTTCGTGTTACACAAATAATTTACACATTGCCTCTTAACTTAAGCCTGACTTCTCTGTGCCAAGCTACCAGAGGGTGAGCATAGGCTAATTTATGGTGTGCACCTGACTTATCCTGACTAGGATTGTGCTTCCTGCTTGGAAAGGGTGCATACCTCTGCCAACCAGAAACCCAATTTCTAACACCCAGTTTCTGGACATCTTGTAACTGCAGCCTTAATGGTTGTATTTAGGACGTCCCTACACCTTCCATGCTCTTCACATTGTCCAATAAAATGACTTCTCCCTAATAACATGCCACTCACCTAGAAACAAATGTGTTTAAGGAATGTGACCAGAGGCAGTATGGAGCATGCCTACATGTGCTAGAAATCCCACTGTGTGTGAAATCCTCTTGTGGTGTGCTGCAATATGGTGAACTGTACTGGTTTACTGATGATAGACAGAAGCAGACAGATAGAAAAGGGATATTTAGAAAATATATGAAAGTATGTAACATGTATGTAAATGTACATATGTACCATTAACCTAGTTAGGGAGCAACAGATAACTGAACAGAGTGCAAAAGCCCTGTGGTACGAATCAAGATCATTAACAAGAAGGCAGGTAACAAGTGGATCCCTATTGCGTGAGGTATTAACGCTCTTTGAAGAAATGTATCTTCAATTTGTTTCTGAACTGCATGAACTGTCATAACAGGTCCGACGTTGATGGGAATGTTGTTACGGATCTTGGGTGAGTGGATGGAAAAGGTCTGCCTTCATTTGTTTTCTTCTTGCATTGCTTCATCTCCAATCTGGTTACATCCTGGCTGCTGGTGATGCAGCTGGTCTTGATAATAATACAGGCTTGGAGGGGGAGCCAATGTACTTTCTATAGTGGTCACAAATCTTCATGTTCTTGTTGAGACATGGCGAGGCATTTAGAATCCCTTTCAGGGATGCCAAGGTGGTGACCAAAAAGCTGCTGAGCATTTATTTGCCTCCATCTAGAAAAAAGAGGACTAGAACTTATATTACTGTTTTGAAATCATTTTCATCAATGAAAAGTTTATTTTTTAGAATGGAGAGCTAGTCATTATCAAGTGTATTAGCTGGAGGGAGTTTTTTGAGTCTTTGAATATTGTGAGCTGAGAGGCTTGTGAGGCAGAGTTGTGTGGCATGTGTGCATTAATGCATCTTGTTGTTGAGTACAGTTTTGAGGGATTGAATGTAGAGAATAATGATGATAGGGGGAGGATGGAACCCTGGGGTAATCTGCAGGGCACAGGGAGTTTCTGGAAGAGAGAGCGATTCCCATCTGGACAAGCTGGTGGCAGCTGTAGAGGATCCATTAAGGGATTGTGTCCGAGAAGCCTGTCCATGACTCCAGAGTGTGGACCAGAACATAGAATTCAACATTGTTGAAGGCTTCATAGGCAGGCGCGGCATGGCACAGGTAAGAACGATGGGGTGGGGTGGGGGCGGGGGAGGGGATCAGTCAACAGACAACAGGATAGGTAAAAATAGGTAAAATGAAATAAAAAATATATATAATCACTTACCTTGTGCTTGCTGCATCATGGAGTCGCAAGTTAAGTGGTTTTATTTATTTTTTATTTTATTTGACCTATTCCGTCATCTGTCGACTTCCCCCCGCCCCACCGCTCTTACCTGTGCTGGCCGCGCATGGGGTTGAGAAGAACTAAGGGGGGGGGCATTATTGCCATTGATCAGGAATGTGTTATGATCGACTACTTGAAAAGCCAATGTTTCTGTGCTGCAGTGCAGTTAGAAACCTATGTAGAAGGTCATTCTTATTGATCTGCTTCTGTAGTTGTGCGGAGACTGGTTTCACTACACTTTTCATGATGGAACGTAGGTGAGTGATGGGGTGGTAGTTGGTGATATTGTTGAGGGCAAGGATAGGTGTCTTGTCTGTGGGAGAAGCTGTCTTGAGGGCATCTGGGAATTGACGATGTTGAGGAGGGGTGACGCTCCCTCTTGAAGACAGTAATAGGATGGATGAAAGATGATGTTTCTTTGTAGGTGACCTTGGGAGAGCCGAGGATGTTGATACATTTAGCACGTGAGAGGAGATAGAAGGCTGTCCACTTGTGGGTGGATCGGGCCAGCAGGGTATTGGAGAGATGGAGATTGTCCGTTTTCTGATGCGGATGTGCACATTTGAAACATAAAGGTTAAAACTACATGGCTCTGCCTCATTTTGGCTAGGTCCGCGCTATAGAAATACTATATACATACACACATAGAAGTGAAATGCTCCTTTGAACATTTTTATTGACCAAGTTGCAGTAAAAATCCTTCTATGCATCTGTCCACCCAACCAGATGAATTGATTCAGCAAATATTTTGCATTTCCGGGGCACTTGGCGTGGGTAATGCATCTGCTTGTCTTAGAGTTTAAACCTTTGTTTTAATGTCCTAGAGAATAAAATACTCGTGTGACCTCCTGAAGCCTGTTGTTTACCCTCCTTGACTAATGCCCCTTAGCTTTTAAAGTCCATTGTCTTGATGTACTTTATGCTAGAAAGGTACTTGCATCTTTGGGCTGGTCTGAACACTTTCCACGTTTATTTATGAATCGATTACCCATAAGAACATTCAGTAAGAACATTAAACTGACTCCCCGATATTTCTTCCTGAAACGATGCTCATATCTATAGAATTGAGCAAAGATCAGTCTTAATTGAATCTAATAATTTTGCGAAAGCTGTACTTTTCAGACGCTTTCTGTAGATTTTCTACAATAGCAATATGGCGAGTTTGCTCTTTCGAGACATGCAGAATTAGGCCTTGAGTTTCATCTTTCTTTTTTGCATGTTTTGTTTATTTATTTTACAAACAAAACAACCTTCTCGGCATCCAACGAAAGTGTCAGCTTGCTGTTAACGTCATCTCTCGTCTGGCATAGCAGGCGTGCCAGCGTTCGGAGATGATTGTGCAAACTTCTCTGGGGACAAAGCCCACCTGGGATTTATGGATGAGTTGCGTAATAACCTTACGCAGCCGGGTTGCGAGTATTTTGGCCATGATTTTCAGATCCACATTGATCAAGGAGATAGGACGATAGCTGGCCCAGTCCAGCGGGTCCTTATTCTCCTTAGGAAGAAGGGCAATTGTCGTCTTATTATATATTGCTCCCAAGGAGCGGACTGCCGCAGTCTTCTGGTATACCTTAGTACAGGGCAGTACTAGAATAGGCTTGCTGGTTTTGTTAAATTCACTTGGAAAACCGTCTTCTCTAGGTGATTTGCAGGTAGGAATGGCGTGGGCAGCTTCGTTCTTTGTGATATTTCCCTTGAGATGGTCCCGCCCTGCATCATTGAGAAAGGGGAGATGCAGAGGTGCACAGAAGGCATTCTACAAGGTGTGAAACTCAGAAGTGTAAAGAGAAGCACAGAAGGAAGCAAAACGGTCAGCGATATCTAAGGGTGCATCAGCGCCATTTCAGAAACATCACAAATTGTTGGGATTGACATTTTAGACTCACATACCTGCCAGTTTACAAAATAACTTTACTGTGTGAGAGGGCGGGGCCTTGGAGGGAGCAGGCCTGGTGCCAAGAGCTATCTAAGAGGAGGAGAGAATCTTGTGCATAAAGCAAAGTGCTTTGAAGTTTGGTAGCCAGTAGCGTTGCAGAAGAAGCCCAGATGCTATGAGTAATTAGGGAGGGGGAACAGGATCCTGGCAGCAGAGTTCTGAACCACCTGCAGACATCTTATTGTTGCCTTGTCTGCCCCCAAGTACGCAATGTTTCCATAGTCGAGTCTGGATAGTATTGTGGCCAGGATAGCTGTTCTTTGAGCAGAAAAAGGAAGTATCCACAGGATCTTCTTAAGCCTTTTCATGGTAGCAAGGCACGTGGAGACTACTTTGGCCACTTGTGGCTTCATAGGCAGGGTGGAGTTGAGCCAGAAGCTAAGGCTCTTCACTTTATTGGTGGGAGTAGGTGGAATTCCCAGAATGGCATGCCAGTGTTGGGGCCCCCAAAGCTGAGGATTCTTACCCAGGACCATCATCTCAGTCTTGTCGTCATTTAATTTCAGGGAGTTGGTGTTCATCCAAGTGGAGACAAGGCCGAGTTGAAATCCTCTGAGTTGACTTTCCACCCAGACAACAAGGAGAAAATGATCTGGGTGTAGTCAGCATATGAAAACAGAGTTAGGCCGCAGCTTTCGCCAGGTCCACCAGAGGGCGGACATAGATGTTAAAAAGCATAGGGTTGAGTGTGGATCCCATAGGAACTCCAGAGGTAAGTGGGACAGATTCAGATGTTGCATTTGTCGATAAGACCTGAAATGTGCGATCCGTCAAGAAGGAGGAAGCCATGCCAGTTCCGTGCCTTGGAGTCACAGTGGAGTCAATCTTTCAGCGAGAATATCATGGGACACAGTATCAATGGCCTCACTGAGATGTAATGAAATCAGCGTGGCTGTGCTGCCCAAATCCAGAAGTCACCTTAGATGTTCCGTGACTCCTATAAGGGGGGTTTCGGTGCTGTGCCCAGCTCTGAAGCCCGACTGGGAGGGATGGAGGGCGCCCAGGGTTTCCACAAATGAGGTAAGGTGGGTATTTACATGTTTTTCCAATATCTTGGAAAGAATAGGTAGCAAGGAAATGGGTCTGAAATTGGACCAGTTGTCCGAGTCCAAGTCGGGTTTCTTTAGCAAGGGAAGAACCATGGCATGTTTCCAGACTTTAGGTAGATGCCCCTTGCGTAAGGAGGAGTTTAAACGTCCTAACACCAGCTAAATGAACTGCAGGCTCAAAGTGCTCAGTCTGGCTGTTGGGAAAGGGTCTAAAGGTGATCCTGATTTGATTGACAGCAGTAAGTTCCACCAGACAGGGGTTGTCCAACGGGAGCAGAGACTGCAGTCTTGCAGGCACCTTGCCTGCCACGGTGGGTTTACATCTCTGGTTGGGGGTAGAGTTAGAGAGGGGCTAGGTTTGTTATACTTTAGGTGAGCGTTATCATTTCTAGTTGTGGCCAAGGTGGACTGAATGTCTGTTACCTTTTAAATGAAGAAATCAGCAAGCTTCTGACATTGAGCTTGTGACAATAAGGGAGCAGGAGAAATGTTGCTGGAATCTAATGGACTGCTGTGGGCTTGAGCCTCGTCTCTGTCTTTATGCAGAGTGTCCCTCACCTATTGAAGAACCTCACAATCCGATTCCCTGTATAATCAATGCAACTGCCTCCGACGTTGGTATTGTTGGTGATGTGACCCCTGGAGTCTCAGCGTCCCAGCATGAGGAATAGGACAAGATATGTCTTGGGAAACATGGGTGTCCATGCTAGATTCCTCCAGTTTGTCCAGGAAAGCATCCAGGTCATCTGACTCAGAAAAGTCTTTAGTTTTTCCATTCACCGTCACCAGAATCCATGCCAAATTCAGAAAACCTGGTTGAATGATTGATTTATTGAAGACCATATTGGAGATCCCATTCCAAAAAAGCAAGAAACTTAATTTGCTTGATGCTGGTAGTCGTGGAATAATCGTCAAAGAAGGAGAGACAACATCTCTCAATTAACATTGGGCCCTTAAAGCTATGTGGAGGATGAGTCTGACGTCTTAATGATGGAGGACACAGGCAGTAATTGAGAATGGTGAGGAGCGTGGTTTGGCAGACTGAGCCCAAATGCGATGGGCCATTTGAAACTCCTGTGGTTCAGAGAGTAAAGGTCGAGAAGCTTCGGGAATCCACTGCTGTTTTATGCTCTAAGTGGTCTCTTTGTGTGTTTGATTGATTTCTATAGGAATTTATTTGTGCATACGGCATCTGTTGAGCATATTTGCAAGGTTATTTGACACTTTGCAAGGTAACTTTGTTATCTTCATTATTAAAGGTTGGATTTGATATGCATGTGTACGACCCACTTGTTCAAACTCAGCATGTTTATGGCACCCCCAGGTGTAGGAAGTGTCAGTTTTTCATGGCTGTTTCTCACGCCATATTGGTTGTGGGCTGTACACTTTGTTATGTCCATATGTAGCATGCTGTGGAGTCAGACACTTGTGTTTGGATAGATTGTGGGCAAGTGATGCACATATTAGTTTGGTGTATTGTTTTCATCTTGTGTTTCGTCAGTGTTTTTTGTGATTTGTGTTAGTATTTTCAGGTTTTATTCCTTTTCTACACCAAATCCTGATGATGATCTCGTGGATCTTTTAGGTCATCTGAGACCGAAACGTCGACAGTTTGTCCTCTTTAACATCATTGACCACACCAGATGGTGCTTCAGTCCTTTCCGAACATTTGAAACATAAGGGTTAAAACTACATGGTACTGTGGACTTATGAAACTGTATGGTTAAGAGTATTTTGCGCTTCCCCAGATTCCAAGATTTAATACATACTACAAATTTTATAGGGATTGTGTGGAGGTGCCAGTGTTGTTGTATTGCTGCATTGTTATATGCACTGCTTTTTTTGTACTTGTTTACAATGGATATGCTGTATTACTGATCCATTCTATATATATAAAAATACATCTATGTCAATAACAGTATGCCATTGTTGGAATATATGAGCGATTTACTGATGGTGTGCAGTTGGATCATTATAATGACCAATATACTGCTGCTTTAAGTACAAATAATTCCTCCGGGAACACTTTGCAGATTACACTACCCAGTACCCTGGGGGAAGATTGGGTTGCCCTGGTGCATAGAGAATGCTATAGAATATCAGCAGTTCTGTCCCTTAGTGTCTAATCATTACTATAGGGGACGTAGAAGCTCCGAGCTGGCAAGGGAGCCTCCACAGGTCGGCAGAGGAGACAATCCAGGCAGGGAGCCAGTAGCGTAGGCCAGCAAGGGGAGGTGCCACGTTGCGTCGTTCGGGCAGGCCCCGTGCAAGATGGCAGTCGAGACATCACAAGCCATCTCTGCCACACTGGAACCAGTGGTTGACAGCTCCCAAGAGCAGCAATGGGGAGAGTAGAGAGATGCTGCAGTGGAGCTTCAAGGGAGAGCGGCCATCACGGTTGACTCCTAGATCCGCCCCTCGAGTTTCATCTTTCCTATTGCTTTCTATGACCAGTCTCCAAAAAGTGTCGTAAAAGTGGAGATAAATGGTGACAGTGTAAATTGGAAATGGATATTGCTGTATTTCAAGAGAAGTTGCTAAGAGAAAACTCCTGAATGAAACAAGCATTGGTAAAGCCAATAGGTCTCACTGTTGAGATGTATTTGTCTGCCAATGCCTTTTGTGCATGCTGAAAAAAAAGTAAAAAAGATGTGATGATGCAGCTGTGTCATTTTGTAGGCACATGCATGCATCATGATATTTCTGTGTGCAGGCAACATGACACATTCTTGTGATGCTGATGCATTTTGTTTTATTTAGCAATCCAGTAAATGTTATGTGATAAAAAAAAAGGAAAATGAAGTAGCCAGAATGTGCTTTTATTTATAATGTGGACGGGCTGACAGTTATTTGCTACCTGTCCCTCCAAACAAAACCTAAAATTAAAAAGGAAAAAAGACTGTGGGGTGGAAGGGAGGGCAACAGAGAAGCAGGTTGGAATAGTGGGTGGGGGAGGAAGGGAAAACAAACACATGAGGTAGGGAGCCAGTAGGAGGGTGGGGGAGTCACAAACAAGGGAGAGAACAATATGGGGCACAGTAAGAAGCACATGAGCAGGAGCAATATGGAGTGCGAGAGAAACACACAGGCAGGTGAGAGCAACACGGAGAGCAGAGGAAGAGAAGCACATGAGGGACGTAGTTGGAAAACACAGGCACTTTGATGGAACGCTTAAGCAAGTAGAAAAAGTGTTCCCTAAAAGTGAGAAGTGGAAGGACACAAGTAAAGAGGTTATGTTCCAGAGGATGGACAAACACAAGATGGGCAAGCAAGCCATCAGATAAGAAGCAAGAAAATAAGGGTGACAATAATGTAAAACTACTGATACGCAGTGGGCAGGCTTTAGACCCACTGTAAATTCTTTGCAAGCTGGCAATAGGTCTTTTCCAACCAGATATCTTGTGCTGTCTAGTAGACTCAACCTAAAAATCTGTACCACAATGGTTCAGCTGATGGAACTGAGTCAATGTATGCAGTTATTTAAACTCAGGTTTTTCAAAAACCAACACCTACTCTTTAATAGAAATCCTTTAAACCATTACAGATGGTAAAAATGGCTGCTCACCTAATATCACTGGTTATCAGCATCAATTTAAATGATATTAAGGCATTTTCATTCTTAGATGTGGATATTCCACATATCTTTTGAAGATGGAGAGTGTGAGATCCAACATGGTCAGATACTGATGACCTTACTATGATGGTGGCTAATGAATTCACAAGGGTCATTGTCAAAAACTTTGGCAAATGTATAATGTGCTAATCATCAGGGAGTGGTACAGCAGCCACTGAAAAACTGTGTTTTGGTTCCACTCCTAAACAATCCACTTTTGGATCATAATTTCCTTTCTATCTTCTAGCCTAGTGTAAACCCATTGGGGCCTTAAAAGGTATTGGAAAGGCTTTGATATTATGGATATTTCCTACCTCCTAAACTGACTGACAGCCATTACTCAGGTGTCAGCCTCAGCAGAGAGGAGCTGGGTCACTTCCTTCTTGATAGGAGGGAGACCGTGGGTGGACTTTCCCTACCCTCTCCATTATGCCCATTATTGCATAACATTTTATGCAACTTCTCATGATGTACTTAGAGGACACATAGATTTATCTGCAAGTCAGCTGTCCACACATGCAATTTACCACAATATCAGAAATCTTTGCAGTTCTACTTAACATTTTTGAACTACATCAGTAAGTCAGCTCCCATACAGGGTGTAAACTCTATCTCCACTACCTGAGCACCAGATCAGCCTCTATTTACCTTTTCCCAAAGAATTGGGAGAACGTTGTTGCCCCATTGTGCTCAAATGATCTTTTTAGGTTTGCTCCCTCATTCTAAATTCATTTCCAGTATCCCCTATTTGGAAATTACCATCTTTTGAGAGAGGATCCCCCAGATTTTAGCCTTGACTGTTTTTGTTAGCTGTAGGATTGTGTGCACTTCAGCCCTGCTAATCAGAGGTACAGAGCCTGTGCTCCCCCTTTCAACATGATGAAATTGGCATACCCCTAACTGACATCTTTAAATTACCTGTATGCCTAGCATATGGTACCTAAAGTTTACCCAGGGTCTATATGTTAAAGGTCACCAGTGGACTGCAGCATTCATTGTGCCATCCACTACAGTGACAGTGTAAATATGATTGCAGGTCAGCCACCAGTAGCATGACTGGTCAAGTTTAAAATGCAAATTCGATCTGTCAAATGAAACACTTTTTGAAAGGCCTAAACTCTCCTCTTAAATATTAATAGTTCACCCCTAAGTAGGTCTTTCTGCCCAGTAAGGCAGGGAGCATGGTATTTACGAGAAGGACATGAAAAAGTTTAATGTTGAACATGGCCTTACAGTGAAAAGAATCAAAAGGTTATTTTCAATGTAGCAGGATTAGCTGCTCCATAGGAAAGCATTGGGATACATTATTAAAACTGATATTGCTATAAGCGCGTTTGCCTCCCACAAGTTGCTGCCTCAGTTCCCCCTAACACTGGGGTCAGGACCGCAGAAACCAGCCTGCATTGCGCCCACCAGCCACAAGCATCAGCACAAGCGCCAGGAGGCGCTTGAAAAACCAGCGCAGGCTCCCTCGGCCCGGGAAGCCCGTTTGCCTGCCACAAGTTGCTGCCTCAGTTCCCCCTAACACTGGGGTCAGGACCGCAGGAACCAGCCTGCATTGCGCCCACCTGCCACACGCGTCAGCACAAGCACCAGGAGACGCTTGAAAAACCGGCGCGGGAAGCCTGTTTGCCTGCCACAAGTTGCTGCCTCAGTTCCCCCTAACACTGGGGTCAGGCCCGCAGGAACCAGCCTGCATTGCTCCCACCTGCCACACGCGTCAGCACAAGCACCAGGAGACGCTTGAAAAACCGGCGCGGGAAGCCTGTTTGCCTGCCACAAGTTGCTGCCTCAGTTCCCCCTAACACTGGGGTCAGGACCGCAGGAACCAGCCTGCATTGCGCCCACCTGCCACACGCGTCAGCACAAGCACCAGGAGACGCTTGAAAAACCGGCGCGGGAAGCCTGTTTGCCTGCCACAAGTTGCTGCCTCAGTTCCCCCTAACACTGGGGTCAGGCCCGCAGGAACCAGCCTGCATTGCTCCCACCTGCCACACGCGTCAGCACAAGCACGAGGAGGCGCTTGAAAAACCGTCGCGGGAAGCCCGTTTGCCTGCCACAAGTTGCTGCGTCAGTTCCCCCTAACACTGGGGTCAGGACCGCAGGAACCAGTCTTCATTGAGCCCACCTGCCACACGCGTCAGCACAAGCGCCAGGAGGCGCTTGAAAAACCGTCGCGGGCTCCCGCAGCGCGGGAAGCCCGTTTGCCTGCCACAAGTTGCTGCCTCAGTTCCCCCTAACACTGGGGTCAGGACAGCAGGAACCAGCCTGCATTGCGTCCACCTGCCACACGCGTCAGGACAAGCGCCAGGAGGCGCTTGAAAAACCGTCGCAGGCTCCCGCGGCGTGGGACGTGTGCGGGCAAAGCCCGGGCCAAGGGCGGGTACTTGCCCGTCATCGCCAGGAAGAGGCAGGGCAGAGCCACCTCCCTTCAGTTTGGCACACGGATCAATGAGGTGGCCATGCGTGCATAAGGTACTGTGTCATTTTATTACTTTCATCTAGCGGGCTCCTCAAAACAAAAGACTCGGGACATTGTCATAAAAGCACTACGCACTGCCAGTCTCCACCACACCTACTGATTGACTGCAGAGACTTCCGTATAGAGTCTAAAGCTGGCCGGCCAGGGAGATAGTTTGGGACTCTGAGCACTGGACATTTCCCCACAACTAATAAGTTACAAAAATAGTTATTTTCCTTGCCTAGCAGCAGCGCACAGGGGGAGTTTACATGAGCTTACATGGGCTTTAATCCTGTTATACATTAGAAAGAGATAGTTCCTAGCCACTGTAGCCACGCCTTCCTATATATTCGGGCTTCATCTATTCTATCTTATTTCCAGTGCCTTATCTCTGCTCTAGTTTGGAAAGGCAAGTACTGGGTTGGTTCAACCCCTATCGCCCCACTGCCATACTAGGCTGAGTAGGATTAACATTACAACTACCCTCTCTTCCATTCAGGGTAACGTTCCTAGAGGCCCTTGAACAGGGGGATATGGGGAAGAGAAAATGTATGGAGGGCACAGGTGTTGCTCAGTCTGGGAAAGGGAAGAAGGTGAGGAAAGCCGTAAAACACCTGGCTAGTAATTGTGTAATAGATCGCATTGACAACTTGATGTGAGTGTGTAGATATACTTGATGAAGGACCTCCTACCTTAATTCCACCTACTCCTCCTCAAACATCAACTAATAACCCACACTCCTCACCGATCACTACCAGTTACAATTGCACCCCTGTAATTCCAGCTATGTTTAAAAAGATACGTACTAGGGAAGTTTGTGTACAAAATGAGGAGGACTCAATACATATAGCAGGGATTCACTGCCCCCCTGCCATATGCAACATTAAGACCAATCCCAGTTCTCTTAACAGTTCTTACAGCATACCACCACAGCTAGAACCCAGTGTTCCTTGCATCCTTGCACCAATAGGTTTAGCCCCCTAATGGCCTTATCTGACAAAGCCACGGAAGACCAATACCAACATTGTCCCGAATCCATAGAGTTGACAACTTTTGCTCCTAATCCAAAACCCACGAACCCAAGTACTCACCAGCTCATTAAGGATCTAAGGGCTGAAGTAGGGTCCTTGAAAGTGATGATTGAGGGACTCACTACACTAGTTAAATTGATACTACAATCTAGTCCTCCACCTGCATTTCCAGCTACACGGGAGTCGTGCGCTAACGCAGAGCGGGTACAGCTGGTACCACAAGGTTTGAGTAGCCACCCTCAGCCCTACCAAGTAAACACCAGCCGGGGGACAACTCGCACCCACGGGCACCCACAGCCACCGCTAGCAGTTGCTGCCCATCATACTCAAACATTCTCTCACTCTAATGTAAATTCCGCCAACCGCCCATTCATACGAGCAGGTGCGCATGATACCCTCAACTATCAGAGGATTTGTAATCCGTCTCAAACCCAGTCATCATCCCATTATAGTAGGAACCATCCAGTATACACAGCCCCTCCTTGCTTGCCGCTTGCAAACAAAATCCTCATGGCCAATATTCCAAAACTTGGCACGAGGCAGGGGTCAGAGGGGGAGGACTCATTGATTAACAAAGCGATCCATTGGATCCACTATGTCAGGGGTGGTCGCTCGGTAATCCGAGAGGACATTATCAGGGCGCGTAGATGCACATCACCAGGACAATCATTAGATTGTATAGAGTTGATATTAAAAGGACCAGAGTTGGTAGAAAACCTACTCACCCTAGAATTCCGTACTTGTTCCCCTGACTCCTCTTCTATCCAATTCAAGCGTTCTATTCCTCACAGGTCAGCTCCGCTTTTATCGCTGGACAGAAGACCTAGCAGCTCTAGTCTAGAACACAATGACTGACTTCTGGAGGAAATTCATCGACCCCCCAGATCACAGCCCTTCCCTTTACTCCAGGGTGATACTAGCCTGAGCAGAGAACTCCCACGATAGGTGTCTAAATCACATGAGGATAGCTCCCAAACTGTCGTAGGCACAAGTAGCGTTGCTAGTGGTTTAAATGAGTTGGAGGGTGCACCACGTCATGAGGGCGTGCACTCTACTTTAGATCTTAACACCTCAACACATAAAATATCTGCGAAAGGGCAAACACACATAGCTATAGTATCCTGGAATGTTGCTGGTCTAAAACAAAAGCTCGATGACCTGGATTGGCATAGTTTCATAGATAAATTTGACATCTGCCTCTTTCAAGAGACATGGTTACTTACCCCCCATACAAGCTAGGTTACAAAACATACTATAAGAATGCAATTCCCACACAGAGAGGAAGACCATCGGGGGGCCTTGTAATATGGGTCAAAATAACACTGGGGATGCGATCCATGAATTTTACCATAGACTCTCTAGACCTGTTGGCAGTGTATCTAGATGATAACAACGAAAAACTGTATTTGTTTAACATCTATAATAGACCAATCAGGCAGACTCTAAACTCTGAGACCATCAACACACTAGGTAGCTATCTGGATCTTTTAGATCCTAGCGACACCGTGATTGTATATGGCGATTTTAACTGTGCTTATGAGCCACTAAATGGATTAGAAAATGTAACAGAAGAAGAGGATACGGCCATAGGGTTGCCTCAACTAGTGGCAGGGCCACCTAAACCTTACACTAACGCTGCATTGCAGATAGTGCAACTTACTATAGAACACCGTCTAAGGGCATGCAATGGAAGGGTATTTAGCAATGGGGACGAAAAAGCCTCTCTTAATACTTTAAAGCGTGGCAGCTCACAGTCGAGAATTGATTACGTAATGCACAGCATCCACAGCTGGCGCAGAATAGTGAGCTTCAGACTAGAGATGAGGGACAATAGTGTCCATCGACCACTATGTTTGGAAGTAATAGGCCAATTAGCAAGGGATGACCAATCTGACATTTGCACGCAAAATGTACACCCCCTAGTAGGAAATAACCGAAGATCTATTAAGTGGCCTAAGGTCACAGGCAACACAGAGCTTATGACAAGCATCTATAATACTTTTGCTGAGGTAGTGGGCGCACACTTGAAGGCAAGCGATTTGCCTGCAACATCTATGCACACTGCCCTGGCCGCAAAGCTAGAGCCCCTTCTCACTAAAAACATTGGGAAGAAACCGAAACCCAACCCTAAACTGGGAGTAAAGGTAAATCTATGGTACACAACAGAATGCAGGGGATCTAAGACAACTTTACTTGAAATAATAAAGCAGGGAAACACAGACTCAGTAAGGAGGGCCAGGGACGTTCATAGGAGAGTATTGGCTACTGCCAAGAGGAATTGGGAGGAAAATAGCTGGCTCGATCTCTTGCAGGCAGCAAAAACTAACAATTCAGCTGAGTCCTGGAAAATCATAGCATGCGGGGGCAGGGACCAGGCAGCGAGGACGGAGCATTATTTGGATTCGGCAGTTTGGACCGATCACTTCACTGACTTGTACTCCAGCTTTCGGCCCATTGTAACTCCGAGCGGAGACAGAGGGCTTGCTAATATCGAGGGAGATAGTGAAGTGATCGTTTTCTCACTGCAAGAGACCGAATATGCCATAGATACTATCAAGTGTTACAGCAAACACTATCAAGCCGGGGAAAGCACCGGGATTAGATAGACTCCCTGGTGATCTATTTAAACATGATAAAAAGGTATGGGTTACATACGTGAACTCGCTTAGCAATGCAATAGTAGCAGGTGCCCCAATACCGGGAACGTGGAAAGGGGCTGAAATCGTCCCTATCCACAAAAAAGGCAACAAACATAAACCAGAAAATTTAAAGCCAATTAGCCTGATAGACGTACTTCAAAAAATCCACGCCAGACAGATATTGAATAGGCTTAACGACTGGATAGAGACCAATAATATATTGTCCCCATACCAGGCAGGATTCAGATCATGCACTAGTACAGTAGATCAAGTCTTTAGACTCTTGTGCATCATCTGGAAATACGTTAAGATCAGGAAGGGCCACATCTATGTAGCATTTGTTGATTTGAGGGCAGCTTTCGACCTCGTACCCAGATGTCTATTATGGGATTCATTAGAAAAACAAAAAGCTCCCGCCAGCCTAGTAACACAGATAAAAAGGCTACACAATGGAATCTATGCTAGAGTCCGTTGGGGTATGAATGGGGAACTCACAAAACCAATCCCAATAGAGAGAGGAGTGAGACAGGGTTGCGTACTTGCTCCCACCCTGTTCTCACTCTATATCAATGATGTGGTAAATTACCTAAAAGATCAAGCAAATGACCCCCCCAAATTGAATGGGAACTTGGTACCGGCGCTGCTCTTTGCGGACGATACCATCCTGATCTCACAGACTCTAAAGAGATTACAAAATATGATGAACGGTTTTAACGGATATTGTACTGAAAAAAGCCTAGAAATAAACGCCAGTAAAACCAAGTACATGGCCATAAACCCACATAAGGGCTTTAAAAACAACTTTACGCTGAGTAATGAGAGAATAGAACATGCCACTAATTTTACTTATCTGGACATATTATTAGACTCTAAATTAGCTTGGAAACAGCAAGTCAACCACTCAGTACTACGATTAGCCCAAGGGACAGGGGCAATGCTTAAGAAGTATAGTTCGTCCTCAAGCAAATCTGTGACACCAGAGCTCGAGCTATACAAATGCAAGGTCCAGACAGCAGCATTGTATGGATCAGAGCTATGGGGCACTAGTGACACCAAACAACTGATAATTGGGGAACATAAATTTGCGAGGAGACTACTGGGGCTACCCCCATCAAAACCACTTGTCCCAATGTTTCATGACTTAGACATGAAGCGTATAGGGCATCTCGCAACTCTTCGGCCATTGCTCTATTGGATACGATTGTGGATAACACCAAAACTAGCAGTATATAGAGAAGGAGTACGCAAATTATTGGCTATTGACACATGCCTTACTTTCCCATGGCTAAAATTTGTACGGAAGTGGCTTATAGAGCTAGGCCTTGAATCAAATTGGACCGATCCGCACAGTTTAACATCAAGCTGTAAAGACATATTGAAGGGAACTTATTGGCAACGCATACTGAATGCACTCCACTGTGACCCGAGATTAGGAAGGCTGACATCTCAATTCCTCACTATCAAGCCAAGTCCGAGTCACGAGGAGTTCCTTGACAATGTACAGCCGTACCTAGCAAGAATTTTATACCTAAAGTTAAGATACAATATCTTACAGATTAAGAGCCATACTGCAAACTGGCGGGGTAAGGAAGATCGTTCTTGCACTCTATGCACTACACGCACTTTAGGGTCTACAGAAAACACAGCACATATTTTGTTTTTCTGTCCGGCGTATGATAGGGCAAGGAGGAAATGGATCCGACCACTATACAATTCAATGGGATTCAGAAAGCACCAACAAGCACTGAGAGTACTGACTACTAGCACCGTACCACATGTCATATTTGCCCTATCTAGATATCTGTTTATAGTGGGATTAATAAGGAAAAAAGCGGGGCTAAAGCTGTGATGCACCAAGGACCAATACACTTATGACTGTGAAAACATCTTTGAATTGTATAAACAACCAGACACTCCCTTTTATTATATTATAAGAAGTTTAATAAATTTCAAAAGAGAACTCACTGGGGTGGTAACAATGGAATGTTATGGTGACCAGTTTACATTGTCTTACATTGTTTTAAATTATTTTATTCGAAACTTCTGACCTTTTTATCAAGACTATATAATATACAGTTGGATGTATTTTAGATTATTTTATGAACAATTGTATTACTACGAAACTTTCATGGCCTTTGGCCGAAATAAAGTATTTAAATGAAATGATATTGCTATCTCCGTTTAGGAATTAGCTACAGAATTAATTCTTGGATTTTTTTAACATATTTATTACATTAATCGAATACATTAGTAAAGTCAAATTTGTATTATATATTTTAGAATAGGTACTTTTACAAAGTTGCCTGCTACCTGCCTAAAGCCTCTAGAAGACTATTTGCATGTGCTTCCAACTGTCACCCAGGAGCCCAAAAGCCTCTTTAATAAAGAGTGAACTTGATCTCAGAACTCAAAGGCCTTGGGTGTGTTTCTCTGACAGGCTGACCATCTGGGCTATGCCCAAGAATTTAATAAACTTCAAAGGGGCCTCCTTGTCACAGGCAGATGTAGCTAACACCTCGGCCTGCCCTTCTTTGCCTGCCTAGCCAGTCAGGCACCAGGCCCAGTTGTAGAGGAGTTGCCCTCTGAACTGGGTTTGAGTGACCACAAAGGAGGATTTGCTCATTTCCCTGGCCACACCTCTAGGGTGGGCACATGAGCTCTGCACAGGGAAAGAACGGTTCTGCCTTGTTGGGTTTGGAATGGGGGCACTGTGGGATTGTTTGCAGTAAAACACACATAAACTGCTGTAAATGTGGGGAGGGACACCCCTGGGAACATTTACCCCATTTGGCTTTGTTATGGCGTGGCTAGGAGTTTCCGCCACCCACAGGCCAGCACTGGGCACCAATGTGGCAACCACTGTACCCTCCTCAGATCACTTCTGGACCTGAGAAGAGTCCAAAAGACTGCACCTGCTCTCCCTCTTGTACCCAGGACAAAGACGTATACTCCAAGGGTCATAAGGCTGACCTCCTGTTTGGGCTACAGTGACACAATAAGCTTTAAGAGGCTTTATTTCTGCATTCCCAGCTGCCCAGTTCCAACTGAAACTGCCTTGGACCTTACTGCTGGCCTCTGTTGGAATCAGTGGCGGTTCGCCGAGGGGGTGCTGCGGGGCGGTAGGGCGGGGTGGGGTAGGGGCAGGGTGGGGGGGTAGTGGAGTCCGACATACGACGGACAGGAGTTAGGTAAGTAATTAAATAAATAAAACAATTTACCTTGGGTGCGCTGCATCACCAACTCAGCGATGCAGCGCACGCAAGGTAAATTGTTTTATTTATTTAATTACTTACCTTACTCCTGTCCGTCGTATGTCGGACTCCACCCCACCCTGCCCCTCCCCGACCCACCCTGCCGCCCCGCAGCACTCCCTCGGCGAGCCGCCACTGGTTAGAGTGAGTCTTAACCCACAAGTGCTGTCCTTAAGGTCCTGGACCCTAGTCTGTCGTCAAAGTGTACTCCTAACAAATCATGATACCTGGTACTTTTTGACAACATTTTGCTCAGAGAACCAACAGGTGACCAGGACCAACCTGGCAAGTCAAACCGACGAAGTTGTGTTGCAGCTAGGCCAAAGATTCAGGTTGCTCTCACGCTTCTCTCCTCTGCATCAGCAAATCTGATTCAGTGGGATTTCGCAAAGAAGGCATCCAGCCTCTTGGAGCCCTCTTCTGCCATAGACTGCAGCTTTCCCCCACTGGAAAAATCTGAGTTCCAAATAAGTGGCTCAGTCCGAAGGTAGAAATCTTCATCAGACGTAGGCAGGTAAGGTATCCGGCTAGCAAGGGACCTTCTCTGGATGTGAAATACAAATTTCTTCTGTTCTGAGATTTCCTGCCAAAAGTCACAGAGACCTCATCTAGTTGCTTTCCTATGACATGGAGCCCTCTTCGGCCACAGCCTGCTGCTGGCCCTGTTGAGGATTTTTGACTCCCATTCCGGAGACTAATTTCGAAGGTAAAACCTTTCACCAGGACAACCACAGTTTCTGTATCCGATCTGCGCTCCATTGCAGCTGGCTTTAAACCTTACCCTTGCTCCGGTCATGTGCAACCAGATTACTGTGGTTGGTGCTTAATGCTTTTTGAACTATATTCGACTTTAAACTTTAAAAATTCCTAACTCTAGTTATTAAAATGGACTCTGTTTTGCTAAATTGGTTTGAAATTTTTCTTGATATGTTTTGACTTTAATCCTGTTTGAGTACTGCATAAATATTTGACACATTGCCTCAAAGTTAAGCATGTCTGCTCTGAGCCATCGCTACTACGGGGCTGAGCTCAGGTTAATTTAGTGACTATAGTAGTTCTCCATGACAAGGATTGTGGTTATTATTTAAGGTGGGTACTCTCTGGCCTCAAATAATAGCAAAATATTTTACACCCTATTTTTATTTAACAAGCCAGGCCCAGTGGTATAGAATTACATTTGAAAGAAAATAATGTGTCAATGAAAGAACATAGAGAGAAAGTTATATAAAAGTAAGGCATTTACATAAATTTCATATCAAAGGGAATGTACATAATATACATACATACATACATAATAAACAGTGACTATAATGACAACAAATAGTTCGAAGCTTGGAGCATAGAAAAGTGAATTAGAGAAGGGCACTGTACAGAATGCCTCACATATGAGAGATCGAAAAAGTTCAGAGTCAGGTAATGTATACTACTTGGAAAAAACATTAGAAAAGAAGGCATTTACATATTTTCTTGAATGCGCAAAAAAGTTATTAGTGTAGACAGATGGAAGAAGAGAATTCCAAATTTTAGGAGCATTATCTGAGAAGGAGGGCGCTGTAGTTTGTTGTCAAGAGTTTCACAGCTTCCCAGAGAACATAGAGCCCTTGAGATATTCATTGTCTATACCAGGTAGTTTGGGGACCCAGAGTAACGGTTTATATGCACTCTAAAGACCATTTTGTGCATTTATAACTTCAATTGGGAGCCACTGAAATATCAGGAGAACAGCAGTAATACCAAAACCCAACCTTGCCACCTTCAGAGGGGCAAGGTGTTCTTTTTGCATATATATGAGTGGGAAGTTTCCATAATTAAGTCCAGACAAGTCTAAAGAACATACAAGTTCTTTAAAGTCAAATTATGGGCTAAAATAATTTATCCCACATAAGAAATTACAGTTTGTATTGATATTAAGTATTTCTCATTATGTTTAACCTCGGGCGGAGCAGGCGGAGTTGCTCTACGCGGAGCTCTACAGAGTTGGCAAAAAACTCCTTGGAGCTCTGCTCCGCGCCTCCCACCCCCCGCAATAAATAATTTTGAAATAAAATTTACAATTAAAGTAAAATAAAAGTGCACTTACCTTATCGCGGCGTCCCGGGCTGCCCTCCTCCTCGCCGTAATCCCGTACGTAATGGTAGGACTGTGCATCCGCGCGCATGTGCAGTCCTACCATGATGCACCTCTGACGTAGGGGATTACGGCGAGGAGGAGGAGGGCAGCCCGGGCTGCTGCGTTAAGGTAAGTGCGCTTTTATTTTACTTTAATTGTAAATTTTATTTACAAAATATTTATTGCGTGGGGGGGTGGGAGGCGGGAGGGTCCGGGGCTGAACTCCTCTCCGCTGTGGAGTCGGAAGTTTTGAAGGAACTTCGCGTTCTCCGCGGAACGCGGAGTATGCAAAATTTCACAAACTCCGCCAGCGCAGCGGAGTTCGTGCCCAGGGTTAATTATGTTAATACTTTGAGCATGGAGAGTGAGAAATGTTATGTTCTCAAAGCTGGTCTGGAAAATCAGTGGTCCGCAGGGTTATGGTGGTGGGGTCTTTGCATTTAGTGGTATTAGGGTTTAGATGGAAATAACACATCTGCCGGAATTTGTGCTGGGTGAGTGATGTCATGGGCAGGATCATCAATAGGGTACAGGTGGTAAAAAATGTCTTATCAATTAACCAAGAATCCCATACGGTTGATGTGAAGACTGAAGAAAGTCAGTTGCAGAAATTAACCTTTGGGAACTCCTTGTTGGAGAAGAAAGATTGTTACCAATTTTTATCCGCTGAGGGCCGTTAAATAACTAAATGGGTAACTAGCTAAGCCCTTGCATTTTTAGCTTTCTCACCAAACCAGTCTCCTAGCCTCATGTTCTCACAATCATTCATAAATAAAAAATACATACCTAAATATACGTACATAAATACATATATAGGAGAGGTTTGGGTTTGCCTTCTTTATCCATCTGTTCAACTGTCCTTTACATTTTTCATCCATTCACTACAGCTAAAAGCATGGGACAGTGAGCCAGTTTACTTCAGCCATTTGCTCTATTGTACTTTGAGAGACAGCATTTTCCTCATCACATGTTCACAAAAATAAGTGCACTTCTGCACCAGGACTGGTGGTCAATATTTTACTTTGCTAATGCCCTTTCTGTCTATTTCCTATTGTTGCAAATGGGTTCTGCCCATTAAGTCCACCAGAATTTTAGTTTTTGATCACCCAGTTTTTCTTATTTTGCTGTGGGTGAATCTCACAACCTGAGTCTCATGTTAAATTAATGGTAACTGGACTGAGAGGGTTTACTGCTAGTGTCTGCCTTGTAGGATAAGGCCACTGCAAAGCAACTAGGGTAAGGGGCACAGGGCTGGTTACCAGTGTCGTAACACAGGTCCCCGCAGTCCCCGTGGTGTGGGGGGCCCCCTCAGCACAGCATGCTGGCCTGAGAGCTCCTGATTAAATCTGCAGCAGGGGCCCCTCCATGTATCTTGCAGGGGGTTCCCTCAAGTTGCGTTACGTCACTACTGGTTACACATAAACACGTGTGCACATACATGTGCGCTTGTGTATGGGCAGTGCATATAAGATTACTGTCATACAAAGCCCGGTAATTGCACAAAGATATCATGGCGCAGAACGGACTCTGCAAGGATAGATGCTGACCTGGAATAGGCATTGTGCTGTTAGTGGGCACTCAGATATAGCTCAGTAGGGGAAATCTGCTGTGCTTTCACTGAATTGTACATATAGGTGAAATATGCTTTAAAATACAGTTTCGCTCCAGTTTTGCCTACACAGCCCAGTGACATCTCACCCTGACAAAGCCAATAGGCTTGTTTTATACATTGATGTGGTGACCCCTTGACAAAGCCAATAGGTCTGCTTCATTTAAAATGACACCCCCTTATATTGTGATGTGGCATCTGCTATAGGTTGGGGGTATCGTAATTATATGGTTCATGACCCACTGTTGATCAAATGTGATATAAGGTATCACCAAAAAATGAATGCATAATTTTTAGTAGTGTTTAATAAATTTACATTTCACTTTTTCAAAGAAATAGCAGTGACTGGACAATGATTTGATGGAATAAACCCTTGCTGCCACCAATACCAATAAAGACATGGGGGCAGATTTACATGCCCCTTGCGTGACTTTTGCGCTGCAGTTGCGTCACTTTTTTGATGCAACAGCG
Source organism: Calotriton arnoldi (assembly GCA_963921515.1). NCBI lineage: Eukaryota > Metazoa > Chordata > Amphibia > Caudata > Salamandridae > Calotriton > Calotriton arnoldi. Next base: position 123,068 of record CAWUFW010013955.1, read on the forward strand.
GCGCAAACAATGCAGCCTATTTACAACGTGACGCATCTAGGGAGATGCGTCACGTTGTAAAGCCCTGCGTCACATTATACCTACGTCCGGTATAATGTATGCAGGAGTGGGCGTTCCCACGCAGGAAGGCCTCGTAAAAGTGACTCAGTGAAATCTACAAGATTTCACTGCGCCACTCAGGACGCCACTGCGTCAAAACCTTACGCCTGCTTGAAGCAGGCGTAAGTAATGACGCAGTGTAGTGGGAATAGGCCTCAACACGCATTGCTGGAGTTGCGTCGTGCTTGCGACACAGCTCCAGCAATGCGTGACTTTCGCCAACAGATGTGTCAGAATTTCTGACGCATCTGTCAATCACTAGCGCCATAGTGCGCCGTATTGTAAATAAGGCGCATCTATGGTGGCGCAAGGGTTTCTAAGGGTGGCGCGGGGAAAGTGACGCATCTGTACAGATGCGTCACTTTCTTGTAAATCTGCCCCACAATCTTCATCAAAGAAGCTATTGCTACACAATCATGGAGAAGATGTACCCTACCCCTTGCTGATGATGTTGAATTCCAAAAGTTCAATAATGTACAGGATGAGTTAGCAGTCACTCAAGAAGGCATAATATTGAGAGTTTTTAGAATCGTGATACATGAAAGCCTAAGACAGCTAGTCATTGAGCTGTGAAATGAAGGATAATGTGGTATCGTAGCCACCAAAAGAGCCCTACGCAATCGAGTGTGGTTCCCTCGGCTAGGTGAGTGAGTTGAGAAGAAGCTGAAGACATGCCACATTTGCAACTGTTTGTCCTCTAAGGTGACACAACACCCAGTGACAATGTCACCAATGTGAGAAGCTGGCCTGGTATATGATGTCCACTTATATAAGTGGGCACCCTGCACCAGCCCAGACAACCCATATGGTGATTTAAGAGGTCTTAGACAACCTTACAAAGCTCTCTAAGTGGTAGCTGTGGGGAGCAGCCTTCAGGCTTAGTCCAGAAGGAGTGTAAAGCAGTTTGTTTTACTATAATGCAGTCTTATATGTATAGATTAAGTGAAAAAGAACCACACAAGGTATTTATAAAAATATGTATTTATTATATAATACTCTCTAACACATACAAATATCTCCTACCCGGAGATATACACAATGCACACAATACTTTGCATAGAAATCAAGTAAATAGCACGAAATACACAGTGGACCCCGGGGGGGGAGGAGGGCAAACCATGTACTAAGAAAGTGGTATAAGAACTGAACTCGGGCCAAGACAATGTCGAGAGGACGTAGAAGTGCTGGGGACCCAAGGAACCACCCAAGGTGAGTGACTAGGAACCCCACGGAGAGCGTGTGCAGTATGGAAACACAACTGCGTGCTCTGTACAAATCAACGTGTAAGTCGCGGTTGGAATTTTAAAGCTTAAGGACCCTTCCCAGTGGACCCTGAAGAAACCCCGTGGAAGACAGAAGGTTGGAGAGCCACCCCACCTGTGGATACTCTCGTACCCACGTTACTTACACCAGGGAAGCTGGGTGCATAGGTGTGAAGTGGTGTTGGAAACCGCAGTCGAACCCATTGGAGTACTTCAGGAAAGTGCAGCTGCTGAAGAAGGAGAAAGTGTCCAGTGGAATCTGACGGTGGATTCTAGTTGAGAGGTACCTGCAAGCAGAGTGATCAGAAGATCTGGAAGATGAATGCCCGCCAATGTCGGGAGTTGCAGGAGAGTTGACTAGGACCTTGATTCTGCAGCTGTAAGGACCAGGCGATGCTGAGGAAGACCAGGAGCCATGCACAAACTGTCCCACGTCAGATGTTGAGTGCTGAGGGGGTTGGTGTCTGGCGGGAGCACCAACAAGCCTTGGCAAATGCAACCAATGCAGGAGCCAAAGAAGGTGCAATGTCGGGACCAGCAAGGTCCAGGGGACTCACCAAAAGCAGGGGAGTCAGGGCAGGCCCGAGCAATCAGGGGAGCCCAAAAGAAGCAAAGATGACCCTCAACAGGACCCACAGGCTGGAAGCACTGGAGTCGCAAGAGGACCTCAAGCAGCTCCCCAAAAGATGCAGGCCACGGTGCAAGCGATGCAATGTGGACAAAGACTTTGGTCACTGGAGATGCTTGAGGTTGGGGCTACTTAGAGCCCAAAGATCTTGGTGAAAGGAAGTCAACAAGCCTTTGCAACTGCAAGTCAATGCGGTGCACAGGGGTTCAGTTCCTGCGGCTCCCACGAGGGATACTGGCCTCACACTTGCTGAGAGGGCAAGGAAGGCCTCGAGAGCTGTGGAGAATCACCACCTGTGTTGCAGAACCTTTTGGAGTCCGTAGGAGCTCAGGATCAGCAGACCGGTCAGCTTAGTTGCGGTGCCTGCAAATGCAGGGAAGTGACTCCTTCACTTCAAAAGTCTTGGATGCCCACAGGCCTTGGAAGATTCCTGTATGGTGCACAGGCACAGATGATGCAGCAGACTGAAAGGGGGATGAAGTCGAGCCCAAACGAAGTCCAGCAAAAGTCCAGAGTGCCCAGACGGTAGAAGTAGAAGTGGTGTCTGAATTGAATCTTGTCCCACGACGAATCTAGGGATCTACACTCAGGTAAGCCCTTAAGTACCCTAAGGAAAGGGTTGGGAGGTTTCAGGGGACCCTCCCAGGGGAGGGTCAGGACAAAGGGGAAGTTACTCCCATGTCCTTTGTCCAGTTTCGCGCCAGAGTGTTGGCTCCCATAGCTGGTTTGAACTGCACTATGCATGGAGACACCAAATGTGCCCCTCATGCAGACTGAGTGGCGCTGGCAAGCGCACCCACCCGGCCCAATACACTAAATCCTGTCTGTGACAGGATGCCTATTGTTCTGCCTTCCCCTGCTCGAGCTTGGCTCAGCAGCAGGAGGGCAGAATCGTGTCTTTGGTCAGCAGCAACCATTTTGTGCTGTACAGGTCTAGAAGACTGGTACCGGGAAAACTGAGAGCCTAACGGAGGGCTCTTCCAGTGCTTGGAATCATACCTCTCACACCGTTTACAGTGTGGGGGTATGATTGCAACATGTTTGATATCAAACATGATAGGATTTGTTGCAGCTGATTTCGAGATGGTCATCGCATAATTACTCGGTGCCCCTCTATTTGGTATATGGCTGCTTTATTTACAACCCGGGAGAATGGACTCCGTAGGCTGCAGGGGTGTCCTGCTCATGCAGGGGTACCCTCACACTTAGAACCAAGCATCCTGCCTTCAGGAATGCAAAGGCCTGCTATAGGGGTGACTTATAGGTTTTAAGTGCAGTGACCCTAGATATAGGAAAACTATGGGGCATATTAGCAAGACCCACGTTAAAATTATCGCCGTTTTAGCGGCAGGAAACTGCCGCTAAAACAGCGATAATGGGCTTGCTAATATGCGTTATGGAATTCCAATAGAAGCCCAGGGCAGATGTCCTGCACATCTAACCTGGGCTACTATGGAGTTCCATACCTATATTAGCAAGCCCATTATGCGCCGTTTTAGCGGCAGTTTCCTGCCGCTAAAGCGACGATGATTACAACGTGGGTCTTGCTAATATGCCCCTATATCTTTAGTAATTGGCGTTAGCAGCAGCTTACACAGGCTGCAATGGCAGGCCTGTAGTTCCATTTTGAATGGTCTCCCATGGGTGGCATAATGCATGCTTCAGCCCATGGGGGACCCCTGGGCTACCTATGCCCTGGGTACCTTAGTACAATATACTAGGGACTGATAAGGGTACCCCAGTATACAATCTGGGATATACCTAAGTACTGAACATCACAATTTAAGGGAGAAAGCAGATAGACTGGGGTCCTGATTAGCAGGATCTCAGTCAGACTAGTCAAAAACAGCTTAGCACCAGGCAAAAAGTGGGTGTAACCATAAAAGCAGATCCTACTTTTCTACACTGACCTTTCTGCCCATGCTTGGGAGAGACTTGCAGTTGACTTCTTTGGTCCTTTAGGAAATGTATACCTTCTCAAGATAGTCATCAGTGAATATTCTCATTATCGTTTGGTGGAAGACCTATGTTCGACAACCCATGACAAAGTCATAGAATGACTTGATATCTTTGCAACGTGGGGCCTCCCCAAAATCCTTAAATCTGATGTGTCCCACTCTTTAATAGCAAAGCGTTCAAAAAATTTCTTTTCCCACTCAACATCAAACACCAAAAGAGTACACCTCTCTGTCCCCAAGCCAATTGTGTAGTTGAATGATTCATGGGCACCATCAAGAGGGTCATTCAACGCAGCATCTGTGGAGAGAATTGACCTGAACCAAGCCATGTGCCAGGCCTTCAACTCCTCACTCCACAACTGGTGAGAGTCCAGTCACCTTGTTGTTTGGGAGAGCCATCAGAAGAAAACTATCTCAATGGACCCCGGATTGATCAGTGACCATGTTCAAGACACCGATATGACTCTGAAAAGGAGAATGGAAACATATGCAGATCAGCATCGCCATGCCTAGGAAACAGGCTTTGACAAAGGAGACTAGGTACTGGTTAAACATAGATGAAAAGAGAAAACAGAAAACAGACACAGAAAGAACACAACAAAGCCCTTACCCAAGTGTGCCAGTTACTTGCTGATGCAGGTCTCACTCTGAACGTAACAAAGTGTGAGTTTCACAAAGCCAAACTCAAGTTTTTTGGGCATATATTCTCCACTGGGGGAATGATTCCAGACCCGGACAAGGTGCAAGAACTGTCATCCACTTGCCCCCCCAGGATGTCACCATGCTGCCATCCTTTTTAGGCATGGCCAGTTATTGCTCAAGATATATTCACAACTTTGCTACAGTGAGTTCCCCATTGAGAGACTTGACAAAGTGAAATGTACCATTCAGTGGTTTCTGTATTGAGACCAGAGTTTCAAAGACATTAAACATGCAATTGAGAATTAGGGGTGGGTAGTAAACTCTGCTCCGCCGGCGGAGTTCATGGAGATTTGCCACTTGAACAGAGTTTGCAAAAAGTTCATCAACTTTCGACAGAGTTTACCAGCGCGCTCAACCCTAGACTTCATCCCCCAATGAATAGTACACCAGGAAGCGCATTTGCAGAGTGGTGAAGAAAAAGGGTGACGAGCTCTCATCAATCCTGCTGTGTGGGACTAACTGTTGGTAATAGGAGTGGCTCTTGGCCACAGACGACCCTCAGCATCCGAGGGGACTTTATCGCCCCACGAGTAGTGCACCATGAGGTGTGTTTGCAGAGAGGTTGAGAAAAGGGGTGGTGCCTCCGATCAGATCCCAGCAATCTATTTGTGTGGGACTTAGTGGTGGTAACAGGAGGGTTTCTTGTCCCTCAAAGACCCTCAGCATCCAAGGGGACTTCATCCCCCAACAAGTACAAGTAGTGGGCCAGGAGAGGCGGTTGCAGAGTGTTGGAGAAAGGGGGTGGGGTCTCCAATGAGCTCTAAGCAATCCCACTGTGTGGGATTTACTGGTGGTAACAGGAGAGTTTCTTGGCCACCAACAGAGCCGTTGGTGTGCTGGATCTCATGGCAAAATTGAGATATGCTTTAGCTGTCTTGGATGTCGAACTGTGAAGCACTCATGAAAGGTAATCTGCTGGGTTTTGATCCTTCCCTCATAGCCATATTCTTGCAGTCTTAACCCCCACCTCTCTATGTGATAGAGCATCTTTGCCTTCCGTTTTCCAAAAATTGTGAGCAACACCTGGTTATCTGTGATGGCAATGAAATGTTTTCCGAAGAGGAATACTTGAAAATGTTTGCAGTCCCACACTACAGCCAGACTCTCTTTCTCTGGCTGGGAATAGGCACGTTCTGTTTCAGACAGGCTTCAACTGGCATTCAGATGGCGTTGTGGTGAGCGAGAATTGCCCCTAGCCTCATTGGGCTCACATCAACCATCATTTCAGTCTGTAACTTGGGGTCCAAGTAGGCCACTTCAGTTGCATTTACAATAGGCCTCGGCAGAGCTCACAGAGTTTTACTCCATGGAATTCCGCGGTGTAACCCAAAAACTCTACCAAATTCTGTGGAGTTCTTCTTGAGTAGACTTCATGTTGGGCTTTCCAACATGAAAAGTCTGTCAGAAAGTGTCTTTGGGGGCCCCTAGCAGGGCTCCTATCCTCCTGGCCCTCCGCAATAGGGTCTGGGGGGGGGGTACCAAACATCCTTGCACCATGTGGCAGGCACCGTGAGGTGCTTGTCACACGGTGCAGGGATGTTTGAAACCATCAATTTTTCAATGGAAGCTTGTGCTGCGGGCCTTTTCTGCCCGCCACACAAGCTTCCATTGAAAAAATGGATTGATTCCGACCGACCTATGGACGGTCTCATCCAAACACTGCGGTCTGAAGCACCGACCTAAGGTCGCCCGACATCGTAATAAGCCCGTACATGTTTAAACTATGTCTTCAGGTTACAATAAGTTAAAGCCAATAGCATCTTTTCTATGCACCCTAAGAAGCACATTTTCCAGTGATGTGCATTAAAACTAAAAAAGGTTTCTATATTTTTTAAGTACATTTTCCTACAAAAAAATGACAGAAATGTCTAACAAAATTTTATGTAATGATTATTTTTCAAAATAAATTCCATTTCTTATTGCAAGCATATTACTGCCACTTTTTGTGGACATGTTTTTAATTCTTGTGGTATATACTAGCAATTATAAACAAAAAAAAGTAACTATTATAGCAGTTTGCTAAGGATAGACCCTTTGAATTTCCAACTGCTTATTATTTGAGAGCATACATCCGCTCAAAAGGGTCTCTTTGCATAATAGAACCTCTTCATCTAATGTTTGGAACCAATGAAATAGAAACCCCACATTATGAAGCAAACAGACTTTTTTTCTGAACATGAAATTATTGTATTGCTTTGTAAGGTAAATGGATATTTTTTCATGCCTTAAACATAGGGTGAAGACCTGATCTTGGATGGGATCTGGACACCTGTTTTATGAATTTATTTGTGAAAATTCTCAGATGCTCGTCTGGGCCAGAGGAGGCCCCTTCACACTTGCCTGCTGTGTGGCTTGCACCGCCGTTGTTCCCTGCTTCATTTCGCTGGGGTGGGACTCGGTCCCCCAGCTTGATGCGATCACCGGAAGGGGGCGGGGCTAAGCAGTTGATGCGCTACAAGAGCGCCGGAACCCTCCCGCAGCATGGGACGCTTGCCTGAGCCAGAGGAGGCCCCTTCACACTTGCCTGCTGTGTGGCTTGCACCGCCATTGTTCCCTGCTTCATTTCGCTTGGGTGGGACTCAGTCCCCCAGTTTGACGTGATCACTGGAATATAGGGCAATTGATATTGTGGTAGTGTAGCAAGACCAAGGCCACCACTTTCAATAGCTCTACCTATTGCTCCTTCAGCCCTATGGCCAAAAGGAAGGCGACCGAGGGTGGGGGCAGACCAAGCGCAGTAAAATCAAAGAAACTGAAGAAATTAGTGAAACATGCTGGAAGTAGTTGTGTACTCGACTGCATTGATACCCTCCTGGTTGAGTGCGAGGATATCCTAGATGCGAATGGGGTTGGAGGCGGGTATAATGGAGAAGACTGATTCCTCAATTAGCGCCAATGATGGCGCTAATCGAACTATACCTAAGATGTTTTCGATGCCCAAGAATAAAAAGGACCCTGCATTTATCACCAAATGGCTAAACACACATGTAGAGGCACAGAACAAGATGGAATCAGCACACATCGATTATGTATTGTTTAAAGTTCATTGAAATATCGATTATCCGTGATGATTTGAAAAAAGCAGGTCCAGATTTTTCTTATGTTCGCAAAAAAATGTTTTCTCTTTATTGATAAATATGTTCAGTTGTTAAAATCCAATATTCAAAAATGTCATTTAGTCAACGCGTTTCGTCTCAGGAGAGACTTCTTCAGGGCCAGAACTTTGTAGGAGACTGCCTGGTACCAGATTCATCCACAGGGTTGGTAACCTGCACAGGAGACCCAACATGTGTACCCACAAACTGTCCTTCCAGAGTCTAAGGTGTGGACGCACGATCGCCAAACAGTCAAGCCATTTTGTCCTCTGGAGCACTAGAGGATCGGGCGACCCCAGCAGAACACTTGCAATCTCCAAAGAAGGCCTCAACCCTCTTTGTATTTTGGTTTCTACACATGTAGAGTCAACAGCTATAGTTCTTGGTGGGAAGCACCCTGACATACAACCTAGTAGCATACCAGACCTGCCATTGGCATGCAGTAACTGCTTTGCTACTTTACAGAGTCCAATTAAAAATAGGGAAGCCTGTATTGAGACCCTCACCCCAAGCCAACTGAATAATACCCCAAATATCTCAGACACTATTCCAAGTGTCCATGATATTGTCAGTGATCTAAAAGCTGAGGTTACCACTTTCAATTCTATGGAAGGTGACCTTATGGTGTTGGTGAGGGAACTAATGGCCTTTAACAAATTTGCAACTCCATGCCACGAGGCACATACTAATAGACTTGCTATTAGGGAAATTCATCCAGTACAGGTGTGCAATAGACAGTCAATTTTGTACTCTGCCTCAACACAAGATCCCATATTTGTGGGACGTGGTACACCGCATAGGCCAGGGAAGGAAAACTGTACGTACACTACAACTAATTCGGGGGACATATTGCAGGAATCAGAACACTCTTTAATACACTGCCTTCGGAAGGATGGGCCACCTAGCTTTATACGTATGGAGTCAAGACCCCTTTCCCATTGGCGCCCAAAAACCAACAACCCTTGTAAAAAATGTTGACTAATGTCCAGAAGCTTTCTCCACAGACAGGCTTTGAGAATGAAGATTCCCTGAGAAATAAGGTGACTCATTGGATATGGCAAGTGTGAGGGTGCAGATCCCTAATTAGGGAAGACATTGTTAGGGTAAAAAGGCACGCAACCCCTATTCTGGTACTGATTATCTGGAGTTGATCCAGGCCAATTGACAATTGGCTGACAATCTAATTGCCCTGGAGTTTAGAACATATCCACCTGCCCCTTCGGCCATCCAGTTTAGACGTAGCCCACTGCCTGTAGATCAATCACAGATGGTGGGTGACCATATGAAGGGGTCGTCAGCCAAATCACCACTGAGGGAGGTTGATTGACTTGCAGGGCAGAGTGGAAGGACCAATGACTACTCTGTCAATGCCTGTCATGTTGTATTATCAGAGCGCTCTATGCTACTACCTGCTACCTCAGATACCCGAGCACCTTTAGATACAGTTATCTGTCCAGTGCGCCGAAGGATCAGGAAGGTGCCTTCGGATCCATCGGGCACCCCTCTAGAGACCCTTGAATAAATTAGCTAGTAGCTTGACCCCCATAGGCATTACCAAACACAGTTGTCTGAACACTAGCTTAAATAGGCAAACGAGCGAAGAAGCACCCCCACTGTTTTCGATGGTCTCCTGGAATGTGGTGGGCATTAAGAATAAGCTGTTGCTCCCGCATTGGTTTGAGTTTATAGATAGTTTCGATGTCTGCCTTTTCCAAGAGACCTGGAGTATTGCCCCAGTACAAAGGGTAGGCTTTGCTACCTTCTCTGTACCTGCAATTAAAAATAAAACGGGACGTCCGGTGGGGGGTCTTTTAATGTGGGTTAAATTGGGTCTCTGCAGAAATATTTCACAGCTATCCATGAATAATCTGGATATTATGAGAATCCGCATTAAGGGATTCTCAAATATTATTATTGACATCTTCAGTGTCTATGTTAGAGGCACTAGAGTGGGTAGACCCTCAGCAACAATTACTACCCTGGAGAATTACTTAAGTTTGAGAAGTTCCTCATTCTCCTGGGCCTCTCAGCTGCCTTCGACATCGTTTCCCACCGCACACTCGCCACCAGACTCCACGATGCCGGCATCCGAGAAAAGGCCCTAGACTGGAAACGCTCATTCCTCACAGGCAGAACGAAGCGAGTCAGACTCCCGTCCTACCTCTCAGAACTGACAGACCAGATGTGGAGTACCCCTGGAATCCTCCCTCAGCACCACCCTCTTCAACATCTACATGGCCCCCCTCGCAACCATCGTCAGAAGCCACGGCCTCAACATCGTCTCCTACGCTGACGACACCGAACTTATCCTCTCCCTCAACAAGGAACCCAAAATCACCAGGCACAGCTTCCAAGAAGGGATGAAAACCGGTGCAACATGGATGAAGAAGAGCTGCCTGAAACTCAACTCAGAGAAAACAGAACTCCTCATCCTTGGCTCCACCCCCTCAGCATAGGATGACACCTGGTAGCCCCCCCACCCTCTTAAACCCCCCGCCCCGACAGACCATGCACGAAACCTCTGCATCATACTGGACTCATCACTCACTATGAATTGCCAGATCAACACCGTATTCTCAGCCTGCTTCAACACCCTCTGCATACTCCGGAAAACATTCAAATAGATCCCCTCCGAATCCAGAAAAATGGTCACGCACACCCTCATCACTGGCAAACTGGACTACTGCAACGCCCTCTACACCTGAATCAACAAAAAACTCCTCCACAAGCTCCAGACCGTCCAGACCACCGCAGCCAGACTAATCCTAGACATCCCCCATCACAACCATATCACCCAACACCTCTGTGATCTCCACTGGCTCCCCATTGAAAGAAGAATAACCTTCAAGCTCCTCATGCACGCATACAAGGCCCTCCACAACATCGGACCAGCATACCTAAACAACCGCCTTTCCTTCCACATCCCCAAAAGAAACCTCCAATCAGCCGACCTCTCCCTGGCCACCATCCCACGCATCTACAAGACCAGAACGGGGGGAAAGTCCTTCTCCTACCTCACAGCCAAAACCTGGAACAACCTCCCCCTCGATCTCCGGCAAAGCCCTGCACTGCTCCAGTTCAGGAAGGACCTCAAGACCTGGCTCTTCAGATGATCCCAGCATTTAACAGACCTGCCCTCCATAGCGCCATGAGACCCTCACGGGTGAGTAGCTGCGCTTTACAAACCCATGATTGATTGATTGATTGTGGTTTCCAAATAAACTTTCCATTAGATTTCTGAATTTCCTAAGGTATTCACTGATGAGGTGGGTGAAATTAAGAATTTTAAACATGTTATTAAGGTTAAAGATGGTCCGGGCCCATTAAGCAAAGACTATGTAATGTTTCTCTCACTGTGAGAGATGAGTTGACATAAACTTGGCAAAAATACAGCAGGATGGCATTATTGAGCCTGTGGATGCAGCTTTATGGTTAACTCCAGTGTTTCTGGCTAAGAAGAGCTCTGGAGAGTTACGACTTTGTATTGATTTAAGAAGTATAAATAGTGCCATCTGTGTAGAAAATCTCCCACTGCCAAGCACAGAGGATTTAATCACAGTAGTTGCTCAGGCCAAACAGTAAACTAAGTTGGATTTGAAAGCAGGGTACCATCAGGTGGTGTTGGAGTCTGAATCGCGCCATCTTATGGCTTTTGGTACACCTGATGGTACCTTCCAGTTCTGCATGATGCCCTTTAGCCTGTTCTCTGCTGCATCTGTATTTAAGAAGATAATGACCAGGATTTTGCAGGGGATCAAGAATGTTGGGGCATTCCAAGATGATATTCTTGTGTTTGCCAAGACTTTGAAGGAACATGACAACACTCTCAAAATGGCCTTGAATGCATTGTGTGAGAATGGTATAACTTTGAGGAGAAACTCATTTTTTGCAGTCAAGGAGGTAGAATATCTTAGTCATATTCTCTCCTCTGATGGGGTCAAACTAAAGTCAGGTTTGGTGGTAGCAACTGTAAAGGCTCCCCATCCTGAGGACAAGGATCAACTTAGGTCTTTCCTGGTGAAGTGGGAGTTCTATTCTAAATTTGTCATGAACTATTCTGATTTGACAGAGTTCTTTAGACACTTATTAAAGAAGAATACAGAATTCACTTGGTCATCTATATGTCAACAGAATGTTAGTATTATCAAGGAACGTATGCTATCTGCACCTGCTCTACAGCCGTTCATGGCTGATCACAGGACTTTTATTAAGGCGGATGCAAGTGCATATGGAATCTGTGTGGTGATCTCACAAAGTGATAGTGTTACGGCATCTACCATAGGATTTTCATCAAGAAGATTAGCTCATATGGAAACTCGATATTCTGTAATCGATAAAGAGATGCTGGCTTGCAGATGGAGAACTGAAAAATTCAAGCCATATTTGTAGGGGAGATTATTCTGTCTTCAAATGGACCAGCGCCCTTTAGTGGACATTCTTAATGGGCACAATATAAAAAAGTCTACTGCTAGACTTGCTAGACTGTCTGTGAAATTGCTTGAATTCAGTTTTGAAGATGTATATATTCCTGGAGACAAGAATTGTAAAGGGGACTCTGTCAAGACTACCATTGATTGACGAAGGAGGCTCCAGGGAGGAGGAAGAAATTGAAGAATGCATGATAGCAATGATAGAAGATCATGTTATCTGTGGCAGTGTACAGGAATGGTGTGGTGCAATGAATAAGGATGTGGATCTCATGGATGTAGTGAAATTTGTGTTGGAAGGTTGGCTGAAGGAAAAGAGTTTGAAGTTATCTTTGCAGCCATATTGGAAGGTGGCTGATGAATTGTCCATTGTGAGTGGTGTTTTAGTCAGAGGAGAGAAATTGATTCCTCCTGGGATTTTTAGGACGATGATTATTGAAATGGCACATGCTGGCCATTTACGCATGACAGCTACTAAAAGACGCATAAGAACAAGATATTGGTGGCCATCCATGGACAGGGAAGTTGATGAGGTGGTTATGGAGTGTAGTCGGTGTTGCATCAGTGATAAGCATCTGGTAACATCTGTTCCAGAACCCAGGGTAGTTTTGAGTCTGGAAAGTGTTTGGAAGAAGGTGTTGATTGATTTTTTGGGCCCCTTTTATGTTCTACCTGAACAATTGAGGCATTTCATTAAATTAATTGACCAGTTGTTCAGATGGGTGGAGGTTAAAGGTGTGGCTGAGCCCAACACTGCCAGTGTTCTGAAATTCTTCAAGGAAGTGTTTTATAGAGAAGGGATACCGGCGGAGATTTTATCTGATAATGGGGTACAGTTTATTTCTACGCCCATGTAGGAATTTCTCTTGAAGCATGGTATTAAGCATGTTTGTGCGCCCTTGTACTGCCCTAAATTTAACAGCAAACTTAAAAGATTTCACAAAGTGCTGGTGGAATGTGTGCAAAGAGCACTTATTATCTGGAGAGGATTGGGCTGAAGCTATTAGGGACACTAATTGGGCGTATTGCACCATTTTGCACTCGGTTACGGGTCAGGTACCTTTTGAATTGATGAGAGGGAGGAGTGTCAGTTCTTGTCAGTGTCCAGATTAGATTTTGATTGTGATTAACAAGGATGTGGATATAAAGGTGTTGTATGAAAAACCAGAGTAGCAGGAGATGAGGCCAGTAGGATTAAGGTGGATGAAATTGAGGGAAAGAGGAAACACAGAAATATGCTGGAGGTGCAAGTTGGTGATTATGTTCGTGTAAAAGACCCTTTACTCTTGAGAAAAGGTTTGTCCAAATTTAGAGAACCTATTCAAGTAAAAAGAGTCTGTGGGAATTCTGTACATATTGCAAATAGACGGAAACAGCGTTTACAACGAGGTTTTTTACCACGATGTACCTTTGCCGCGCATTTTTTACCACACATGTTTTTAGAACGCATATGCTTTTACAACGTATGCCTTTACCAGGCATTTAAGGTATGTTCATGGGTGTCGGGGTCTTCCCTTCACAAATATATTGTGTATATATATATATATACATATTGTTGGACCTGGCCCTTTTTGGCAGGTTCACCCCTGAACTTTTGCCTGTCTCTTAGCCTTTTCCCTGTGTAGTGTTGGTGATTTTAGGCCTCTAGGCACTTAAGCACTGTGGCCCAGTGTAAAGTGCGTGCGCGCTGTGTGCGTGTGTGGTGAGACGGCCGGCCCTCCCATAGGAATGCATTGAGGATGAGTGTGTAGGTGGTAATTCCTGTTATAAGAGTAGCAGCATGGTCAAGTCTGGTATGTATGAAATTGTGAGAATAAATGCTGCACAATGGTGTGCGCAGATTTATTATGACTATGTGAGAAATGCCACTTTTAGAAGTTGGCATTTCTGTGCGCTATGTGCCTGCCTGATGTGGATTGCATGTCTGGTTCTGGAGGGACAGGGCAGGCTGAGCCAGACGTGGGTTGAATAGAGAGATCTGCAGTTGGAGTATGGGGAGGGGACCCTTTGATCTGAGCAGGGCTGTGCCTGGCAAAGTGAGTGATGGCTCCACCTCCCACGGTGCGTCTGGTAGCAGACCCCCTCTTCCTCAAAGGCAGGATGCCGCATCATAAACAGAGTGCTCCAGATCCCCCTATACCAGTTCTGACTGGTATCCCCAAGCCCTGTGCTGTGACACAAAGGGAAATATGTGTATAAAAGAAGGGGCTGTGACCCCATGAAGATGTTCAGTGTTCCTGGTTCTGTTCCTGCTGGGGCGTGCTGCTGCTGGGGCCCAGGGGAGGCTGCCATGAGGGCTTGCCTCCCTGGGCCCTGCCTTGCCCCTGGACCTGGAAGACTTTGTGGGACCCTTCTGCTTTGCTAGAGTCCAGGACCTTTAGGACTTTGCCTGCGCCCTGTGAGCGCTTTGTTTCCAATTGCCCCTTCTTCACTGAGGACTGATTCTTTGGGCTACAGGACCTGTTTGCCGGTCCCAGCGCATTGCGAGCGCTTTATTTTTATTTGCCCAGCTGAGGAGAGAGTGTGGGCTTTGCAGCACTGTGCGGCCTAGAGAGAGGGAGGGAATCCCCAGCGTAAGGATTCCCCCGTAATGCTGACTTTGCGGGTGCCCACCCGCGTTTTTCTTTAATGGTGGGTGCCCACCCCACATGGCCTTTTTGTGTTTATTTGTAGTACGGGAGCCCACCCCGCTCTATTGATTTCAATCTCGAGGGAGCCTACCCCTCATTGCGCCACAGAGAAGAATCACCGCTGCGGCCCCGTTCGGCTGAAACCGGAAGTCAGGCAATGTAGTGCCTGGCGGCGGGCGGGACTTCCGGTTTCTCGAGGAAGTCCCGCGCACGCCGCGGGCGAAGGAGAGTGAGAGAATCCAGGCGGGAGCCCACCCGCGCTGGACCGGTGCCCAAGAAGTCCCGGGTCCCAGGAGGGGGCCCGGGTGAAGAGAGAATGCGGCCGGGAGCTGGGCTGCGACCTGAGGAGGACGGGAGCTTACCCCGCCTCCCCGAGTGCCCATGACGAGTCCCGGGTCCCAGGAGGGGGCCCGGGTGAAGACGAGAGGCAGCGGGGGTTCGAGCGGGGCTCCCGTGAGCTGTTGGGAGCCCCGGTGCCAGAAGACAGCCTGATCCCGCCTCCCCCGCGCCGAGAGGAGTCCAGATGAAGACAGAGAGGAAGTCCGGTGAGTGGAGCCTGGTGGGGAGGGGGGTGTGTGTCGAGGCACGCTATCGGTGCCTGCCCCCGTAGTTGCTCCCCCGAGGCACAGAGGTGCCAGAGCCTCCTTGAGTATTCCCAGCGGTACCGCCAGGGCGGACCGCTGCACCGATGGGGCATATTTGTTTTTAGGGACCCAGTGGGGTCCCGAGGCCCACGGGGGCCTGTGCCTCTTCCATTTTTGGCCATTTGTACAGCTGCCCCGCCTGCTGAGGGCAGCTGCATCATGGGGGCATTTTTGTGGTTGATAAGAGTCCCGGAGTGGGGCTCAGACGGCATGCGTAGTGCCAGTGCCATATTTGCATCTTGGGGGCATCTTTGTGGTTAGATGGCCCAGAGGGGCCCGTGCTTTCCCCCGTTTGGCTATATTTGCGCAGTTGCCCCACCGGTCAGTGGGCAGCTGCAACATTGGGCATATTTGTTTAAAGGGCCATTGAGAGCCCAGGCCTCATTTGAATATTTACAGCTGCCCAGCAAGTAGTGGGCAGCTGCAACGTTTAGGTTATTCTTTCTTTTAGGGGACATGTTGAAGTTAGGAGTGAGATGCACTCCCGTGCCCCTGACATTCACAGCTGCGCAGCACTTAGTGCCAGCTGCAACGTTTAGGCCAACCTTCCTTTGGGGGCATGCCTTATAAGTTAGGAGTGAGATGCACTCCCTTGCCCCAGTACTTTTCTTTCCCAGCTGCCCAGCAAGTAGTGGGCAGCTGCTACGTTTAGGTTGGCGCAGATTGCGCACCCTTGACTCTCGCTGCCCTTGCAGCGCGCCCTGACTTTTGGACATAGGGCATTTGAGCCCCTTGTGAGATGGCCAATTGGCCAAGGGGACTGCTAGGTTTATAGGGCGCCAGGCCCTAAGGTGATTTGTGTGTTAGGGAGCTTCTTTCCTAGGATTTATAGGCTAATGTGATGTATACCTCTGCTATGGTTCTTCCTACTATAAGGTTATGTGCTACTGGGAGTATGTGGTGCTAGGAAATGTAATGCGTGTAGCATGTTTTACGCACCCTGTTTCGGTTACCTCTAAAATGTGGTTTTTATGCTTGTGAGGTTATTACTTCCTAATGCGTTTAGGTTGTGAGCTATTTTCCCCAGAGATTATTTCCTAATGTGATTTATACTTAGGATGTTATTGTCTAATGCGTTTAGACTGGAGAGATAATTGCATAATGGATTTAGGCCTGTGAGGTTGGCGCATAAGGTTTTGCGCCTAATGTGATGCCGTGCATAATGTGGTTTATGTTACAGGTTGATGCTGAGTACAGTGGTTGCCAGTGAGTACTGGTTGTACGTTTCTGATATGTCCTACAGTTATTATGTGTTCTACATCGATTACCTTTTACTAAGTGAGGGTTCTGACAGTGGTCCACGTGGCCCTGTCATGTGTACATAATCCCCTGTAAATATTGTCCCGTGCCAGTTGGCACAGTGTATTGTATATGCGTACTATTCTAATGTGTTATGATAATACAAAGGCTATTTTTATATATAACCTTGTGTGGAGTTCCTTTTGTAGTGTGCCTTGGGTGTTGTGCTGTGTGTGTGTTGCGCAAACGCTTTACACATTGCCTCCGGGATAAGCCTGACTGCTCGTGCCAAGCTACCAAGGGGGTGAGCAGGGGTTATCTTGGGTGTGTAACTCTCTTGCCCTGACTAGAGTGGTGGTTTCTGCTTGGCTTTGGCGCAAGCCTTAGCCAACCAGAAATCCCATTTCTAACATTGGTGGTCAGCGGTGGGATAGGACTTGCGTTTGCGCAGTACCACGGCGACAACTGGCTGCACTACAAAACTCTGCATTTTAGATAGTCACATGTTGGGGATTATTGGTCTAAGATTGTTTTAAGTGTCATTTCATTTTTGAAATATGTGTTCTTGTTACAGTGTGAGTTTTCTGGATTCACCAGTAAGGGTGGGATCCAGTGGTGGCAGCGAAGTGTGTGTCCAGTGCATGAAGTCCTCCGTCCCAGTTCCCATAGTATAGTACCTAGTTCCCGGTTAAGAGGGGAACAGGTTGTGTTTCAGGGGCAGTAAGATGCTGCCTCACCAGTCTTGTGGGGGGGTGTGGATGAATGTTGTGATGCACTGGACGTTTGAGTAAATGGTGTTAGTGTGTGAGTTCTTTGATTGTAAGGAACTAGCATTGGGGAGTGACCCTAGAAGAATGGTGCAGGTGTCTCGATAACCCTCGCGGTTTAAGATGGTTCAGAGTAGCCCAGCTGGGTACCCTTATTGTGAGGCGGTTGTAGGGACTCACATCCTGTCTCGCAGGAGGAGGAGTGAGATTGGGCTGTGTCCCAAAGTGCCCGCACCTCAGTCTCCAGTACTGGTTGGTTCCATGAGGGAACACCAGGTAGGGAGCCTAGTCTGTCCTGTTGGACCGTTCTTCAAGGTGGTTTTTCCCATTTTAGGTGAGCTGGGAGTGCCTGTAATCAAACCTCCAGCAGTTCTAGTGTCTGGCAGTACCGCTCCAGTTGGGAGGGTGCAGAGGTCCAGTTTTGAGGGGTGAGAGGGGGAAAGAGTCCCCAGTGGGAACCAGTGGGTCAGGGACCAGCCAGAAGGGCTGAGTCGCCAATGATTGACCATGGTGTGCGCCACTTCTGTCCTGGCACATCTTCACGCCCTGTCAGAGGGACAGGAGGTCGTGAGCTCTGCGCCAGGCAGACTGTCACACGACACGCTAGGGATGTGTCACCCTTGTGAAGTCCTGGTTTTCCAGGCGTCTGACCCAAGAGGTACGTCCCCGGGTTGGGGAGCCAGTAGCCGGTGTTTCCGGATCTGGACTTGCATTTATGATAGCATACATTTTTGAGAGTTTTTTGATCCTATTGCTGATTGATATTGCCCATGATTGTTACAATGGGCAAGCCTATTGCTTATTGATATTGCCGGTGATTGTTACTACCCGCATATATTTTTGAGAGTTCTTTTGATTCTATTGTTGATTGATATTGCCCATGATTGTTACAATGGGCAAGCCTATTGCTTATTGATATTGCCGGTGATTGTTACTACCCGCATATATTTTTGAGAGTTCTTTTGATTCTATTGTTGATTGATATTGCCGGTGATTGTTACTACCCGCATATATTTTTGAGAGTTCTTTTGATTCTATTGTTGATTGATATGGCCGGTGATTGTTACTACCCGCATATATTTTTGAGAGTTCTTTTGATTCTATTGTTGATTGATATTGCCGGTGATTGTTACTACCCGCATATATTTTTGAGAGTTCTTTTGATTCTATTGTTGATTGATATGGCCGGTGATTGTTACTACCCGCATATATTTTTGAGAGTTCTTTTGATTCTATTGTTGATTGATATTGCCGGTGATTGTTACTACCCGTATATATTTTTGAGAGTTCTTTGATTCTATTATTGATTGATATTTCCCGTGATTGTTACAACGGGCAAGCCTATTTTTTTATTTGATATTGCCGGTGATTGTTACCCGCATACATTTTGTTGAGAAGTTTTCTCCTATTTTTATTGAGATTGCCCGTCATCTCTGGTCAGCCTGAGGGCGCGGACCCTAGGCTGGAGGATCAGTGGTAGTTTGGAACTACACTGAGAGGGAGAGTGGAGAATGGCTATTGTATGCCAGGGGTTACTGCCCCCACTCTGTGGATTGACAAGGACCAGTGGCATCTGGGTGGCCTAGGTCCTGGTACTGGCCATGAACAACTAGAAGAGTACCCGTAGGATAGCATAGTTGATCCTGAATTTTTTTTTCTTTTTTTTTTCTCCAGAGTTTCAGGGTGGCGTTGAACCGGAGGGTGTCCCTGCCGTGCAGGCCCGTGTCCGTGTTCTATCGCCCCAAGCAGGGAAGCCCATCACGGTGGTGATTGGTCTACCCTGCGTTTTGGCTGGAAGGGGTTGAGTTGGACCTGGCCCTTTTTGGCAGGTTCACCCCTGAACTTTTTGCCTGTCTCTTAGCCTTTTCCCTGTGTAGTGTTGGTGATTTTAGGCCTCTAGGCACTTAAGCACTGTGGCCCAGTGTAAAGTGCGTGCGCGCTGTGTGCGTGTGTGGTGAGACTGGCCGGCCCTCCCATAGGAATGCATTGAGGATGAGTGTGTAGGTGGTAATTCCTGTTATAAGAGTAGCAGCATGGTCAAGTCTGGTATGTATGAAATTGTGAGAATAAATGCTGCACAATGGTGTGCGCAGATTTATTATGACTATGTGAGAAATGCCACTTTTAGAAGTTGGCATTTCTGTGCGCTATGTGCCTGCCTGATGTGGATTGCATGTCTGGTCTTGGAGGGACAGGGCAGGCTGAGCCAGACGTGGGTTGAATAGAGAGATCTGCAGTTGGAGTATGGGGAGGGGACCCTTTGATCTGAGCAGGGCTGTGCCTGGCAAAGTGAGTGATGGCTCCACCTCCCACGGTGCGTCTGGTAGCAGACCCCCTCTTCCTCAAAGGCAGGATGCCGCATCATAAACAGAGTGCTCCAGATCCCCCTATACCAGTTCTGACTGGTATCCCCAAGCCCTGTGCTGTGACACAAAGGGAAATATGTGTATAAAAGAAGGGGCTGTGACCCCATGAAGATGTTCAGTGTTCCTGTTGCTGTTCCTGCTGGGGCGTGCTGCTGCTGGGGCCCAGGGGAGGTTGCCATGAGGGCTTGCCTCCCTGGGCCCTGCCTTGCCCCTGGATTCCTGGAAGGACTTTGTGGGACCCTTCTGCTTTGCTAGAGTCCAGGACCTTTAGGACTTTGCCTGCGCCCTGTGAGCGCTTTGTTTCCAATTGCCCCTTCTTCACTGAGGACTGATTCTTTGGGCTACAGGACCTGTTTGCCGGTCCCAGCGCATTGCGAGCGCTTTATTTTTATTTGCCCAGCTGAGGAGAGAGTGTGGGCTTTGCAGCACTGTGCGGCCTAGAGAGCGAGGGGGGAATCCCCAGCGTAAGGATTCCCCCGTTATGCCTTCGATGCGGGTGCCCACCCGCGTTTTCTTTAATGGTGGGTGCCCACCCACATGGCCTTTTTGTGTTTATTTGTAGTACGGGAGCCCACCCCGCTCTATGATTTCAATCTCGAGGGAGCCTACCCCTCATTGCCCACAGAGAAGAATCACCGCTGTGGCCCGTTCGGCGAAACCGGAAGTCAGGCAATGTAGTGCCTGGCGGCGGGCGGGACTTCCGGTTCTCGAGGGAAGTCCCGCGCACGCCGCGGGAAGGAGAGTGAGAGAATCAGGCGGGAGCCCACCCGCGCTGGACCGGTGCCCAAGAGAAGTCCCGGGTCCCAGGAGGGGCCCGGGTGGAGAAGAATGCGGCCGGGAGCTGGGCTGCGACCTGAGGAGGACGGGAGCTTACCCGCCTCCCGAGTGCCCATGACGAGTCCCGGGTCCCAGGAGGGGGCCCGGGTGAAGACGAGAGGCAGCGGGGGTTCGAGCGGGGCTCCCGTGTGCTGTTGGGAGCCCCGGTGCCAGAAGACAGCCTGATCCCGCGCTCCCCGCGCCGAGAGGAGTCCGGGTGAAGGCCAGAGAGGAAGTCCGGTCGAGTGGAGCCTGGTGGGCGAGGGGCTGTCGTGTCGAGGCACGCCTATCGGTGCCTGCCCCCCGTAGGTTGCCTCCCCGAGGCACAGAGGTGCCAGAGCCTCCTTGAGTATTCCCAGCGGTACCGCCAGGGCGGACCGCTGCCCCGATGGGGCATATTTGTTTTTAGGGACCCAGTGGGGGTCCCGAGGCCCACGGGGGGCCTGTGCCTCTTCCATTTTTGGCCATTTGTACAGCTGCCCCGCCTGCTAGAGGGCAGCTGCATCATGAGGGGCATTTTTGTGGTTGATAAGAGTCCCAGAGTGGGGCTCAGACTGGCATGCGTAGTGCCAGTGCCATATTTGCATCTTGGGGGCATCTTTGTGGTTAGATGGCCCAGAGGGGCCCGTGCTTTCCCCCGTTTGGCTATATTTGCGTACAGTTGCCCCACCGGTCAGTGGGCAGCTGCAACGTTGGGCATATTTGTTTAAAGGGCCATTGAGAGCCCAGGCCTCATTTGAGATATTTACAGCTGCCCAGCAAGTAGTGGGCAGCTGCAACGTTTAGGTTATTCTTTCTTTTAGGGGACATGTTGAAGTTAGGAGTGAGATGCACTCCCGTGCCCCTGACATTCACAGCTGCGCAGCACCTAGTGCCAGCTGCAACGTTTAGGCCAACCTTCCTTTGGGGGCATGCCTTATAAGTTAGGAGTGAGATGCACTCCCTTGCCCCAGTACTTTTCTTTCCCAGCTGCCCAGCAAGTAGTGGGCAGCTGCTACGTTTAGGTTGGCGCAGATTGCGCACCCTTGACTCTCGCTGCCCTTGCAGCGCGCCCTGACTTTTGGACATAGGGCATTTGAGCCCCTTGTGAGATGGCCAATTGGCCAAGGGGACTGCTAGGTTTATAGGGCGCCAGGCCCTAAGGTGATTTGTGTGTTAGGGAGCTTCTTTCCTAGGATTTATAGGCTAATGTGATTTATACCTCTGCTATGGTTCTTCCTACTATGAGGTTATGTGCTACTGTGAGTATGTGGTGCTAGGAAATGTAATGCGTGTAGCATGTTTTACGCACCCTGTTTCGGTTACCTCTAAAATGTGGTTTTTATGCTTGTGAGGTTATTACTTCCTAATGCGTTTAGGTTGTGAGCTATTTTCCCCTGAGATTATTTCCTAATGTGATTTATACTTAGGATGTTATTGTCTAATGCGTTTAGACTGGAGAGATAATTGCATAATGGATTTAGGCTGGTGAGGTTGGCGCATAAGGTTTTGCGCCTAATGTGATGCCGTGCATAATGTGGTTTATGTTACAGGTTGATGCTGAGTACAGTGGTTGCCAGTGAGTACTGGTTGTACGTTTCTGATATGTCCTACAGTTATTATGTGTTCTACATCTATTACCTTTTACTAAGTGAGGGTTCTGACAGTGGTCCACGTGGCCCTGTCATGTGTACATAATCCCCTGTAAATATTGTCCCGTGCCAGTTGGCACAGTGTATTGTATATGCGTACTATTCTAATGTGTTATGATAATACAAAGGCTATTTTTATATATAACCTTGTGTGGAGTTCCTTTTGTAGTGTGCCTTGGGTGTTGTGCTGTGTGTGTGTTGCGCAAACGCTTTACACATTGCCTCCGGGATAAGCCTGACTGCTCGTGCCAAGCTACCAAGGGGGTGAGCAGGGGTTATCTTGGGTGTGTAACTCTCTTGCCCTGACTAGAGTGGTGGTTTCTGCTTGGCTTTGGCGCAAGCCTTAGCCAACCAGAAATCCCATTTCTAACATTGGTGGTCAGCGGTGGGATAGGACTTGCGTTTGCGCAGTACCACGGCGACAACTGGCTGCACTACAAAACTCTGCATTTTAGATAGTCACATGTTGGGGATTATTGGTCTAAGATTGTTTTAAGTGTCATTTCATTTTTGAAATATGTGTTCTTGTTACAGTGTGAGTTTTCTGGATTCACCAGTAAGGGTGGGATCCAGTGGTGGCAGCGAAGTGTGTGTCCAGTGCATGAAGTCCTCCGTCCCAGTTCCCATAGTATAGTACCTAGTTCCCGGTTAAGAGGGGAACAGGTTGTGTTTCAGGGGCAGTAAGATGCTGCCTCACCAGTCTTGTGGGGGGGTGTGGATGAATGTTGTGATGCACTGGACGTTTGAGTAAATGGTGTTAGTGTGTGAGTTCTTTGATTGTAAGGAACTAGCATTGGGGAGTGACCCTAGAAGAATGGTGCAGGTGTCTCGATAACCCTCGCGGTTTAAGATGGTTCAGAGTAGCCCAGCTGGGTACCCTTATTGTGAGGCGGTTGTAGGGACTCACATCCTGTCTCGCAGGAGGAGGAGTGAGATTGGGCTGTGTCCCAAAGTGCCCGCACCTCAGTTTCCAGTACTGGTTGGTTCCATGAGGGAACACCAGGTAGGGAGCCTAGTCTGTCCTGTTGGACCGTTCTTCAAGGTGGTTTTTCCCATTTTAGGTGAGCTGGGAGTGCCTGTAATCAAACCTCCAGCAGTTCTAGTGTCTGGCAGTACCGCTCCAGTTGGGAGGGTGCAGAGGTCTAGTTTTGAGGGGTGAGAGGGGGAAAGAGTCCCCAGTGGGAACCAGTGGGTCAGGGACCAGCCAGAAGGGCTGAGTCGCCAATGATTGACCATGGTGTGCGCCACTTCTGTCCTGGCACATCTTCACGCCCTGTCAGAGGGACAGGAGGTCGTGAGCTCTGCGCCAGGCAGACTGTCACACGACACGCTAGGGATGTGTCACCCTTGTGAAGTCCTGGTTTTCCAGGCGTCTGACCCAAGAGGTACGTCCCCGGGTTGGGGAGCCAGTAGCCGGTGTTTCCGGATCTGGACTTGCATTTATGATAGCATACATTTTTGAGAGTTTTTGATCCTATTGCTGATTGATATTGCCCATGATTGTTACAATGGGCAAGCCTATTGCTTATTGATATTGCCGGTGATTGTTACTACCCGCATATATTTTTGAGAGTTCTTTTGATTCTATTGTTGATTGATATTGCCCATGATTGTTACAATGGGCAAGCCTATTGCTTATTGATATTGCCGGTGATTGTTACTACCCGCATATATTTTTGAGAGTTCTTTTGATTCTATTGTTGATTGATATTGCCGGTGATTGTTACTACCCGCATATATTTTTGAGAGTTCTTTTGATTCTATTGTTGATTGATATGGCCGGTGATTGTTACTACCCGCATATATTTTTGAGAGTTCTTTTGATTCTATTGTTGATTGATATTGCCGGTGATTGTTACTACCTGCATATATATTTGAGAGTTCTTTTGATTCTATTGTTGATTGATATGGCCTGTGATTGTTACTACCCGCATATATTTTTGAGAGTTCTTTTGATTCTATTGTTGATTGATATTGCCGGTGATTGTTACTACCCGCATATATTTTTGAGAGTTCTTTTGATTCTATTGTTGATTGATATTGCCGGTGATTGTTACTACCCGCATATATTTTTGAGAGTTCTTTGATTCTATTATTGATTGATATTTGCCGTGATTGTTACAACGGGCAAGCCTATTTTTTTTTATTTGATATTGCCGGTGATTGTTACCCGCATACATTTTGTTGAGAAGTTTTCTCCTATTTTTATTGAGATTGCCCGTCATCTCTGGTCAGCCTGAGGGCGCGGACCCTAGGCTGGAGGATCAGTGGTAGTTTGGAACTACACTGAGAGGGAGAGTGGAGAATGGCTATTGTATGCCAGGGGTTACTGCCCCCCACTCTGTGGATTGACAAGGACCAGTGGCATCTGGGTGGCCTAGGTCCGGTACTGGCCATGAACAACTAGAAGAGTACCCGTAGGATAGCATAGTTGATCCTGAATTTTTTTTCTTTTTTTTTCTCCAGAGTTTCAGGGTGGCGTTGAACCGGAGGGTGTCCCTGCCGTGCAGGCCCGTGTCCGTGTTCTATCGCCCCAAGCAGGGAAGCCCATCACGGTGGTGATTGGTCTACCCTGCGTTTTGGCTGGAAGGGGGTTGAGTTGGACCTGGCCCTTTTTGGCAGGTTCACCCCTGAACTTTTTGCCTGTCTCTTAGCCTTTTCCCTGTGTAGTGTTGGTGATTTTAGGCCTCTAGGCACTTAAGCACTGTGGCCCAGTGTAAAGTGCATGCGCGCTGTGTGCGTGTGTGGTGAGACTGGCCGGCCCTCCCATAGGAATGCATTGAGGATGAGTGTGTAGGTGGTAATTCCTGTTATAAGAGTAGCAGCATGGTCAAGTCTGGTATGTATGAAATTGTGAGAATAAATGCTGCACAATGGTGTGCGCAGATTTATTATGACTATGTGAGAAATGCCACTTTTAGAAGTTGGCATTTCTGTGCGCTATGTGCCTGCCTGATGTGGATTGCATGTCTGGCTGGAGGGACAGGGCAGGCTGAGCCAGACGTGGGTTGAATAGAGAGATCTGCAGTTGGAGTATGGGGAGGGGACCCTTTGATCTGAGCAGGGCTGTGCCTGGCAAAGTGAGTGATGGCTCCACCTCCCACGGTGCGTCTGGTAGCAGACCCCCTCTTCCTCAAAGGCAGGATGCCGCATCATAAACAGAGTGCTCCAGATCCCCCCTATACCAGTTCTGACTGGTATCCCCAAGCCCTGTGCTGTGACACAAAGGGAAATATGTGTATAAAAGAAGGGGCTGTGACCCCATGAAGATGTTCAGTGTTCCTGTTCTGTTCCTGCTGGGGCGTGCTGCTGCTGGGGCCCAGGGGAGGTTGCCATGAGGGCTTGCCTCCCTGGGCCCTGCCTTGCCCCTGGACCTGGAAGACTTTGTGGGACCCTTCTGCTTTGCTAGAGTCCAGGACCTTTAGGACTTTGCCTGCGCCCTGTGAGCGCTTTGTTTCCAATTGCCCCTTCTTCACTGAGGACTGATTCTTTGGGCTACAGGACCTGTTTGCCGGTCCCAGCGCATTGCGAGCGCTTTATTTTTATTTGCCCAGCTGAGGAGAGAGTGTGGGCTTTGCAGCACTGTGCGGCCTAGAGAGAGAGGGGGGAATCCCCAGCGTAAGGATTCCCCCGTAATGCTGACTTTGCGGGTGCCCACCCGCGTTTTCTTTAATGGTGGGTGCCCACCCCACATGGCCTTTTGTGTTTATTTGTAGTACGGGAGCCCACCCCGCTTATTGATTTCAATCTCGAGGGAGCCTACCCCTCTTGCCACTGAGAAGAATCACCGCTGCGGCCCCGTTCGGCCGAAACCGGAAGTCAGGCAATGTAGTGCCTGGCGGCGGGCGGGACTTCCGGTTTCTCGAGGGAAGTCCCGCGCACGCCGCGGGGGAAGGAGAGTGAGAGAATCCAGGCGGGAGCCCACCCCGCGCTGGACCGGTGCCCAAGAGAAGTCCCGGGTCCCAGGAGGGGGCCCGGGTGAAGAGAAGAATGCGGCCGGGAGCTGGGCTGCGACCTGAGGAGGACGGGAGCTTACCCCGCCTCCCCGAGTGCCCATGACGAGTCCCGGGTCCCAGGAGGGGGCCTGGGTGAAGACGAGAGGCAGCGGGGGTTCGAGCGGGGCTCCCGTGTGCTGTTGGGAGCCCCGGTGCCAGAAGACAGCCTGATCCCGCCTCCCCCGCGCCGAGAGGAGTCCGGGTGAAGCCAGAGAGGAAGTCCGGTGAGTGGAGCCTGGTGGGGAGGGGGGTGTGTGTCGAGGCACGCTATCGGTGCCTGCCCCCGTAGTTGCTCCCCGAGGCACAGAGGTGCCAGAGCCTCCTTGAGTATTCCCAGCGGTACCGCCAGGGCGGACCGCTGCACCGATGGGGCATATTTGTTTTTAGGGACCCAGTGGGGGTCCCGAGGCCCACGGGGGGCCTGTGCCTCTTCCATTTTTGGCCATTTGTACAGCTGCCCCGCCTGCTAGAGGGCAGCTGCATCATGGGGGCATTTTTGTGGTTGATAAGAGTCCCGGAGTGGGGCTCAGACGGCATGCGTAGTGCCAGTGCCATATTTGCATCTTGGGGGCATCTTTGTGGTTAGATGGCCCAGAGGGGCCCGTGCTTTCCCCCGTTTGGCTATATTTGCGCAGTTGCCCCACCGGTCAGTGGGCAGCTGCAACGTTGGGCATATTTGTTTAAAGGGCCATTGAGAGCCCAGGCCTCATTTGAATATTTACAGCTGCCCAGCAAGTAGTGGGCAGCTGCAACGTTTAGGTTATTCTTTCTTTTAGGGGACATGTTGAAGTTAGGAGTGAGATGCACTCCGTGCCCCTGACATTCACAGCTGCGCAGCACTTAGTGCCAGCTGCAACGTTTAGGCCAACCTTCCTTTGGGGGCATGCCTTATAAGTTAGGAGTGAGATGCACTCCCTTGCCCCAGTACTTTTCTTTCCCAGTTGCCCAGCAAGTAGTGGGCAGCTGCTACGTTTAGGTTGGCGCAGATTGTGCACCCTTGACTCTCGCTGCCCTTGCAGCGCGCCCTGACTTTTGGACATAGGGCATTTGAGCCCCTTGTGAGATGGCCAATTGGCCAAGGGGACTGCTAGGTTTATAGGGCGCCAGGCCCTAAGGTGATTTGTGTGTTAGGGAGCTTCTTTCCTAGGATTTATAGGCTAATGTGATGTATACCTCTGCTATGGTTCTTCCTACTATAAGGTTATGTGCTACTGGGAGTATGTGGTGCTAGGAAATGTAATGCGTGTAGCATGTTTTACGCACCCTGTTTCGGTTACCTCTAAAATGTGGTTTTTATGCTTGTGAGGTTATTACTTCCTAATGCGTTTAGGTTGTGAGCTATTTTCCCCTGAGATTATTTCCTAATGTGATTTATACTTAGGATGTTATTGTCTAATGCGTTTAGACTGGAGAGATAATTGCATAATGGATTTAGGCTGGTGAGGTTGGCGCATAAGGTTTTGCGCCTAATGTGATGCCGTGCATAATGTGGTTTATGTTACAGGTTGATGCTGAGTACAGTGGTTGCCAGTGAGTACTGGTTGTACGTTTCTGATATGTCCTACAGTTATTATGTGTTCTACATCTATTACCTTTTACTAAGTGAGGGTTCTGACAGTGGTCCACGTGGCCCTGTCATGTGTACATAATCCCCTGTAAATATTGTCCCGTGCCAGTTGGCACAGTGTATTGTATATGCGTACTATTCTAATGTGTTATGATAATACAAAGGCTATTTTTATATATAACCTTGTGTGGAGTTCCTTTTGTAGTGTGCCTTGGGTGTTGTGCTGTGTGTGTGTTGCGCAAACGCTTTACACATTGCCTCCGGGATAAGCCTGACTGCTCGTGCCAAGCTACCAAGGGGGTGAGCAGGGGTTATCTTGGGTGTGTAACTCTCTTGCCCTGACTAGAGTGGTGGTTTCTGCTTGGCTTTGGCGCAAGCCTTAGCCAACCAGAAATCCCATTTCTAACACACATATATATATATATTCCAGCTCCCAGATCTCTAGAGTAATTGTACTCAATAACGAGACACAGCACTCGCGGGATGAGTTCACCGTGATTTATTGCACGGACTCCGGCCAAACAGACGCGTTTCAGCAGACGCCTTTATCGATGTTTGTCGGACGCGCTGTAGCCACCATTTTTTAAATACTCAGTGCATTCTACAGTCAGCAACACAAACAAGGGACCACCAACGTCCTCACAAATGTGAAAACAAATAGTGCTGCCATGATAACCTTGATCTCGATCACATGTATGATTACTATTGAAAATGATGAGATTAGAAAAGTTCAGAAAGGTTCCTCTTTCAACGTGTGGAAGCAAGCAGGTCATGCCCCCCATATAATGCAAAGATACAGTCATCTGTCGATGGGGGCCCCTGACCCTGCAGGGCGGCCTCAGCTGAAGGGGGACAGAAACTCCCGGTAATTCATTCCACAACAAAAAGGTGCTGAAGCCTCTTTACCTATGATTAAGGCATTCCGCCGAAACGCGTCAGGTTTGTGTACCTGCAGCCACATTTTGCATTTAATAAACGCTGCTTAAGCTCCGTGAAATGGCCTCAGCACCTTTTTGTTATGGAATTAATTACCTGGAGTTTCTGTCCCCGTCAGCTGAGGCCGCCCTGCAGGGTCGGGGGCCCCCGTCGACAGAAGACTGTTTGGAGATGTTACATGGGGGGCATGACCTGCTTGCTTCCACACGTTGAAAGAGGATTGCACCTAAAAGTACATGATTTTCGAGGCAAGAAAGGGAGAAGGGAGAGGTTTTCACCTCTTCCTGGCAATTCCGGACTAATGCAGGTTTGCATGAAAAGAGTTTTGATGTGGCAGCTGGACAGAAAATGAGGTCGGTGAATAAATGATGTCAAGAATGTATTTTATATTGCACGTGACACTTTATCTTTGCATTTAAGCAAGACAAATTGAAAGACTTTGTGGTTCTAAAAAAACGCTATTAAGCTACATTGGAATGGATGCCACAAGACAGCAAGTTTCTCAAGGCAGTAATAATGCATTGTGGGACTTGCATGCACTAAGCTACGTCTCGTGGGGGCATGGACATAAAAGGACCTGTGTCTGGTTACCTCTTTACCTATGATTAAGGCATTCCGCCGAAACGCATCAGCTTTGTGTACCTGCAGCCACATTTTGCATTTAATAAACGCTGCTTAAGCTCCGTGAATTGGCCTGAGCACCTTTTTGTTGTGGAATTAATTACTGGGAGTTTCTGTCCCCGTCAGCTGAGGCCGCCCTGCAGCGTCGGGGGCCCCCGTCGACAAAAGACTGTTTGGAGATATATATATGGATGGGACCACTGGAACAGCGCGAGTTCGGCGCTGGGAGCCTGAGGGCTACCCTTGGCGGGGACTTAAGCTTTTCAGAAAGCCCTTGACATTGATGGATGGTAGATCTCGGAGCCGGGCACAGCTGATAACGCCGATTCTTATCTAATTATCTATAAGAACCTTCTGGTCGCCAAGATCTTTTTACCTGTTGAATAGTGTAAAGGAGAGAATCTCATCTGATTATATAACAGCATTCATTTGTCTGAAAGGACCACTGACTCCGAATTCAAGTTTAAGAATTTATTATCGCCAAAAATAACTGAACATGCAAGCACCTCAACACGAGGTTAAAGAAATAGATGGGCACTAATACAAATAATATCCTACGCAGGAGCCTCATCCGACTCAGAATAAAAAGGATCGATAGTTCTAAAAGGATCAACCAGACTATGATTGCTCCAATTTCTAAGTTGCTCTTCATTGGACTAAACAAGCTTAAAATCAATTGCTGTCCCTACACTAACGCTAAGTGACATCCCTACATAACGATTTCCCAAGGCAAGAAAGAATAAAAGGTGTCAGCTGTGAAGACTTCCTCAGAAGTGCAATCACCTAATACCTAAGCTCAGCTTCTTACTCAAAACTCTCTTGTCCGTCTCTCTGATCTCTCCTACCTCTTCTCTGGCCTCCTCCCTCGGGGCACTATCCCTAATACACAACCCAAATACAATTGTACACGCCTTAATCACGCCTCCTTGGCCAGGTCTTCTTTCTTGTATTTTTCCATCGAAACGGTTACTTCATCCTGGACGGTTGCGATGACCTTGAGTCCCAGGCACCTTCTCCGCTGAAAGTATCATCCCTAAATTCCATTTCACTCCCCGTACCATGCCTCCCATCTCTCTAACTTTTGAAAACAAAGAGTTAGTCTTTACTAACGAGACATGTGTCCTTGCACCTGCAACAAAGATACTTTCAACAGAAACCTTCTACTGTGCAAATTAAATCTACCGTTTATGCCCAGAGAGCCTTACCAAGAGAATCTTTTCACTGCCTACAAAATAAGCTAAAATAAGAACAGACCAGGCCTTTCCCTCTCGTATATGCAGTCAGGCCTTTACACCATTTTAAACACACATTTCTTTCTATAAGCATTTTCATTACAATACATGTGCGAACATGAATTACATGTGCAACTCTAATATGGTGCACGTTTAAACTACTGCCATTGAATTACACACGAACTAATTTCTCTATGCATTATGTTCACACAATTCAATAAGCATTACATTACATCATTATCCTAACACCATTATGCTGCTGATTCACTTAATATCAGTGAACTATTCATTCTTTACTAAACATGCATGAGTATACTACTGAATATATACGAATATATGTCTGAATACATGTGGGTGCGGCCTATCAGTGATTATGATGCACCCCTACAATTCACAAGAACATTTCGCTCTATCAGTTCCCCCTTTGATGACTCCTGTCATCACATTTCATTCTACTCCCTTGGAGAAAGAACCGACCTAAACAGAACTTGTTGCCATCTTCCCTGATCTTAGTTTCTCCATGCTCTTGAGCCTTTGATACTGACTGTCCTGCAGTCTTGCCAATCTCATCTCATTTTCCCTCAAAGCTCTCTTGACTCGGCCTGCTCGATACCACTTGTAGGCCTTGATTAAAATCCACAAACCAACCACACAAACCACCAAGATAAGGAGGGGTCTCAGAAAGTACCCAAGGAATCCCTTTCCTAGATTCGCAAACAAACCTCCCACTTGACCAAAACCCTTGCCGACCTTTTCCCAGGCCCCTTCTTCGGTCAAATCCGCTATTTTTGTGTGGATTGTAGTGATGTTACTTATATATTTCTCCAGATCCTTGCTACGGTCTGGTATATAAGTGCAGCACTCTTGAACCTTCAACATTTTACAGACTCCGCCCTCTTTTGCCAATAGGACATCCAAAGCAAGGCGATTCTGCAAAACCATTCCCCTTATCGACAACATCTCTCCTTCCACCAACACCAACGACTTTGCTGTATTCATTGAAAATTCATCCACCACTGTTGCTAACCTCCGAATTTTCACATCATTCAAGATCACTCCCAGACTGGGTATCATAGCTCCAAAGATATCCCCCACGACAATTCCTGCACTTGCAGCCCTTCTCGCTCGTGAATGCTCTCCACCTTCTAGAAGATCCAAATCTTCTGTATGGTAAATCTTTGGAAATATTATTGCCAAATAACATGTTCCATACCAATTTGCAGGCAACCTCACATAAGCATTCTTCCCACATACGTAATACACCTTTGGTATCACTTGTACAGGACCTTGGAGAAAATCTTTTGCCACATCTGCCATGGTGAAAACATGATCACAAGTACTTTGTCCCACTGCTACCTTCTCGTAGTAAGTCTGATAACGCCTTATACACAACTTACCCCTCTCCTCCTTATCTAACGCTACAGGACCATAGCTTCCCTTGGTCTTATGCAACTTTTCTTCCTCTGTCCAATCAGTCCTGTGATGCCCCAAGTCTCGGGAGTGAGTCAGCTTTCTATACCTATCCTCAACCTGATCTACAAACTTTCTCTCCACATCTGACATCAAACAAGTCAGATTGTGTCTGTGTGCGAATGCTGTATCCAATTCCAAACTCGGTATGAAGTACTTCCTGAGTCTATCTTCCGTCTTATAATAGTCATATTTATTCAAATGCTTGTAAGCTGGGACTTCAGGAAGCACTGCGTCGAAATTGGAAAAGAAATACTCAAACTGATCTCTCTCATAAAATAAACTAAGCAAAAGACTACATGAAATACCATAAGTCAGTGGAAGATGGTGATACCTAATACCCTCGTCCACTGAAGTAGGCAACTGCATACACACATAACAATCTTTCGCATCCATCACATCAACATACTCATACAACAACTTAGCATATGCATTCAACTTAAAATCACCTTTAGATAAATCTACATGTAATCTACGACTTTCTTCTAATAGCAAAGCTCTGTCAGCTGCCCTGTCTACCCCCTTCTGGCTAGGTGTAATAGGTGTAGGTGTCCCTGTCACCCCTCTACTTCTAGCTCGTGCGAACCAGTGTATGAGACTATAACTACTATGATTATAGAAACTATTACACTACTTATAAGGATGCCTACAATCCATTTAGATCTACGATTGGGATCTCCCGGCTCCATGGTTTCGAAAGTTCTCAAAAGTCTTGGTTATAGCAAAGAACCCTGAAAAAGTCTCTGTCCTTTACTCGTGACTTGCTTAACCAGCTCGAGCAACCATGAAATCTCCGGATTTTCCCTTTTCGATCACAATTTTATTTACACAGTCCAGAAAAAGACTTCCCTAGTTTTCGTTCCTCTTCTGTGGAAAGTCCCTAAGTTTATTCTTCTTCCACTCGGACCTAGGTTATCTTCTTCTTTTAGACTTTTATTTACAGTTTATAGTTGATCCACAATAAGATCCTCATTGAGCAATACCAGAACGTGATACAAAAGTTCAAGACGCAAAATCAACACTTCATGTGAAAACGGCTCAACTCCAAAAGGCGGAAATTCGAGTCGATGCAGAACCAAGTTTCGAACTTCACTCAGAAGCGGGGGATTCGGAACCGTGAGGGTCAGTGTTCCTTCTATTTCGAGCCCTGGCAACTGCAGCACCACCTTCACCACCACATTCGGGCTCCGACGGACCACCAGCACTGGCCTCAGCCTTCCCGTGCTCACCACCCCCTGCATCAAACACCGTGTAAGTCCACTCAGGGGTAGAGTATCTGCGACAAGGCACTCTGGTTCTTCTCGACCTTCGCCGACTATCTTGAGCCTGGTCTTCGTCGCTTGCCTCTGTTTCAGATGCTTCAGACACTGGGGCAAGGTCTCTTTCAGATGCTAACTTCAGGTTCCGTCGCCTCTGTCTTTCAGGCCAATTTTCTGCGTTTCTGTTCGTTCATCTGCCTTCCCCTGCTATACCCAGTGCACTACTTCCTCTTTCTGCTGAATCTGACTCTTCTCCGCCCACTGCACCCTCTCTGTCTTCGGTGTCTGAGTCAGGGTTCGAACTGTGGAAACCCCCTTCAGCTTGCTCTAGTGCACCACCAGCTGTGTCAGCGACCCTTACAGCTTGACTTGTCCTCCCATGTGGCCCTGCCACATCAGCTGGATT
Source organism: Calotriton arnoldi (assembly GCA_963921515.1). Classification (NCBI taxonomy): domain Eukaryota; kingdom Metazoa; phylum Chordata; class Amphibia; order Caudata; family Salamandridae; genus Calotriton; species Calotriton arnoldi. The sequence continues at coordinate 156,818 of CAWUFW010013955.1, forward strand.
TTCATTTACGAGAGGAGCTGTTTCTTCCAAGGGTGCTGAAACTCTGCGGGTATGGGAGGCATGCACCCAGTTCGGCAATCCTCCACACTTCACTGCTGTGTTCGTGATAAGTATCACCTGATACGGGCCACGCCAGCGGGCATCCAAGCAACTCTTCCTCACGTGCTTCCGGACGAGCACCCAATCTCCGGGACACAAGTCGTGGCACAGATCACTCGAGGCTGGGACCACTGCTGCTTGCACCTGCTGGGATACAGAACGGACCACATCAGAGAGTCCTTTACAATAATCGAGAATCAAATCATCAGTGATGCTTATCAAGGCTGTAGCTGGTACTGCTGGCAATCTCATTGCCCTCCCCATTAATATCTCATGGGGGGACAACCCGGTCTTTCTGTCTGGGACACTTCGCATGCTCATCAGCACGAGCGGCAAAGCGTCGGGCCATTTCAGGGATGTCGAAGAACACATTTTTGCCATCCGGGCCTTCAAAGTTCCATTAACTTGTTCCACCATCCCAGAAGCCTCTGGTCTGTAACTACAGTGGAGGTTCTGGTCAATGTTCAATGCAGCACAAAGTAACTTCATGATTTCACTGTGGAAGTGCCTTCCTCTATCAGATTCCAAAGAGGTTGGGATCCCGAATCTAGGGATAAGCTCCCTCAGCAATAACTTAGCCACTGTGAGGGTGTCACACCTGCGTGTTGGGTAAGCCTCCACCCACCGTGAGAATACACATACTAGCACCAATATGTACCTCAATCCATTGCACTTAGGCATCTCCACAAAGTCCAGCTGTATTCTATTGAAGGGCCCTCCTGACCTTCCAATGTGACTCAACGTAACTACAGTTTTCTTTCCAGCATTCATCTGCTGACACGTAACACACCTCTGACATACCGTCTCAGCCATTGCTCGGAACCGTGGGTTATACCACGTCTGTCTAAACACTCTCATCATTGTGTCTCTACCAAGGTGTGCCTGTCCATGTATCAGTCTTGCCATCGGACTCAACAATTCTTCAGGTAACACGGCTCTCCCGTCGTTGGATACCCACACATCCACATCTCCTCTCTCACAACCAGCTTTGATCCATCCCTCTCTCTCCTGGTCTGAAACTTCGTCCTGCAGTCGCTTAAGCTCTTCCCAAGTGTCTGCCATGGCCAACATTATGCTGAGCTCGGTTCCTTCTTGGCTCTCCCCTGCGTATCTATCTGTGAATATGCATCCTTGTTCTGCACAGAAACGGACGACTTCGTCCGCGTAATTGTTACCCAATGACACAAAGTCCTCCCCTTTCCCATGGGCTGAACACTTTACCACAGCAATTTCTTTCGGATGCTGTAATGCATCCAACAGTTGTCTTACATATTCTCCATTCCAAATGGGTGAGCCAGATGATGTCAAAAATCCCCTCTGAGACCATAACTGCCCGAAGTCGTGCACCACGCCAAACCCATATTGGCTGTCTGTGTAAATCGTGATTCGAATTCGATCAGCGGCCAAACAGGCACGGGTCAAGGCAATGATCTCAGCTACCTGCGCGGAGCGTACTCCTTCTAGGCAAGCAGCCTCGACCACTCCTGAAATGGTACATACAGCAAACGCTGCTCTCAATTGCCCCACACTGTCTCTTAAGCATGAACCATCGACAAAGAAAATTTCATCTGGGTCAGCCAATGGTTCATCGACAATGTCAGGTCTCGGTTTGGTGCAAAGCTCGGTCACATCGAGACAATCATGGTCCGCACAATCTTCATCATCCGTGTTCGGTGTAGGCATCAATGTCGCAGGGTTCAAGACAGAGCACCTTTTCAGAGTCACATTTTCTGCGGCAAGTATGACTTGCTCGTACCTCGTTAACCTATTGTTCGTTAGGTGCTGAGTCTTGGTCCTGGTCATCAATAACTCAACCGAATGTGGCACATGTACAGTCAATGGATGTCCCATTACAATGCTTTCACATCTTTCAATGCTGACACCTGTTGCCGCAACGGATCTTAGACATCCGGGCAACGCAGAAGCTACTGGATCTAAAGTAGCTGAAAAATAAGCAACTGGTCTACGGACACCTCCATGGTTCTGAGCTAACACTGCTAATGCACATCCTTCTCTCTCAAAACAGAACAATGAAAAGGCCTTGTTGTAGTCAGGCATTCCCAGTGCCGGAGCACTGCACAATTCCTCTCTCAGTTTCAGGAATGACATCAAGCACTCCTCGTCCCATGGTACCGGATCACTCACATCCTTGTGCGTAAGCCTCTGCAAAGGCTTTGCTCTCAAGGAGAAACTAGGAATCCACTGTCGACAGTAGCCAACCATTCCCAGGAACATCCTAACTTCTCTCTGTGTGGTGGGTACTGCCATGCTCATTATTGCCTCAATTCGATCTGGTGACACCTTCCTCTTGCCTTTTTCCAATCTGTGTCCCAAGTACTGTACCTCATTCAAACAGTACTGCAGCTTGTTCGGGGACACCTTATGTCCATTCTCTGCTAAGTGGTTCAACAGAGCTACAGTGTCAATTCTGCAAGCATCTTCGGTTTCTGAGGCAATGAGCAAGTCATCTATGTATTGCACGAGAACTGAGTTCTGCGGCAACACAAGACTCTCAAGGTTCTTCTTCAGGATCTGGTTAAAGATCGATGGACTTTCCGTATACCCTTGAGGGATACGACACCATGTTAACACGCGATTTTCCAGCCTGAACGCAAAAAGAAATTGGCTTTCCTCGTGGAGCGGTATCGAAAAGAAGGCTTGACACAAATCGATAACCGTAAACCACTCGGCTTCACATGGGATCTGGAACAGTATTACTGAAGGATTCGGTACCACTGGACAACAAGGGACAACTATCGTGTTGACCTTTCGCAGGTCTTGCACGATCCTGTATTTCCCGCTCGGTTTCTGTAGTCCCATTATGGGTGAATTACAGGGGCTACCTCTGATCTCTTTCAAAATGCCTTTCTCAATGAAAGTCTCGATCACAGGTCTTATCCCTGCAATCGTTTCTGGCGACAGGTTGTATTGAGGTGTCCTAGGGAAATCAACATTTTTCTTCACCTCAATTCGCACTGGTTCAACCCCTCTGATTAGACCTATTTCGTCGCCTGCGAAATCCCACACCACAGATGACACTGCACCTCTCAGATCAGGTGGAAGTTCTTCCACAGTCACCATTGGGTACAGATCTATACAAAGATGCTGATTGGTAACCTTAAAGTCAGCATCGTCATCTCTCGTCTGGACCTCCACTCCCTGAGGTGTACAATAAATCGTGCAATTCAACTTGCACAATAAATCTCTTCCCAAAAGGCAAAACGGGACTCGTATCACACACTACAAACTGATGTCTAGTTTGAAAGGAACCTATCTTCACTAAGATCGGTTCTGTCAATGGGCTGCTTATCCTCTTGTTCGCTACTCCAACAACCTGGATTGATTGTCCCGAGAGGGGTAGGTTAGGGACTACTGCTGATCTTACAGTAGACCGGGTAGCACCAGTATCAACCAAAAGTGTGGCAGGATGACCCTCATTATCTGCCTCCACAAAAGGTCCTCTCTGGTCTACCTCCAAGACCGCTCCAAGTGTGCAGTCTTCCTCCCCCTCAGGCACCGTCAGGATAAAGGGTCTGAGCTACTCTCGTCATAGTCTTCGAACAGGGGCATCTGTTGGTACGTTCGTGTTCCTTGTGAAATTCTTGGAGCTTGGGGAACCTGGGCGTGAGAACTGTATACCCCCCTTTCATCGTCCTAGGCCTCGTTACTGTGTTAACTACCTCTTGCGCGGGTGCCTGAGCCCCCTCTTCCTCTTCCTGCAACTGATTAGCTGGGTTCAAAGGACACTCGCGTTTCCAATGTCCGACCTGGCGACAAAGATGACACGCAGTGGTCTTCTTCAATGTGGCCACGTCCACTCCTGTCTTGGGGTCTACTGGTTTTCCCTTTCCCTGGGCTTGCCCATTCTGGTTCCCCTGGAAATTTCCTTGTTTTCTTCCTAAGGTCCCTCCACTAGGCTGACCCTGTGCTGTCTGCATCTGGACAAGCATCAATTTGTCTTTTAGCTTTCGATGTTTCGATTCCACCTCATCACTACAGTATCTCGCATACCTCAATATTTCATCTAGTGGCTTGTTCTGCCAGCAGATCAAATGGTGCTGTATCATGAGGCTGATTTCCATTCTCAGACCCAGTACAAACTTTGAGACAAACTGTCCCATATCCTTGGGGTCCAAGATATCTAACCCACTATACTGTTTAAAAGCTTGCAGAAGTCTTTCATAATATTCATGCACCGTTTCTTTGGGTTCCTGTACAGTCCGATCTATCTTAACCCAATCTATATCCTGAGGTGAAATCTTCAGTTTCAACCATGTAATCACCTGCTCATACTTTTTCATGACTAGGGGTGATGGACCATTTGTAACCGCCTCTCTATCCGGTTCCGAAGTCGGCCACTCGATAGCGACTTTACAAGCTGTCCACAAATCTCCCGGTACCACTATGTCAAACAAGGTGTTCAAATCAATCCACAATACTTTTGAAATTTTCACAAACCGCTCAACCTGTTTGTACCACTCTACTGGTTTTTCCCTCAGCCGAGGAAAATCATTTGTAAATGCAGCCAAATCACCTCTATTCCACGGCACATGCACGTACCCTCCATTCTGTACTTCCCGTAAAGGAAAATTTCCAACACCCGTCGCCCCCTCCTGGAGGCGGCGTTTCCCCCTCAGCTTTCTTTGCTGGTTTCTTCTTGGACCACCTTTCTTCCCATTTGTCCAACAAAATCCATATTCTCATTCCTACAATCAGATCTCTTGTGTGTGTCCTTAATACTGTGATTCTTTTCTCCTCCAGCTCCTGGTCACTGTATTGTAATCTATGCGGTCCCTGCAACGCTTTAGTTTTGTTCAGGTCTACCTCATATCTTTTGGCCAATTCCTTCAATCTATCATGTGCCATCCTAGCTTTTCGAGTCACATCTTTTGCTACAAACAGCAGCTCATCTGATCCATAAATTTCTATCCTTTCCAAGGGCAGACCTCCATTAATCATCTCGTCTACCTCTGCTTTCAATCTCACTACGTCTAGTAACCTTGCCTGTACCGCACTCCTCAGTACATCTCGACAACCCGAGCCATCCCGCTCATCACAGTCACTATTCTGTCCTTGTGACCTATTCCCTTCCATCATATTCCTGGAACTTGGTCTGTCTTCCGAGACGTTCTGTGCCCTATCTCCTTGCATCCTATCACTTTGGTTTGTCACTGTTGGTGTCCACATCCTCAAAGCTGACTTGGATTCACGCAAAGACCTTGGTCTTTCTGGTCTCTCCTCTTCTTGTCTAAAGGAAGAGTCTGCAGTAGCCGGTAACGGCGTACTTGTCTCCACTGGCCTGGGGAAATGAACCACTCGTACTCCAAACCCATTCCCACTCTCGCTGGTTACTTCTTCCCTTCCCATCTGTACGGAGCCCCCTTCTCTCACTCGGTCTGGGTCATATACCGGTACTATAGGGCCAATGGTAACCGGTACTGTCAAGGAGTCCGGTAATCTTGTGTTCCCAACAGGAGGCTGTGTTACCATAGACGCCGTTGCCCCTCTGTTCCTGTGGAAATACTTCCCACTACTCTCATGCTAGTCTGATTCTGGCTCCCATCAATTGTTACTGCTGGGGTCGGCTTTCCCTCTTCTGAGTCTGGATTAAATGGTGGTGGCCTCTCTGCCAACATCCTATCCAACAAGCTGTCATCTAGATCACTGTCGTCCTCATCGATTCTTATTATTTTCCCATTTTGTACTAACAATGGGTACAACTTATCTCCTTCGATCGTTTCCACTCTCCACCTTTTCTCCAATGCATCCCACCTTGCATCTTGAAATGCCCTGACCGATTTCTTCACCCTTTCCTGGCTTCTGTCTTTCTTCCTATCATACGCTGCTCTTATCCACGCAAGTATTGCCTCAAACTGTGTTGGTCTAGGTAGTGGTCGTAAAGAAGCCATTATACTTTTTAGCTGGTACAACACCTCTAACCTGAAAGTACCATAGCGTGGGAACGACAATTCTCCTTCTGCTTCTGTCATTTTATGCCAATTCTCAAGCCAAATTATAGTATGCAATCCTACATTCTTTGCCATATAATGTGCTGGTGTATCCTCGGGAGGAGCTTCCTCTCCTTCCCGAACAACCACATGTCTATCACCTCTACAAAGTTCCCGTAAAACTTTAAAACATTTCATGATGTATCAACGTTTTGTTTGCCCTCAAAATGTCAGCTCTTGCTTCCTGATTTCACTCCACCAATACCAGCGCGGCTCACACCAACCGGCCTATCGCAGCGCGGCACTTGTCTGACGTCACTTTTCCTCCGCTCGCAGCAGTTCCCCTCCTTTCTAATTCACTCGTTCTCTCTCGCACCTGTTCCAATCATACTCTGAAATAATGTCCGTCCTACCGAACAATTACTTCTCTGACCGTCAGTCTTACCAATGACCGATCAGCCTCTTGAGCTCGTTGACCTCAATCTGGCAACCGTCTGTCCGCGAAACGACCGGACAATCGCCTCTAACACACTCGATAGGATTCAATCACTCGATGTTCTGCACACAATAACCTACGACCTGCGTTGGTTATTCACACACTCACACATGTGTTCCCTATCTTCAGTGGGTCTGTCAATGACGTCTCGTGACCCCCACAACCACTGGTCAACGCTCTCAACTCTGGGTGTATTCTACACCACAATAAATCTCCCGGTCCCGCGCGCGCTCACGGTCCGGTTCTCAATCACACAACTCTCTTTCCAACTCCGCAAAACATCACACAACAATAAAACACCGCAATCTACCAAACATCACTCTTTTCATACTCACTCTACCACGAACTTCTACTTCCGCCGCACCGTCACTCTCCGTCAGTTTTCCACGACCTCCGACATCCTTCTCCCGCGGTCCTCTGGATCTGCGTCACTCGGGGCTCTATGGGGCAACTTAGTCTCCTATCTTGCTCTAGATCTCCCCTTACCATCAAAGGTAACCATCCTACTCTGCTACCAACTGATAACGCCGATTCTTATCTAATTATCTATAAGAACCTTCTGGTCGCCAAGATCTTTTTACCTGTTGAATAGTGTAAAGGAGAGAATCTCATCTGATTATATAACAGCATTCATTTGTCTGAAAGGACCACTGACTCCGAATTCAAGTTTAAGAATTTATTATCGCCAAAAATAACTGAACATGCAAGCACCTCAACACGAGGTTAAAGAAATAGATGGGCACTAATACAAATAATATCCTACGCAGGAGCCTCATCCGACTCAGAATAAAAAGGATCGATAGTTCTAAAAGGATCAACCAGACTATGATTGCTCCAATTTCTAAGTTGCTCTTCATTGGACTAAACAAGCTTAAAATCAATTGCTGTCCCTACACTAACGCTAAGTGACATCCCTACATAACGATTTCCCAAGGCAAGAAAGAATAAAAGGTGTCAGCTGTGAAGACTTCCTCAGAAGTGCAATCACCTAATACCTAAGCTCAGCTTCTTACTCAAAACTCTCTTGTCCGTCTCTCTGATCTCTCCTACCTCTTCTCTGGCCTCCTCCCTCGGGGCACTATCCCTAATACACAACCCAAATACAATTGTACACGCCTTAATCACGCCTCCTTGGCCAGGTCTTCTTTCTTGTATTTTTCCATCGAAACGGTTACTTCATCCTGGACGGTTGCGATGACCTTGAGTCCCAGGCACCTTCTCCGCTGCAAGTATCATCCCTAAATTCCATTTCACTCCCTGTACCATGCCTCCCATCTCTCTAACTTTTGAAAACAAAGAGTTAGTCTTTACTAACGAGACATGTGTCCTTGCACCTGCAACAAAGATACTTTCAACAGAAACCTTCTACTGTGCAAATTAAATCTACAGTTTATGCCCAGAGAGCCTTACCAAGAGAATCTTTTCACTGCCTACAAAATAAGCTAAAATAAGAACAAACCAGGCCTTTCCCTCTCGTATATGCAGTCAGGCCTTTACACCATTTTAAACACAGATTTCTTTCTATAAGCATTTTCATTACAATACATGTGCGAACATGAATTACATGTGCAACTCTAATATGGTGCACGTTTAAACTACTGCCATTGAATTACACACAAACTAATTTCTCTATGCATTATGTTCACACAATTCAATAAGCATTACATTACATCATTATCCTAACACCATTATGCTGCTGATTCACTTAATATCAGTGAACTATTCATTCTTTACTAAACATGCATGAGTATACTACTGAATATATACGAATATATGTCTGAATACATGTGGGTGCGGCCTATCAGTGATTATGATGCACCCCTACAATTCACAAGAACATTTCGCTCTATCACAGCTCAAGGCACATGCCGAGCTGTGAATCAATGGGAATTCAGATTGAACTCACAGCATTTGTAACAGAAATTCTTCTAGCAGTTTTGGACAATAAACACAAAGGTGAGCGCTGCTAAGTGACATTCTTTACATCACGCTACTATGAATTAATGTGAGGCTGGCAGCAGTAGGCTTAAGAACTGGAATTTCTGTACTTACTGACACATTAAAAAGCACTTCAGGAAAGGCAGCCACGCACTCGGAAACAGACAAGTGAAATACGATCTGTGATGTTTTCAAAGATTCATGCAAGCAATTCAAAGCGCACACAAGGCTGATAAAGAGCTAATGAGAATGCTCTTCATGCTACAAAACTGTATAACTTTGCTAGAAACTAGAATAAATTACAAATGATTTTAACTTTATTAGGTTTCGCCTAGGCAGCGCATGCGCTGTCTCGTCGAGAGATGCTGTATACAGTATAGCGGGGGAAGCTCCGCCCACTTTCCGCCTATCTTTTTCATTGGCCGAAATCCTAAATGCTGCAATCTGATTGGTTTTGGGCAACTTAATCCCGCCTCCTGACGGACATGTCGTCATTGTTGTCCTTCCACGGCTATCGGCCCCTTTACTTTTAAAACCGTTTTGTTCCCCTGCCTCCCCCCATTCCCTCCCGCAGTCCATGACTTCTCGGACCACCACCACCCCTCCACCCCCTCCCGTTCGTGCCTTTTTTAATGCATGTACTTCCGTTTAAAATGCAATAGGTCTCGCGTAAATACGAGTCCTATTGCATTTTAAATGCTTGTTTGTTGTGTGATTGGTGGGTGAATTAGCACTCGTTTTTCGTTGCAGCGCATGCGCTGCTTGTTTCTCTCACATGCGCGCGCAGGCACTAGCAGATGCTACTCAGTTGTGAACGTGAGTGCCGGGCGCTGTCTGCGGCCTCCTTTGAGCAAAGGGCTGTGTGTGACTTGGAAGGGGCACGCTGGCTGTCCTCGGAGCCCCCACGCTGTGGTCTGAGGCCCTATTCAACATCGTCAGCTCCCATATGTAACCAAACAACGCCCTACTGCGCGCTCCACTTCCAGATACGAAAGGACGTTTTGAGAATATAGATTTTGTCTGGAGAGTCCAGTATTTCATGACTCGGCGCAAGAGCTGATGCACGAAACCTTCATCAGTGTCTGAAAAAGACCATACAAAGTAGAAAAACAGTTAAATGTGCCTCAATTCACACCACAGCAGAGTACTTTATGTGCGTGACGCAAGGATGTGAAGAAACCACACTCGTGTGTGCCAAACACTGCCCAGGAAAATTCACCAAAACAGTTGAAATAAGCGAGTTCACCGCACTGCTTGCGTGACGCGGTTCAGGCAGCGAGCAGAGCTTTCTTGTTCGGTTGCTTATTTTTGGAAACATAAATAAATTAAAGGAGCGTTTCGGTGGATTTTAAGCCGTGGATCAATTAAAGGAGATGTGGCATTTAAATCCGATTTTAATCACACTGTGCGGCAGGCGCTCTGGAGCTCCCGTAAGCCGTATGTGTGCGTCTGAGAGTGAGCGTGGGTGCGCTAGCGCGCGCTGGAAGGCCAGCTTCGCACAGCCCTGGCTCTGCCTCCCCCAGACGTCACCGCTTACCCCAGCAGCTCCATGAAAAATGGTTGGGTGAGTGACAGACCAGCTTACTTTTTAATAGCTTTGTCATGTGCCTGGGAACAGTAGTAAGACAGGTGCCTTCCGCTCGGCCTCAGTCAAGGGGTTAACTTATGTGTGTGGTCCTGAGGTAGCCATACATTAAAAGTTCGTGCTGGTGTGAAAACAGTGCCAATCGCCATAAACCCACCTTACCCACCCCAAGCACCGATGTGCCATCACCGGATTCTCCATCGAAGCCTCCCTGTGCACTAAAGGGGTTAACTGGTATCCTAAAGGTCCGGGGAGGCCGTCCTTTGCAGCAATGGTCAAGCACGGACCATCTTATTACCAGAGCCCATGGGACACTAATGAACTATTTCTGCACCAGCTACAGTTTCCCCAGTTCATCCGCGACGTGCATTGTCAGAAGGACAGGGGCATATCCGTGGAAACATTGGAGGCGTGTTTGTGTGGGGCTAGCGTCGACCAACTTAAAGCACTAATCAGCCTTGTAGCCAGCTGCCTCCAGAGTCTAGTGAACTAGTGATGCAGGTCTAGACTCGATGTGCTGCTGTCATGGCACACTGCTGTCAGAGAGGGGTAGGAAGACGGCAGTGCTCTGCACACGTACCGTCCACTTAACCGTGACTGTATAGTGTTATTTTCCTAATTATAGAACCATTGATGATCGTTCGGTGTCACTTTTATGTTATTGTGCAGTTGTCTTGCAAACAAAATTCCCTTCAGTTGTACATAACGTTTCTCATAAGTGACAGGTTCTAGGTAGACGTTTGCTTGGATGATCCAATGACAAGCGGTAGAGAAATAGTTCTACGTTGTAACTCTTTGGGATGTGAAGAGTGGTACTTAGTACCCGTGGAGGATGTTGGTATCTGGAAGATGGCGGAGATTTAAATATTTAGGGATACAAGGAAGGGTTGGGAATGGTTAAGTGAATTGGGTTAACTTGGGAGGTGTGGACACACATCTGACACCTAGCTAATGTGTGGTGGAAAGAGTAGGGGGTTGGAGTGTGTAGGGGGCAGGAATTGTGGGATGGGGTTGGGAGGTGTGTAGAGAGGAGAGAAGTTTGGATGTTACCCCCCTGTGGGGAAAAAGAGAGCCGGGGGGTGCAGAGATAAGATGTCTATGTGCATAAATACAAAAATTGGAGCCTTAGCTGTTACGGCGTTGTTTCTAAGCAGTCAGTAAATGTATACTAATTATATTATCTGCTGCACAACTTTATTCAATCAGAGTTTGCGAGAATTCACTCGCCTTACGTTTTAGAGTTTGGTAGGCAGTACTGTGTTTTTATGATTTGCTCACAAATGTGTAAAGTTCTCAATTGTCCACTACAGTTGCAGATAAGGAGCACCTAAAACCCCCAGTGTCATTAGGAGATCCCTGTTCTTAATATTGAGGCTTTATGAGCAATTACTTAATTTCCACATTCATGTTATATAAAATGTACCCCGGTTTGCTGCTAAAAAAAGTATACCGTAGCTTTTAGTCACTGGCCGATTTCTAGTGTTAAATATTTCTACTTTTTCCATCCGATTTCTAGAGCCATTTGTCAAATGTTAGTCATTCGTATTTGGATACACACCTTTCTACCACGGGTTCGACTCTAAGAACATGGGAATATGGTACTGTGAATGAGATATGTAGGACAATACAGTGCGCTCGAAACCAAGGCAGAGGTTCGCATTGTGGACGTTTTGTAGCAGGAATACTTCATTGTCTTCATTTTGATATGACATATGCTTTCATTGTTCACAATTCACACATCAAGCTACGTGAAAATAGTGCATTATCCACTTGTAGTAGTGACTTGCATCAGGACCTGCAAGCACACTTACCAACTGAGTAATTGAAACCGCTGTCCCGTTTCCAACTCCTAAATGCATTCCTGCTGTGCAGTAATTGTGGCGAACAGAGTAAAGTGCCCCGCAGCAGTCTTTTAGCTATGATGCAATATATCTCTTTTAACTTTTATTTATCATGCAGGTTTGTTTACTCTGCTTTATTTGCCCTGTGCAGACTCTTTCATCACGGATGCCGCGTTCGTTGTTTACTTTAGGCAGCCGCCCAGTAACTGTCTCTTCTCTCTCTCTCAAACTTCGGATTCTCACCATTCTTGGCCTCTCCCCTTCCTCCTTCAGTCTTGCAGAGCGGCTGGATATCTCATCTGGCATGGATGTTTATTTGCATGCACCATGGAAACTGCCAAATAATGCCTCTGCTATTAATTGTTTGTGTAAAATCGAATCTAAATTCCCATGTTTTTGGGTTGACAACCTTTTAGTAACCAAGCAATTGCAAATTCCACTTAACATTTTGCTGTGTTTTCCGAGGAGGTTGCTATATGAGGAGTGCAGTATGCAATGGGCTAAGTAGCTGCACTCTCTTACAGTACAGCATGTACTAGGTGTAGCTGTGTGTACAGTGCCATATTTGACTCCCCCACACCAGTCATCGGAGATGTAATGTGACAGTTTGTGTTGTTCTGGCTAAACTAGTTTGCCTTATCATGCTTAAGTAACATACTTAAATGTTCTATTGTTTGGCTATGAAGTGGATATTCTGCCCTGCCAGTACATGATATGCATTGCCTAGTTCAGCAGATCAAAAAGCATAAGTAAAAAACATTGTCATTTACAATACTAATAGCTCTAAATTTCAAAAATGCAAGACCGATTGCATTGCAAATGCTTGTTTTTCTACCAGTGAATGCCTTAAAGAGAATATTGGAGAATTCTAAACACGAAGGACAAAAGACTACTGAAGTGATTCTTTCATGTTTATGAAAGTGGCAACACCTGTGGGGAGAGTTGAAAAGAAAGAGAAAAAAATCAGTGTATTTTTATGGTTGACAAAGGCTGCAAGACAGTCGAAACGCTTTCCAGATTTACTAATGCTGTTGGTTAATAAATGAGTTAACCCCATGGTTTGAGTGCGGATCTTCTTGAGATGAAGGGGAGAATGTTCTGCATTTTAAAGAGGCGTTTGTGGTATGCCTCTATTACTGCACCACCGGCGATTTGGATGCACTCTAGCAAAACCACAAAACCCAGAATGAGGTAGCCTGATGACTGGAGAGCCCCCGAGCACTACTTAGGAAGAACTGAAATGGATGGGACCACTGGAACAGCGCGAGTTCGGCGCTGGGAGCCTGAGGGCTATCCTTGGCGGGTGTGAAGTGCTAATTACTCTAGCGCGGGCCGCAGGGTGCGCCGCATGCCGCGCAAGAAGGAACGCACTCTGTTGGATGGTATCAGTGGAGGACTGCCCCCGAGCGGGCACGCCCCTCCCTTTTATTAGCGTGCCCCGTCCGCCGACGGGAGCGCGTGTGCGTTACATCCGGCGGCGGCCGGCAACCACTAGACCACTCATTACATCCCATCCCAACTCTGTCCTTTTCCTTCCGCGAGTGGCTGGTCGCTCTTTCGCCTGACATGCGTATTCTCTCAGTCGGGAACTGGGTCTGGCGTTTGCTCGTAGCTGGTATCTAGAGCACCCGCCCCGGGCAGCACTGCTGGCCTCGGCTGGCCCCAAGCCACTTGGCGCCGGGTTGCTGCAGATGGTGATCAGCGGTTCCGGTCCCGAGCACTCTGCTCCTGGTGTTGTGGGCACTGATGTCGGCTCGGTCTCTCTTGAGGACTCCATTTGTTCGGTGTCATCCCGACCCCCTGGGTGTTGGTCTCCCTCGGCCTCTGGGGTGACCCTAGGCTCCGGTATTTTCTTGATCCAAGATACGTTCCTTGTTACTCGCTCACCTCCTCTTGCCACCGTAACCATGGTACCTTTTACGTCGACCACTGTCCAGTGGCCCGGCTCGTATCTAGTCCGAAACTTGCTGCCTGGCCTCCGGTCTTTCAGGAGTACCGAGTCTCCCCTGCGGATCTCTCGGAATGCTGCTCCCCGGCTCTTGCTCACGGCCAGATTCTGCCTCCTTCTCCTCTCGGCTACTTCATCCGCATGGTACGGGGCGGGGTCCATCCTGGGCAGACTGGGAGCCCGTCCCGGCGAATGCCATTAAACATCAGGGACCATGGCGTGCACTTCGTAGTGCTGTGCGGGGTGCCTCTGTACTCCCGAAGGAAAGACTGCAGGTGTAGTTCCGGGTCTCCAGCTTCCAGGGTGGCGATGCGCAACGCTTTGTTGAGCGTTCTCATGAACCTCTCCGCCTCCCCATTGGCTTGGGGCCACTGGGGGTGATGCGGCGATGTCTTATGCCATGTCTCTGCATGAAGTCACGGAACTCGCTGCCTTGGAAAGGAGGCCCATTGTCGCTCTTGATTTCTTCCGGGCACCCAAACATGGCGAACATCTTCTCCAACACCGGGCCCACTTGAGAGAACGCGGTAGAGCGGACTACCTCCACTAGAGGGTATTTCGAGTGGCTGTCGATCATCACCAGCGTCACTCGCCCGTCGGGGAAACTCCCGAAGTCGATGCTCACTCTCTCCCATGGAGTCGTTCCATGTTCTTCGGTCTGTATTGGTGCCGGTCTCTCGGCTGCACTGGTCAGTTGGCAGGCCGGGCATCTCTTCACGATTTCCTCAACTTGGGTCTCCAGCCCTGGGAACCAGACCTTCTCTCGCATTCGGGCCTTCATTCTTTCGACCCCTTGGTGTCCTCCGTGGGCTAGTTGTGTCGCCTGGTGTTGCAGGGGGGACGGTATCACTATCCTGGAACCTCTGAGCACGACCCCTCCTTGTGTGACACTCAGTTCATTCCTAACCCTCCACATCTTTAGGAGGCTCTCCTTCTCGGGGCCGGCCCAGTCATTGGCTGACTGCAGGAATTGAGTCCAGTGACCTCCTTGGACGGCTGTCTGTACCCTCGCCAGTACCGGATCGCCCTCCACGGCTGTGGCGATGTCTTCTAACGTCAGGGCTTTCGGGCAGGTTGCTGTGGATAGCATGTTGAGGTGGCACTCCAAGTCGGCTGTTTTCGCTTCTTCGTCTTGGTCCTGGAGTGGGGCTGGGTGCCTCGAGAGGAAGTCAGCGGGATTCTTGGCGCCGGGGTGGTAGATTACTTCCATCTCGTATTGTTGTAGCCCGATGGCCCACCGTTCAATCCTCGGGGGAGGGTGTGGTGCCGACCCTCGAAACAGAGGTACCAGTGGCTGGTGATCCGTCACCATTCTGAAGGGTTGGCCACAGATGTATAGGTGGAAATGCCGGCAGGCCCACCGGATAGCCAGGGCTTCCCTTTCAATTTGTGCGTACCGCCTCTCTGTGGGTGAGAGCGCCTTGCTGGCGTATGCCAGGGCCGCCCACCTGCCAGGTTCTTGTTCTTGGGTGAGTACTGCTCCTAGTCCCACCGGGCTGGCGTCAACGAGTATCTCTGTTTGTTTGGCCGGGTCAAAGTATACTAAAGTGGTGTGATCCAAAAGGGCCATTTTGATGCTCTGGAATGCTGTTTCTTCTAGGATTCCCCACTTCCACATGGCGTCGGCTCTGGTGAGGTTGCGGAGTGGTTCGGCTATGGTGGCCAGGTCGGGGATGAACCGGCCACAGTAGGTGGCCATTCCTAGGAAACTTCGCACCTCGGATACCGTTGCAGGGGCTGGGGCGTCCTTGATCGCCTGTGATTTCCGCGGGTCTACTTGAATCCCTTCCTGGTTGAATAGGTATCCGAAGAATTCTATTTGTTTCTGAAACAGGAGGCACTTCTCTTTGTGTAGCGTGACGCCGTGCTCCTGTAGCCGCTTCAGCGTTGCCCTGAGGTGCCAGTAGTGGTCGCCCGCAGTTTCCGAGTGGATAAGGATGTCGTCACTTACGTTCAGCACCCCGGGTAGACCTGTTAGGATCTCTCTTACCGCGTCCTGAAACACCTCCGCTGCGGACGATATTCCAAAGTTGAGGCGCTTGTATCTCCGCAACCCCAGGTGGGTACTAAACGTAGTTATGTATCGACTCTCTTTGGCGAGGACTAGCTGGTGATATCCTGCGTTCAAGTCTAGTTTTGAAAACCAGCGAGATCCGTTGACGTCGGCCACGATGTCGTCCATCGTTGGCGTGATGTGACGTTCTCGCTTTATGGCCTTGTTGGGGAGGCGCATGTCTATACACAGCCTGATTTTCCCTGGCTGTCTGGGTTTCTTGGCAATCACCATGGGGGACACCCATGGTGTAGGTCCTGAGACTTTCTCGATGACCCCTTGGTCCTCCAACTTTTGTAGCTCTTGTTCCACAAGGGGTCTGAGGTGGAAGGGTATTCTCCTGTGTCGCAGTGCCGTTGGTGGAACAGATGGGTCAATGTGGAGCTGGACTGGTGCTCTCTTGATCCGGCCTAGTCCTTGGAATAGATCTGCGAACTGGTCTAGCAGCTCTTTGGTCTGGTTTGCTTGTACACTCCTTGCGAACATTACTAGTTGGAGGTCTTCTGCAGCGTGGCTGCTTAACAGGGTGTCGGCCTCCTGGTTGATCACGTGGATGTCGGCCGTGATCTCGTTCTCCTCTGACCGTATGGGTACTGTCATCTTGCCTCGGACTGGTAGGGGTGTGTCGCTTCCATACGCGAATATTCTGGTTTTGGATGGTTTTAGCTCGGGCTTGGGTTTCAGCTGATTATATTGTTGGATGCCCATTACGTTTACTGACGCGCCGGTGTCGATCACTGCGCGCACTTCTGACCCCGCAATCTTCACCGTGCACATGGGCTGGGGCCTTCTTCGCTTCTTCAGCGCTTGTGTGAATGATACCAGATAGGTTTCACCGTCGTCTTCCTCGGTGGATGAGCCTTCGGCTTGGTATGGTGTTCGGTCGCCCTTTTGCCGCCCTTGGGATGATGACAGTGACAGGTGTGACAGCTGTCTCACCAGCTTGCGTCCTGGCTTGGCTCCTCTTCTCTCCCTCCTCTGGTCTCTTCTCCGGCACACCGATGCAAAATGGTTTGGTATCCCACAGTTGGTGCACGTCTCCCCTTGTGCGGGGCACTTGTGGGGTGGGTGGTCTTCATGCCCACAGTACCCGCACTGACCTCTCGGGGTCTGGGGCGGGTGGTCCCGAGGCCTGCTCCTCCTGTCCCGCGTGGGGATGGCGTCGGTTCTCTCCGTCTTGACGGTTGCGCTCTTCTCAGTTGTGCGTGTCAACGCGAGGTCCATTTCTTCCGCTCGGGCGGCTGATAAGTCGTGTGATCGGGCCATGATCAGGATATCGTTCAGGGGATGTCAGGCTGCCGCAGAATGAGTCCTCTCAGAATCTTGCTGCGTACCCCTTGGATTAGCTGGGCCCGAATTTCCTCTGCCGCTCGTTCATCGGCGAGGTGGGTGCTTGCTAGCTCTCTCAGCCTTGCGTGGAACGCATCAATCGATTCCCCTTCGCGTTGTCTCGCTTGCCGCAGTTTGAACCGTTCGTAGTCTCTGTTTAGCTGGGGATCGAAGTGCGCATTGAGCGCGGTCACCGCTGCATCGTAGTCCGCTGGGCCTCCCGTCCTTGGGAGGTGTTTGAATAGGGTGTATACCTCTTCGCCGGCGTAGTGAAGTAGGAGCGAGCGCTTGACGGCACCTTCCGTTTCCCTTGTGGCTATGAAGTAATTTTCGAGGCGGCCCAGCCACGTTCTCCATCGTGGGGAAGCAGTTGTGGGGTCCGCTGCCTCGCTGAATGGGGGCAGAACTCCTGTGGGTGCATGCTGGGTGACGACACGTATCTGTGCCTGTGCCTGTTGGTTGCCGGGTTATCACCCATCCTTGTTTTCGGTGGTTTCGCGCCGTTGGCTCTTGCGTCTGCTCTGCTTACGCTCGGAGTGGCAGCCTGCCTTGCTTCTCCTCTTTCCCGTCGCGTTTTACTCTGCCCCTTGGTTGTATCTTGTTAGGGTGTGTCGTGTCGTCGAGCCCTTCCGCCGCCCTCTCTTGCTCCCATGTGGCGCTTCGGCAGAGCGTGGGGTCCCTGTGGGGCGGCTGGAGGCCGCAATGGCGCTTGGGGCCTGCACAGCGAGGTCGTTGGGCCAGCGTGGGCCAGACGATGGTAGGGGCGCTATCTGGGCGTGTTCACTGCTTGGGGCCCCTGGGTGCGCGCTTACCGATGGCTGCAGGCCGTGGGTGGGCTCTCCCTCGCAGGCATAGGGCTGTGGGGCCTCGTCGGGGCCGCTACGTTGTCGGGCCGGGTATTGCCCTCCGGCAGTCGGCGCTCACGTGTGGGGGCGTGGGCGTCGTCCGATCCTCGTCGCCAATGTGAAGTGCTAATTACTCTAGCGCGGGCCGCGGGGTGCGCCGCATGCCGCGCAAGAAGGAACGCACTCTGTTGGATGGTATCAGTGGAGGACTGCCCCCGAGCGGGCACGCCCCTCCCTTTTATTAGCACGCCCCGTCCGCCGACGGGAGCGCGTGTGCGTTACATCCGGCGGCGGCCGGCAACCACTAGACCACTCATTACAGCGGGGACTTAAGCTTTTCAGAAAGCCCTTGACATTGATGGATGGCAGATCTCGGAGCCGGGCCCAGCTCAAGGCACATGCCGAGCTGTGAATCAATGGGAATTCAGATTGAACTCACAGCATTTGTAACAGAAATTCTTCTAGCAGTTTTGGACAATAAACACAAAGGTGAGCGCTGCTAAGTGACATTCTTTACATCACGCTACTATGATTTAATGTGAGGCTGGCAGCAGTGGGCTTAAGAACTGGAATTTCTGTACTTACTGACACATTAAAAAGCACTTCAGGAAAGGCAGCCACGCACTCGGAAACAGACAAGTGAAATACGATCTGTGATGTTTTCAAAGATTCATGCAAGCAATTCAAAGTGCACACGAGGCTGATAAAGAGCTAATGAGAATGCTCTTCATGCTACAAAACTGTATAACTTTGCTAGAAACTAGAATAAATTACAAATGATTTTAACTTGATTTTTCTACAAGTGAATGCCTTAAAGAGATTATTGGAGAATTCTAAACACGAAGGACAAAAGATTACTGAAGTGATTCTTTCATGTTTATGAAAGTGGCAACTCCTGTGGGGAGAGTTGAAAAGAGAGAGAAAAAATCAGTGTATGTTTTGGTTGACAAAGGCTGCAAGACAGTCGAAACACGTTCCAGATTTACTAATGCTGTTGTTTAATAAATGAGTTAACCCCATGGTTTGAGTGCGGATCTTCTTGAGATGAAGGGGAGAATGTTCTGTATATATATATATATATATATATATATATATATATATATATATATATATATATATATATATATATATATATATTCTTGATACTCCTTCCTCTGTATGGAAAAGAACGGACTCCACTTGTTTAGCGCTTTAAAATATTTATTTTTTTGTGCTTATCGCCGCCATGACGCGTTTCGGGCTACCCAGAGCCCTTGATCACATGACCTGCTGATGCTTTACTCCCATTTTTAAAGTGACACAGTGCATTACGAACTAGAATAAATATAAAAGACATACTTTCCATCTGAACTCTGCTTCTACATCACTCGGCTATATATAATTATGACTTTGTTTCCTATTCATCTACACATTTACAGTATTTTAATTTATTTTACATTTCAAATACCGAAAATCATGTGTAAAATCAAACAAGCGTGTAAATATATTATAATAAATTTCTGTATAAATACGTGTATATATATATATACATATATAAACAATGCGTGGTAAAGGCATACGTTGTAGAAGCATATGCGTTCTAAAAAGTGCGGGGTAAAAAATGTGTGGTAAAGGTATGCAGAGTATTTCCCTGTGTTGTTCAGTCATACAACCCACATGGACAATGATGGAACTTGTCCCATGTGGCAAGAGTGAGTAGGAGCATTGAGGAGGCTGGTTGTGGCAACTCTGCTTTGAAGGAAACTGGGGAGTCCAAGAGTCTTTTTATTTTAGCAAAAACCCAGTGGTTGTACCAAGGAGTTCTCGTATTAAGAGATTACCTAGGAGGCTTATTGATTAAGGGCCAGATGCATCAAGCATTTTTCTCCTCGCAAATGGGCCGATTCGCAGAATCGGCCCGTTTGCGATCGCAAAAAATGCTTTTGCGATGCATCAAACCCAATTTTGCGATTTGGTAACCTGTTACCGAATCGCAAAATGGGTTTGGGATTCGCTATTTGAAAGGGGAGTGTTTAGGGCGTCCCTCCCAAAAAAGCGAATCCTAACAGTATGCATGAATGTTTTGTGACCGTGAATGCGGTTGCAAAACATTCGCATATTACCACCTACTACAAGTAGGTCGTAAGACATTCGCAAATGGGAAGGGGTCCCCAAGGGACCCCTTCCCCTTTGTGAATGTTTGTAAAAGCATTTTTAAGAGCAGGCAGTGGTCCCACAGACCACTGCCTGCTCTTAAAAATGAAAAGAAAACTTTTCATTTTTCTTTTTGTAAAGCATCTTGTTTTCCTTTAAGGAAAATGGACTGCTTTAGAAAAAAATGATTGCTTAATTTAAAAGCAATCACAGCCATGGTGGTCTGCAGATCTCAGCAGGCCACCATCCCTGTGATTTTTGAGATTCCTAGGTGGTCGCAAATTGCGACCTACCTCATTAATATTCATGAGGTAGGTCATTTGCGACTCCTTAGGAATCGCAGAAAGTGTACTGCACACTTTCATGCATGCCGTTTTGCGATTCCCTAATTGTGAATCGCAAAGATTCGCAATTAGGGAATCACAAAACATTTTTTTGATGCATCTGGCCCTAAGTGTTTTATGTTTTGTGTGTATGTGTGTGTGTCGTTGTTCTCTTATGTTGTGAGTTCTCTCGCTTAAGGATTGAATGTTTGTGAAGGGGACGATGTGTGGTGTAGTCTGGTCTTGTGTGTGTTTGATGGTGTGGATGACATGCTGGCAATCCAGATTGTTGGTGGAGCTGGAATGGGGGGTTAAGACAGGAGAGTGATGTTGGGATCAGTGGCCATTTTCTGGGCTCTGTATTGCTATGATTTATTCTGTTTGCCTATACCGGTTATCATGAAGAAAGAGGTAATTATATCCAAGCCAGCAGTCTCCATGTGCCTCTACTTCACACGACAGGAGTTTCAAAGCCATTAAGCATGGAATTGAAATTGCAGCTGTAATGGCCTACATCCGCCCCAAGTTGCATACTGAAATAACAGTTGATTCAAGCCCGGTAGAGCCGGGGCAATCCTTGTTCAACACAATGGCCATCCGAATGCTTAGAGACACATTGTGGCCTATGTCAGTTGGAGCCTGTCTGTGACAGAACATGCCTACTCGCAGCTGGAGAAGGAAAGTTTGGCTGTGGTGTGGGCCTGCGAACATTTTCATGTAATCCTCTACGGAAACCGATTCGCTATCATTACAGATCACCAGGCGTTACTCACAATTTTAGGGAACCCAAAGGCTAAGATGCCATCAAATGGCGATGGTTAAGACTACAAGAGTACGCCAATGAGATTCTGCAAAAACTGGGGAAGGATCCAGACTACTTTTGACAAGTGCCGCTCCATTTTCACAGTTCAACATCCAAGACAGCTGAAGCATATCTCAACTTTATTGTGAAATCTAGTACACTAGTGGCTCTATCACTGGAACCAATCATTTCTGCCACCAAGCCTGACAAAGACACAATCATCATTAAGGAACTTTGCAATCATGGAGGTGAAGTATCTGGCCTCTTGCTGGTGATGTTGAATTCCAAAAATTCTAAAATGTGCAGGATGAGTTGGCTGTTACTCAAGACTGCTCCATACTGAGAGGCTCTAGAATCGTCATACCCAAAAACCTAAGACAGCAGGTCATTGATTTGGCCCATGAAGGACATTGTGGTATGGTAGCCACCAAAAGAGCCCTATAGGATTGAGTGTGGTTCCCTCAACTAGATGTTTGAGTTGAGAAGGAGTTAAAAATGTGCCACATTTGAAATTGCTTGTATCCTAAGGTAACGCAACACCCAGTGACAATGTCTGACCTTCCTGCTCATGCCTGGGAGAGAGTGGCTCTTGACTTTTTTGGACCATTAGGAAATGGACATCATCTCGTGGTGGTCATTGATGAATATTTACATTTTCCTTTGGTGGAAGACCTGTGTTCGACAACCCATGGAAAGGTCAGAGAGCTGCTTGATGACATCTTTGCAACATGGAGCATTCCCGCAATCCTCAAATCTGACAATCGCCCACCATTCAACAGCAAAGAGTTCAAAGAGTTTCTTGGCCAACTCAACATCTAGCACCAAAAGAGTACGCCTCTGTGGCCACAAGCCAGTGGTGTAGTTGAGCGATTCATGGGCACTCTCAAGAGAGTCATCCAGCGAGTGTTCAAGGAGGGAATTGAGCTTAACCAAGCCTTGTGCCAGGCCCTCCAGGCCTATTGACGGACTCTTCACTCCACAACTGGAGAGAGTCCAGCCACCTTGCTATTTGGAACAGCCATCAGAACAAAACTACCTCAATGGCCTCGGATCAATCAGTGAATACTGACCAAGTTCGAGACACTGATGCGACTCGGAAAAGGAAAATGAAAACATATGCCGATCGGCATCGTCATGCCCAAGAGACTGTCTTTGACTAAGGAAACTAGGTATTGGTTAAGCAGAAAGGAAGACAGAAAATGCACACTCCTTTTTCCCGCTAATCCTCCAGGTCGTGGCGTGCAAGGGACATATGATAACAGCACATCGTTCCGGACAATCTATTACTCAGGATACATCACATTTCAAACACCTACCGCAACACTTGTTGAGTCCTGAAACATGTGTGAAGCAGCCCTGCCAGCAAGTCCGGCTCCAGCGCCTATGCCACCTCTGTCTGATCAGGGTGGACGTTGATCATCCTGGATCACCCGGTCTGGCCAACAAGTGCGATCACCTCGCTGATTGATTGAAAAAATATGATTTTCATACTGTTCCCCGCTTTTCATTTAACAAAGGGGGAAATGTAGCATATTGGTGTTATACTTACTGGGACCCTTGGGGAAGACTCTGCACAGGAACTACGCCACCTGTTGGGAGGTGTTAAGGTGTGGTTGATGTTGAGTATGAGATAATAGGCAGTGCGCGAGTATACGCTGAGGAATAAAGACGTGTTTAACTACAGCTCCCTTGTGTTGTACTTTATATGCATGCTCCAGGGCTGGAGAAGTTGCTACTGCAGACTCTGTGCTAGATGCAGCCAGGGGAAAAGGTTCTTTGAGAGTTCAGTGGTAGGTAGAGGTACATTTTTTAGGGTTAATGAGAGTGCAATTGTAATTGAAGTTAGTGATTTAAAAAAAAGGGGGGAGTGAGAGGTAATCCTCCAAAAAACACAAAGGAAAAAAGGTGAGTATGGAGGGGTCACTTGCCACAAAAACAATTTTTTTGCAAATAATGTGTATACCAACCAGGATTTTTCTTCTAATGTCTGCAAGAATCATGATATTTTTGCAATGAATTATTTTACATGATTCAGTATTTTTTTTTAATGGAAAACATTAAAATAATTATGCTTCTGAAGACATCTTGGTGGAATAAGAATTGACTTCTGAAGCAATATGTTGAGCTATATCTGGGTCTATCGATTTTGTTATGCACTGTTTGGGTGTTTTTTTGTATGAAAGGGCCTTGAGTCCTTCATCACTGTTTACCTTTTTAGGTATGCACCAGTGTTGCCAGATTGGGCTATTTCCCACACAAATGGGCGACATTTTTCCCTTTTGTGCGGGGAAAAAACCCATGTGGCAGGTGACTTATTTTTGGGCTGGACCTGGCCCTTTGTGTTGAATTTTTTAATGGGAGGCGGTGCCCCTTTAATGCCTCTGATTGCATCCAAGGTGCATGCTTGATTCAGCTGGCTGGTTTCTTTTTCTTGAGCAAGCTCAGTCCCTCGTTAACCTGCCCCTCCCACCCTTCCCCAAGTCAGCCCCACCCTCTCTGATGAGGCAGCTGGCTCACACACAAAAATGGTACAAGTAGTTACATTAAGGCATGATGAAACGTGCCTTAGGCTAACTACTTGTGTTATTATTGACAGCGCCTCATTGTGGTGTTTGTCTGCAGAGTTGAAAATGTATTAGAGCGCGAGAAATTGCTTTCAATGATGACCTTGTTTGAAGAGCTACAAAACTGCTGTTGAAGCTCCGATTTCTGTGCTTCAAGTTGTGCCAAGAGAGAAGGGTCTATGTTATGATTTCCAATTATGTCAGATGGAGACACTGAAAGATGCAGATGATCGTGCTTCTGCGTGCTACTGTCCAGGAGGACTTTGGCTACTTGGGTGAGTCCCAGAGTTTGCAAGAAACTCACGCAACAGAGTGGTGCATAACACCCAGTGGTCGAAGTGGGCGGGATCGGCAAGGCAAAGCGTGACCCTACTTTTTTAATATAATAGAATCTTTCCCCATCCCTTTTATTTTAATAATGCGTCCCAGAACAGCAGACATAGCAAAGGCCCATAGATAGGGCTCGGCCGTTCGTGGATGGACCGGGTGGGTAGAGAAAGATAAGGACTCTGTCTTTTTCTTCTTGCCCAGAAAAGACGAGGACAGTGTCCATTTCTCCTGCTCTGATGCTGGCAGCTGCCCCCCCCCCCTCTGTTTCTTCCGCTTCCTCTCAGTCCCTCTTTTTCTGTCTCTGACTCATTCCTCAATTGCTGAAAACCGTGACTTCAAGAACCGGCTCTTAGCCTCTCTTTTCTCTCCTTTCCTTCATTCGTTCTTCTGTGAAATGGGTCCAAAAAAGAAGAAACACTTTTGCTGGAAATGTAATCTTTTTCTGACATTTTTGTATTCCAAAGTTCAGCCTCGGGACGGAGAGAAAAAAAGGTTCAAAATACGAAAAATGAATAAATAACTAAATAAAGCAAGACAGAGTGGTTGCAATGTGGCCAGATTGGTTTTATTCACACCCAAACACATTAGCACCACTTTACAGAGTTTGCCAGTGAAGTGCTACTTTCGTTTTCTCATCTTTCTTTGAACAGCATTGTTTTCCCTGGTTGGGGAAGAGCACCATTCCTGGAGATACTGCAATACCTGATTGATGCATGGAGTGGAAAAAGTTTAATGTGATTCTTATCAGCTGTTTTCCTTATTTTAGCTTACAAAATGTATACTGTGGCTCTGTGTTCACGGATGCAGTCTTTTTAATCCATACTGCTTATGTTTTGTAAGGATATAAGCAATGGACATTGAAACGGGTCCCTTCTGGGCCCTGCAGTCATGTCCTTAACTTTTCAGGCAAAAACACTCATTGCTTTCTGAATAATGAGCGTACAAGCATTAAGGTAACCTTTACATTTCACATACTTTACTTAATCCTGCATTCCCTATGAGTTTAGATACAATACGCTAAACGTATTGTATCTAAACACACGTTCTATGGTCAAACACCAATTAGAAATTTTCAACCTACTAGACACCGAGGCCCCAGACATACTGCTACTGACAGAAACTTGGCTGACAACTGAATCTACCCCAGACACACTAGCCGCATTACCTGAAAATGATTATTTTTTACAGACTAACAGACTTCCTGGGAAAAGAGGGGGAGGGGTAGTAGCAGCTATTAAAAAACACCTTTCTTTCACCGCCATCTCCCCTTTAGGTGTTGCATCAGTTGATAGACTAGCTTTAAAACTGGATTCTCCCAACTCCACATTGGTGTGTGTACAGATATATAGGCCTCCAATAGCGATCGGGGAATTTACTAAAGATCTAGCAAATTATCTTGCACCCCTGACCATAGATTACGCTAAAATTCTGTTAATCGGAGATCTGAACTGCTGGGCAAATGAGGAAGAGGGAAGCAAGGGCTCCAAGGAACTTACTGACTTGCTAAAAAACCTGAATCTTGAAGGACACATACATGATTCCACACATATCAAAGGACATGCACTTGACTTGACTTAATGTATGGTCCATCAATCTCTTAGTTCAGACGTTACCAATCAACCTGTGCGTTTGGTCAGATCACCATTTAATCAGCTTTTCCCTAAGTGATCTCTCGTTGCCCAAACCCCCAGCTGGCCCAAAATTAATGACCAGAAACTGGAATCGCATTAACCTGTCCACTTTCCATAATACCCTGGCATCTAACCTACCGGCAAGAATAGATAATGTTGACAAGTTTGAGACAGCTATCACAAATTGGCAACTGAAGGTAAGTGAGATACATGCCCCTCTACATAGTCAAGCCAGTCGCTCGCGGCGGCATGAGGCATCCAAATGGTTTTCCTTAGAGCTGAAATTAGCAAAGCTAAGAATCCGTCAGGCTGAGTGGAAATGGCGGAAAACTTACTTGCCAGAAACATGAGAAATATATATAAAATCCCTGACAGTGTACAAAGCAGCCATTCTAGAGGCAAAGAAAGACTTTTTTACCAACAAAGTCTTAAGCTCGGAAAACAAAGCAAAAGACATTTTCAATATAGTAAAGGAATTATCAAACCCTGACCGAATAACACCCGCTATTACTCCTTAGTCACTGTGTGACGATCTTAATCTCTTCTTTGTGAATAAAATAAAGAAAATACAAGACTCCATTGCTCCTAGTTCACAGGATTGGAAACTTCAACAGCAAGATAGCAATCCCTCCATGCTCTCTACCTTCCATGGTATAAATATAGAACGTCTCACAGAACTAACAAATAAAGTAAAATCAGGCTCACCTAGAGACCCCTGCCCCCCGGCAATACAAAAAGACATCCTTACCCTCTTCCCAGACAGTGCACTCGCCTTGCTCAACCTTTCACTTACGCAAGGTGTGGTCCCTCGTGCTTTTAAAGAAGCAGTCATAATCCGGCTCCAAAAGAAAACTGGTATGGATCCCCTACAGTTAGACAACTATAGACCCATTTCGCTTCTCCCCTATCCTGCTAAAATCCTTGAGGCACACGTAGCTAAACTTCTTTGCGCCTTCATTGAAGATACCAACTTCCTGGATCCCTACCAAGCAGGTTTTTGGCCCTCTCATTCGACTGAATTAGTCATCTTAAGTGTTGTGGACGATCTGAAGGAAGGGGCTGACAGGGGGCACACACAAGCATTGGTCTTACTTGACCTGTCAGCGGCATTTGACACAGTTGATCATGCGATACTAGCGGATAGAATGGCGGCGGCAGGTCTTAGAGGCACAGCTTTAATCTGAAAAATCGTACCCAATCAGTTAGGCTTGCACCCTACAGCTCTGCCATAGTCACCACAAACTGTGGGGTACCTCAGGGCTCCTCCCTGTTCCCCCACCTTTTTAACCTCTATATCCGCCCCCTGATTTACCCCCTTCAACAAATGAAGGTTAAAATTTACAATTACGCGGGCACCATGCAACTGATTTTTTTAATTGACGAGACACAGGACTCCAAGGTACTCTTCCAAAACACAATGTTATTCATCAAAGATTGGATGAATCGCAACCTTCTAAAACTGAACTCTGATAAAACAGAGATAGTTATTTCCAACAACAGACTAAAGCATTGGACTCCAACAAACTGGCCTAAAACACTAGGAATTCTACCTACCCCCAAGAGCGCTGTAAAGAGTCTTGGCATTCAAATAGACGCTAACCTTTCCATGCAATCTCAGATAAGCATGGTTACGTCATCCTGCTTTTACCAACTGAGAAATTTTAGAAAAATCAGAAGATTTTTCACCAGGGAGGCCAGCACGTTAATCATGATGACCATGATCTTGTCCAGAATTGACTATGCCAATGTCATTTACTTAGGTCTTCCCATCAACCAAACCTACAAGCTTTAGTTGAGTCAAAATCAAGTAGCCAGAATCCACTTCCGACAACCCAGGCACTGTCATACGAAGCGATTGATGAAGGAGCTCCACTGGCTTCCTGTAGTATGGTGGTCCATGTTCAAAACGGGTTATATTATCTTTAAGGCAATCAGCAACAGAGGCCACAAATTTCTTTCTACAAAGATCCACCCATACCTCCCAAAACGGAATCTCAGATTGGCACAAATGAACTTGCTGATAGTCCCCAGATTTAAGCGCAAAAGAATGGACGGTTCGCGCTTCTCTAAGTTGGGCCCCCAACTTTGGAACTCCATACCGATCAAGATTAGACAGACAACTGATTATATGTGTTTCAGAAAAAAATTGAAAACCTGGCTCTTCACTCAAGCCAATTGCTAGATACAACTTCTGTGATGGCTCTAAACTCAGCGCCAAGAGACCTGTTGGTGTATGTGCGCTCTACAAATTTCCCATAACAGAACAACATGAGTGTTTACTTTTTACAGAATGTTGTTACTTTTTTTTTTCAGGCAGCATATTACTCTTGTCTAGTGCAGAATTTGAATTGAGTCGCATCCAGGTGTTTATTCCGGGGCCCAAGTGGGTTGTAGCTGAAGGTAGTGCAAGTTTCTCTCAGTTGGGCAGTATGGTGTTCAGTGGGGGAGAAGATGTGGCGCTATGGCCACAGCTGACGAATTTGGAACTGGAAAACCAGGTTCAGCCTTCATGACCGGTACACCAGACCACTCTCCTGAGGGAGCACATTCCCATGCTAGACCTTAGAAGACCACGCTTGACCTTAGAAGCCCTAGTGTCCTAGCACCAGCAGGTGGGCCTTAGCAGTGTCAAGTGGGGGTTAACATTGAAGGCCTGTCCACCACAATCCATACTGAAGTTCACCTCCAGTCTTGCCGGGCAGGCCTACGAAGCAGCACACCCTAGAGCAACAGTGACTCTGTCACTGAGGTCACAGGACCATTGAGGCCAGTCCACCTCACCCATTGGTACCTCCATTGGCCTTGTTTCAGCAATAGTAGTGCAACTCACCAGTGATCGTCAATGCATGATTTGCACACACACCAAACTAAGTTTGCAAGCTTCACCATCTCTCTGCTTCATTCACAAGCACTTTTAACATGTGCTGTCTGCTTTGGGGGTACTGAAATTATGCAGCAATGGAGTACACAATTATGTCGCAGTGTTGACTAAATTATGCAGCAAAAAAGGCTGCAGCGTAATGTGGTACATTTTCTGATACTTTATTATTTTTACATTTTTACACATACTAACAGTCTCTGCAATGATTTTGCCTAATTAGTACCAGTGTAACATACAAATGTAGAAGTGAGAAAGGTGACCAGTCAACCTTTGCAAAGGGCCCACCACTTCGCAGCAACACAAGTCACATTTCTGAGTAACGTTTGATCCATTTGAGCTATAAACAAATTTTTAGTTAAAATTGTCAGATTATGCAGCAGATTATGCATTCTGTGGCTAATATGGTAGAGCCATAATCATGTGGAAAACATTTCCAAACTAGGATATTTTGCCATTCATGTTCCAACTGCTCTTGTGGAAAAGGGAAGGAGAAGTGCTGATGACAAATGGCTTGTGATTCCACTTTTAAGCGTATTTGGGACATTCTGTGATTGGAAACGTATCTCACTTTGTGAATGTATTTTAATGTCAATAACTCATATTAAACCTTAAATAAACATGTGTATCCGTTAGTTGAATTAAATAACGTAATAAGCTGTAACTGGTCAGTGAAATGCCAAACAAATACTAATAATTGGGATGTTTTGCTCTTTCTGGCCACACCTCTGACTTCGCCCACTGACCCAGTCCTTGGGTTATTCCCGCCCTCTGATTCTCCACCCACAGTTCCCCTACTTCTTTTTTCCCCACTTTGACCAATGATAACACCATTCGGTCCGACGGACTGTAGAGCCCGATCGTATTGTGTTTCTGTTGTTGTTTTTTTTACATGAGTTTCTCTTTAGTCCAAATGCTATGGCTCTGGCCTCACCCCTTCTTTGATCCAGGTCTAGCAGCTAGTGCCAGGATGAGTCAGGGAGGTGCTGTGCTCCACAGATAGCTAGATGTAGGTACCCCATCTGTAGCAGATACTATTTGAACATCTGGACACTGCTGCAGTGACATACACGTCCTGAATGCCTTACTTCCCAGCGCAGTGAGGGATGCAGTGTTTCTCGGCCAAGAGAACTTCAAAGGTTATTATTTGTTATTACATGTGGGGTTATTTCGCAGCAAGCGGTACTATATGAAGGTACGCAGATGCACAAAGTGGCAGGGTGCACTTTCAATCTGCCGTGCACTTTAATGTGGATCACCTCTAGGAGCTAGGTTATCTACGCTTGCAGAGGGTGTTGGACCGAGACACCTGGAGGTTGTCTGACGCCAGGTACAGAATCCTGCAGGCTGCTTTCTGTGCTTTGTGAATCCAAGTGAAGCTGTGGTCCATATGGAACCTTCTGTGGGATTTTTTTTGGGTAAGCGTTGAACGCAGGCCATGATTTAGGTTTGTTCAATCACATTTTGTGTGTGTGTGTGCAATGCAGCCTAGCAGTTCCCGTCTCTGATGTATACAATGAAGTGTATTGCTGGTTCTACCACAAAGACCTTAGTGTCAGTTACAGATAACATTCAAATTCCAGTGGGCCAACACTTTCATTCACCCTTTTGAGGATGATAAGGCCTGTACTAGCATGCGTGTAATGATTCTGCCATATTACAGAGGGGGTGGGCATGGGAGTGTTGGGAATAGGAAAGACTCTTTGGACTAGGAGTAACAGGTCATGAACAGTAGATTTATCAAACCCTCTGACACTCCTATACTCATTCTGTGGGCACGTTCTAGAGCACAATGCAAAATGCTTATGCAGGAAGCAAATTGAGCCGTTGTCTGACAGGAAAATTTCTCGAGTGACGTTTTTCTTTTGCTGCCCTTGTCTGCAAGGTATTCGAGTACCTGCCCACCTTGGGATGGTGGGCAGACATGAGTCCTGTGTTTCCTCTCACCTCCCTCAAGCTTCCATTTGTTTTACTCGGTTTATTAGAATCCGCTATAGTCTGCCATATGCTACAGTCTTTTTCAGTGGCACACAGCAAGCAATATCTACCAAGAAGTCAGACGTGTCTGAGTCTAGGAAAATGGCAAATATATGTACAATTTATAAGTGGCTTTTTTGTGTTTGCATGTATAAGTTAATACATGTGTGTGAGCATGTGCAGAAGGAACCTGGCATACATAACCATACATGTCCAAGCATGTATGGACATATATTTGTGGGCATAGCAAATGTCAGATATTTGAAAAAACATCCAAACCTTTGTGTGGGCATCTCTTAAAATCTGCTGTCATTGTCTTGGTGTTTAAGCCCGGGATGCCTATTTTCCGCAAGGGAGTCTGGGCGGCCTTGTAAAATGTATCAGCACGAGAATGTGTGGTGTTGTACACGTCATAGATTAGTAGACGAGCACTGCAAACTGAAATTGGTGAAAGTGTGCACGTGGGATGCAAGATTTGTGTCTCCCATCCTGATTCAGTTCTAGAAATTCATCTCAGGTTTTTCAGAGCCTTTCCAGGCTCATGAGAACTGTTGAAGGAGGTTGAGAGTCTATGAGTGAGGGTGTTGTCTGGACATATTAGGTCGTGAAGCAGCTCTTTTGCTGCTTTCTGGACAAATGTACAATGCAGTGCTGGAAGAAGAGCACACGACTGACTTCTCATCACTCACAAGGCATTTATTAGAGGGAGCTCACACTGTTGCACTGCATTGAAATTGGAAAACAATTCTGTCTGCTGTATGTTTTGGTCTGCACACATTTTGTGGTCATAAAAATGCTTTTTCCGATGTACTATTCCAGTTTTAAGGATCACATTTTTTTTCCAGTTTATAATACAGAATTGTCAATGGAAATCTGCAAGGGGCCTTTTTAGGCGCCTCTTCCTAATACATACGGTATACTATGTATCAATGTTTTGCAACCGAGATCCAGTCTCGGAACATTGAAGTTTTACAGCTCCCCAAGTTGGAGAGGTAACCCATTTGCAAAATGAAAGGGGTCCCCTTTAGGACTCCTTTCCCTTTGTGAATTAAAGAAAAGAAAAAAGTTTGTTGGGGACTAGGCAGTGGTCTAAGGGGCTACACTCAACTCTCAAACAAACAAAAAATAAGTAAACTTTATTTTTTAACACAGTCCATTTTCATTAAGGAAATTGAGTGGCAGTTTAAAACAAAAGTTGACCTTTTTGAAAGACAATCACAGACATGGTGGTCTGCTGGTGCCAGCAGGCCACAGCCCCTGTGAAATGAGGTTAAGTGGAAGTGAGTCCCAATTTGTGACCGACCTCAAGAATATTAAAGTGGTAGGTCTGATTGCGGCTCATTCTGAATCAGAATTTTCCGAACTGGCCTATTTGTACACAGGTCAGTTCAGAAAATGATTTACTGTTTTCAAACTGTGGAAGTGGAGTACATATTTACACATTTGAACAATGATAGATGACTTGTTGGCAATCTGGCAGCCAGTGGATAGAATAGGGAAGTTATTTGCCTACTTGTTCTACCAGGTGTAAGAGGCTTTGAGGGTATGGTAGCAAATAGAGGGGAGCTGTTGATTTTATTTAATGGAAATTGTTAGTTTATATTTTTGCTATTATTACTATGGTAGGGGTGTTGGGTGCAGAGTGAGGAGTTTGAGTACCTAGATGGTTGGAATACAAATTTGAAATCTGTCTAATCTATGTGTCTTTGATGGCATTATCTATTGGCTGGGATGCCACCTTTGTTAGTTGAATACTACTTGTAACACAATGATGCTTTGGTTGGGATGCCACCTTTGTTAGTTGAATACTACTTGTATCACAATGATGCTTTGGCTGGGATGCCACCTTTGTTAGCTGAATACTACTTGTATCACAATGATGCTTGTGACTTTAAACAGCTTTGATCTCTTCCATCCCAAACATAGCAATTAGAGGGACTGGACATGTGTGCTGAAGCAGATGTTGTAAAAACATAAGTAGAAATACGCCAATGTCTACTCACCAGAAAATGAGGAATTATCTTAATTTTTTCAAAGTGCACACGACCTGTGCTCAATTTTTGCATAACAGGGAGGAAATCACCAATATCTATTCTTGCATGAGTCTATGCAGTGTTCTTTTGCCCCTCAGCTAGGTTCATGTTATTTCAGTAACTCTACATACATCAAAATTACATTGCGCATAAAGAGGTAAAATGCGCTGTGAATAGACTGCACGAGTAACACATTGCTTTATTATGGCATCTTAGAATGATATATTCATGTCAGCTTTCTGTATCCACTCAAAGGAAAATGTTTCCTGAAGACTATTTATGTTTTTTTTTTAGAGTTGGTGCTTTGGGCTGCTTTTTGAGCTGACACTGGCCTGCACTGGGCTGAATTTGGGCTAGTACTTGGACGACTTTGGGCTTGGGATGGGCCTCAAAATCTGGCAACACTGGTATTCACTTTAATTTGAATGCGATATGTGATCAAGCCCCAGATGGATTGAAATACGTCATTTTCTCTGTCTGGCAATAGATTTTGAAGCCAAAAGATGCTCCCAGTGGCTTGCCTAATTTCCGTTTCAGACAAAAAGTGGAAACTCCTTGTTGATTTGCAGCCAGTATTCAAGGCACCAGCCACACACAGTTTT
Source organism: Calotriton arnoldi (assembly GCA_963921515.1). Taxonomy (NCBI): domain Eukaryota; kingdom Metazoa; phylum Chordata; class Amphibia; order Caudata; family Salamandridae; genus Calotriton; species Calotriton arnoldi. The sequence goes on from CAWUFW010013955.1 coordinate 190,173, forward strand.
CCAAGCTGTGAATCCTTTCCATCGAAGCACATATCTATCTATCTATCTATCTATCTATCTATCTATCTATCTATCTATCTATCTATCTATGTGTGTTTGTGGGGGCGAGTTTGCGTTGTCTTCACGTGCGTGCCTTTGTGTGTGTGTCTGTGTCTGTGTGTGTGTACATCATGGTTTTGTCTGTCTGTTTATGGATGCCTGTATATTGACTTGCTGTTTGTACATCCACATGACAGTCATGTCAATAATTATTTATCCCCACCCCTCTGCTATTGTTTTTCTGCCTGTTCCTTAAGATTCCCGCTCGCATTGTCGTCTGAATTCCTTCTCCCTCGCCACTTCTATATGGCTCTATGGTGGTACCCACTATTGAGTTTGCCACTATTGGAAACTTTTGAAACCTGCTGATATTGGTGAAGTCAATAGCAGCAGCTGGTCATGTTAAACATTGCTTTCTATATTTTCAAGATGCCCACTAATTTGAGTAATGTAATGTACATTGTGTCGCCATGTTGTATTCTGCACTGCAGCAGTCGTTTTGATGCATACAAGACATTTCTATATTTTCAAATTGGCTGACATGTAGTTTGACGTGATGTGCTGTACATTTAACATGGTCGGTTGGACACTGGCAAAACCAGTTGCGTCGCTTGCACAAAGCAAAAGCAACGGGCTTAGCCAGTGCTTGTTTTTTTAAAGAGGCTGATTCTGAGTACTTTTGAGCAATTATGAGGCACTGGCACGCACAACATCAGTCAGAGAATGTTTGGCTGTTCCTTTTATTCTTTGTTAGGCTCCAAGATGCTGTAGGGTCTTCAGCAGGGAGATGGTAGGACTGTACTGTTTTATTGAGGAAGAAATATATCTTCTGCAATATTCAGTGGAAACCGGAAACCAAAGGAGATCTACGAAGGAGATAATTAAGGGTCCTCCAGAGCCCATCGGTAAAAAATATAAACAAACACTGACATCTGCAACCCAGAGATAATAGCTTGAGGCTGTTAAGTGGAACAATCAAACTTCGATATTGGTGGGTGTTGGTTACCGCCTCCAATCCTTTGGGAAGCGTATTAGTGTGAATTTCGCTTACCTGAACATCAATTTTTGATTGGTATCAAGTACTACCTCTTGGCGGTCCAAACCAACGCAGATTAAACAGTTAAATGCATGCATCTGAACCAGCAGCAAGGCACTGAGAAGTAAAATATTAAGCAGACAAATCCAACAACAGGATTTAGCTTTAAAGATGTCAGCTGACTGTCAACCACAAGCCAGGTCTGCTCGACAAGTCCATGCCGCAAGTCTGTGCCCACATTTATATGTCAGTTAGGTGCTGCATGAGTAATCCTGGATTGTGTAAAAAGGGTAAGTCATCTCTATTAAATCAGGGCTAGTCATCCCCAAGTGAGTCAGTATTGTTGTCTGGAGCCAAGTGTTGAGTCAGCAGTGCTAATCCGGGGCGGTATGGGCGTAGTAGGTACACAGAACAGTGAAGGGGAGTTTCCTCTTTCACAGGCACACAAGCATGTGCTGACAAGCAAGCCTACCTGCAGCTCCGACAAGCGAAACATGACGGAAATACAATTCCAGAGGCAGAGGGGTGAGAAAAGAAACAGATGCTAGGGACGAACAATTAATGACACTGAGAACAGAAATTATAAGGTGCATGTCAAACAGCGTGAAGAATAAGAGGGTATAACAGGGAAATTCAGAGACTGGCCCAGTAAACAGGCCTCAAAAGGTCGAGTTTCCCTAGCCTCTGCGATTCCCTCAATATTCTAGCCAGCAGGCAGTATGCTGAGGATTCTTACTGCACAGAAATGTTCCTTTTTGCATTGGTTTCGTCTATCCTTTTTCAAGACGTTCAAGACGTCTGTACAACACGGCTGCAGTGTGCACACAAGCTATGTGTGCGCTGAAACCATTCAAGGTCTTCCTGGCTGACAGGCCGGCATTCTGAAATGGACAAAACGTGTCATAAGGCATACAATGAATCCCCACAATACTTAGGTAAGCAGAAGTTGTATGCTAACGTCAATGTATGAGCTTTCAAAACAACTCATACTTTTTAATCAGATGCATTAATGCACTGCTGAGAAGCATGAGCTTTACACAAGGAGGAAAGCTTTCCTTAATCTTAACTTGTTCAGTAAGAATTGAGAAATCAGCAAATACACAAAGTCATGCATTTCAAAAGGAGATCACTCTTGTTGCATTCATTTTTGAAACGACATTGAATTTTCAGCAATGTGTAAATTATAACTTACATAGCTGTGGGTCACTGGAAAAAGCATACCATGATATATATGTATAAAGAAACATGAGTGTGGCTAGCGACATAAATATTCGAGATGGCTTTTAGAAAAACAAATATATTTAGGTTTCTATGATCATTAGCAATAAAGACAGTTATACCATTTTTCTTATTATTAAGTAGGGTCATTTGGATAATGGTTGGTCGATTCAGTGGAGCCTACAGTCCTCTATGCAACAATTAACAAAAAACAGGACAACACGCATTGTGCCATCCTCCCTTGCATTCAGAGAAATGTAGCGTAACTAAACAACAGAGCATCCTCAGAGTCTAAGAAAAAGCAGGTGTGGCATCAATTATGTCAGTCAGTAATGTTGGGTGGATTTAGGCCACTTTGCAATGTTACATTGCTCAAGAAGATATTTCAAGTCAAACCTGTTATCGTGCCCAGTGTTTCTGCAGTTCTTATAGTATATTATACTTCCAGCTAAGGTAAGCATGGACTCATGGAGAGAGAACCTCCCCATGGTCCTCACCATAAATTGTAGAGCCTAATGTACGAACCATTTTGTCGAGTAAGTATAAGTATATGTAATAAACTGGTCAGCCTGCGATGTGTAAGGGGGCCTAGGGAAGCCAGGCCATTGCTTCTTATGATTGACCAAATTCTGTAATGTTGTGTGGGGTATACTTGGTTTCCCGCCCTACCAATAAACGTTGTCTTAGTGTGCAACTCTTTACCAAATAGCATATGAATGGCACAGGGTCAAGGCATGTCCCACAGAGGCGTCCCATCAAAGCACTGTTCAGTGTTCTGCGTGACGTAGAGTGAAGCTCGAGTTGTCTATGATGTCACTCAGAACCACAAAGTGAAACAAGCATTGGCATAGCCAATAGGTCTCGCCTTTGGGACCTTATAAGTGTTTAACCATGCAACAGTTAATGTTGTTGCACCAAGGATATTGTGCTGCATAACTAAATACTTATAAGGTCCCAAAAGTGAGACCTATTGGCTATGCCAATGCTTGTTTATTATTTGCCTCTTGCCTTGTCTGCATGCACGTACCCACCCACCCCTTAGTTGCCCACCCACCGGTGCATTTACGTGCCAGCCGCCCCTGTACGAAGTATTACTCAAAAACTAAGGAAGAAAAAAAGAGTATTCGAACAAACTCACATTCACATACCAAGCATCTGAGCATGCAAGTCACAGAAGTCTATAAATCTTTGAGACTCAAGGGCTTGATTATGAGCTGAATGATAATTATGGCATCGATAAAATTCCGACTCCGAGGTGTTCGGAGTGTATTGGATGCGATCATTATCACCTATTAGACTTCCTGGAGGAGAATTGGGAGAATTGCTGCTCAAAATCTGCATGGGTATAATCAGTGCTTTAAATGGAAATACAGAAGTGCAGGTACTCACTATTCCGAGTACCTATTTTATCCTGAGAAGTGGTGGTACTTTCTAATTAAATGTATTGTAGCAGTTCTGAGAGGTGCAGGTACTCCTCTTTCAAATTAAAGAAGTGCAGGTACTTTGTACCGGACAGTACCTGCCCATTTAAAGCACTGGGTATAATGTGTAATACTAGGCCTTTTCCCATTGTTACATTCAGGCAGGTTTGGCAGGCCACATTCAACGAAGGGTGTGATTGTTCTTGCGCCTGCTAATTATCCGCCCTTGATAAACATCGCACCGCTTGTAATTGCGACTGCGCACGGGTCGCACTCTTAAGGGCTACTTGGAATTAGGACGTTTATTGAATGAAACTCAAAGTTCTGTTTCTAGTCACGACTCAATCCCGGAGGATCTTAATAATAATGACCATGAGTCTAATTTTAAAGAATTCAGATTCTTTGTCCTTCAGATTGTTTTTTTTTTTGCAGTTTTATATAGCGGGAACTCGACCCGGAGGTATTGGAGCGCTTTACATGAGCCCCAGTCATATTACATATGGGCACTTTCCTTTTTGCTAGGCACGGGGAGATCGAGTGAGTTAGCCCAGAATCACAGGATATTGTACCGACGCTCAGACTCGAATCTGGTTCCCCATCGCAAAAGTCGGCAGCTCTGGCCGTTAGGCCACAACCAGATTTTCAGATGGAAGAAATTTTCAAACCCATCTTCAAGGCTAACTGAATTAACCACCAAACGAGTTCATGATAACAGTGATAACCATGAGGGAACAAGAAAGGTTGGGGGACATGCCGAGGGGCAGATGCGTGGGAGAAGGAGAGAAAATAGGGGAAACATGAGAAGTAGGGAGAGAGCAGAAAGGAGGGTGAAGGAAAATGTTCAAGTAGGGTGAGGGGAACAGTAAAGGGACCGAGTGCGAGAGAAAAATAAGAAAGGTGGGAAGAGGCGTAGAGCTAAGTGGGGTGTCCCACAGATGTCAGTAATCGGAGAATAATTAGCAGGCCCAGGCACCCCAGAAGTATTCGGCGTCACTGCAGCCCTTGGAAGAGCTAGGCCGGGGCAGGGACGGATGGCGTTCTCCGAGTCACACCAAGTCTGAGGGGGAGTCATGAGGGGAGGGATGAGAGCAGAGGGCACAGCATATTTTATGTTCCCTGTTTGTAAATGTCGGGAAGAGGTCGGCACCAGGGAAACCGCAAGGCAGAAATCTGAAACCAGATAAAAATAAAACTGCGACCAGAGTCATGCAGCTCTCCTCGCCCCCCTGTCCCCTGCTCAGAGGCAGAAAAGTGCCCCAGACGTGCACAACGTCATTCACAACTCAAAAGACACCAGTTCCCTCATCTGCTTACCCCGGAAGGAATCATAACGACAGCCATTAACAGAGCAGTGCAGCGCAATCTGAGGATGAAACGTATTTTTCCATCTGGGGCTCTTGGGTCCGAGCTGACGTTATCGCTGGGCCACAGATGTGAGATGAAAGGCGGAGAGAGCCCTTGGCGGACATGTGCCATGCGCCTCCAGCGCACGAGCAAAGGCACAAGCGCAGTGCATTGTGGTATAAGTGTTACTCTAGTGAGGTAAACAAGCCTGGGAGGGGTGCGCGCGCGCGCTTGTGTCCGCCGCTGCACGCGAAAAACAGATGGCACACTGCGCGCCGCTGGGCGTAACAGCAAGCCGTAGGCCGTGGGCGGCTACAATTCCTGGCAAAGGTGGGACATGCACCCGCCTTTGCCCAATTGCATGCTGCCTTCGCAAGCAAAGACCAATAGAAAGAAAGCAAAAAAAAAAAGCGCACGCACGAGTGTGTGAAAAGTACAGATTGATTCCAAGAGGTCGTTTTCCTAGAGTAGCACATGCGCGCTGCGCTAGGCTCGACCTAAAAACATCCTTGTAATTCACTTTTTACCCATCTATAATTGTATGTTATAAGTAAAACAAACTGTTGGCAGTGTACCCTGTAGAGACCAAGCACCTGACCCGTTATCCCTAGTTATTATTTCTAAAATGGAAATCCTCCATTACTCATGTGTGCACACTGTTAATGCACCCACTGCCACGGTGCAATCCAATACAGGATTATAACAATTTTTACTCAAAACACAAAGGTGCACCACTTTAACAGTCAGAACAAAATATATAACAATCCATATGATAATTCTTTTTGGACTCTTCTTTTATTTATATTAGTCTTGTTTTAAAACACAGCCGACGCGTTTCGTCCAATAAAGGACTTCTTCAGGGCTGTAACAAACATATATACAAACCATAAATATATGTAAAACATTCACATAAACAATACATTATATTTACAAATTACAAACATATATAAACATTGAGACAGAAACTACTATGTACATAACTTATATAACAAAAACTGACCACATACTCACTACATCAACAATACACAGCACTTAAAATAACACCCTGTTCTTCAAATTCATTTTACTCCACGTCTATTTAAAATAATACCCTTCAGAGAGTTTATCATTTCATATATATAATATAATATTTATTCATCCAAGAAAAAAACGAGAAGAGAGAAAAGGAGGAAATCCGAAACATAGAAGCTACAGAAGCACGTAACTCTTAGAGGTGTGAAAGAAGACATAAAGTGAAATCCCACAAATAATATCTCCAAAATATTAAAAAGTACTGTCAAATACAAGTACATCTGGTATGATAAGCCACCCTGGCATTCATTCACCAAGTTGATACAAGAAAGATTTGTGCCATGACAGCACATAGAGGAGAGACTAGGTTAAGCAACCATCTGTCGTAGAGGGTACCCACCATAAAAATGAGAAACCGGACACTCCAAATTAGGATCAACGTCGAGGTATCCACAGAAAGTAGATTTGTAGGTCAAGATAACACAAACTCTTTCCAATAAAAACTGTGACAAAAAAAAGGAAAGAAGGCACACAGCTGTAACCATATAATCTCAGAGGTTAACCCTTTAACTAAGCCCCATAAAGAATAATAATGACTTACTAGATTTCACGGCGAAGAGTACTTTTATATTAATCATCTAATTAATTGCAATACGAAGTATGTAACATATGTCCTGGGCTGCCCATGTAATAAGATTTACGTGGGCAGTACCATAAGACCATTAAAAATGAGAATTCAGGAGCACCTTCGTGCAATACGTAACTGTGATCATAAATATCCTATGACTTACCATATGCAAGAAAACCATCCTACAGATAATAAAGTATGGTTCATAGGTATTGATCACATACCGGCCAACCCGAGAGGGGGGGATAGGGAACTTTCCCTAAGAAAAAACGAAGCCGGCTGGATATGCAAACTTCGTAGTATTGAATTTGGGCATAATAGTGATGACGGGTGGGAAATAAAGCAAATGTATTAAATTGAATGGGCGGTAGTTTAAAAACAATAGGCTTCAGAATTCAAGACAAAGCAATATGGTGTGAGAATCCACCCCCTGTCCCTGTCCAATCAGAAGTAGTGGTCCCATATTTTGGCAACATTAAGGGGAGGTACATGGGCGTAGAAGGGTATAATAGATATAGAATTAGATAGCTCTTAGCTTCTAGCTCCAGACTGCCAAGCTGATCGATTGCAGACTGAACCGCTGTCCAGAGAGGTCCTCAGGAGGGGGGCGGCGGAGTCCATTAGAAGGAAGGCACGGGAGAATCAAGGAGAAGTCGAGTATCTGAGAGGGGAACAACGCAGGCGTCGTTGTAGAGAGGTCACCGGTCCTGTCCTGATCCTGGAGGAAGTCTTTGCTCTTCATCCTTCCTGGGTCCTATTCTTCCCAACTCCTTGGCCAATGGGTTTGTTTCTCGCACTTAGGTAAATATAATGCAACCTTTAGTTGCGCTGCTGTCTCTATCCTCTCCTTTTCTGAGGGACCGTCATTGATTAGCAATAGTTATTCTATGCTTCATCTTGGGTATGCGATTAAGTACCGTGTGGTTCTGTATTTTACTCTGCTAAATCTTTAGATAAACATTTTAAAACTTTCTGACTCAGTGGTTATTTCAGGATTATGTACTATAATGAATGTCACTCATTTTAAACTTCCCAATTAGCAAAGGATTCATCGGTAAGTCATTACTCTTCAATCAGAAGGTAATTGGTAGCAGGGAGATTTTGATAAAGAGTATAACTGACACCCCAGCGTAAGTATTAGCGTAGTATGAATGTATGGGCCCAAGTGAGTGTTTTGTGTATGATTGCTGTTTGCTAATATCGCGCTGGATCAGTTTTCTGGTAATCAGAGGATGGTTACTCTTTGTTAATTGGGTAATGAGAATTTTATTTTTATGAACTAACAACCGTGTATTCAAAGTTTGTTTTATGTTGTCCAGAATTCCCCGGGGAAAATTGAATAGCGGATGGTAAGTGGAAGCCATACTGCAGTGAGGTTATCTGTCAGGCAGAAATAGTGCTGAAAAGTTAAGCAGGACTATCAGTACTGGTTAGGGAATCTATGCGTGTGAGTAATAGCAAAAGAGTACGCTGGTGAAAATTTGATGTTATATCACCTAGAAAGGGTAACATTGAAGAAGTAACAGGTACTTCTGGAGCTTGTGTGAAGAGTAAACGGAAGGGTTTTTCTCGTAGTGTATGTTTAGTAAACGGAAAGGTTTTACTAAGTGTGAAAGAAACTATCTTTTTCGAATTTAGAGAAACTGGCCCGATAGCGAATGTTTTATGTTGTTACTGAAATTCAATTAAGAATTGTAGAGAAAATAAGTTTGCGTACGAATTTGTAAAGGGAGGGTCAGTTGCCGGAGAGGGAGCTGACGTCACAAAACGCCGCGCTGGGATTGGTTGAATCAGCGGGTGTGGAACGACTCTTGTAAAGGAGGGGTCAGTAGTCAGGAGCAGTACTGATGTCACAGGTGCCGCGCTGGGATTGGTTGAACCAGCGAGGGACAGAGAAGCGCAGATTGTAAAGGAGGGGTTGACAGACAAACGTCACCAAAAGGCCGCGCAAGGATTGGCTCGGGAATAAAAGAAAGCAGACACTTGATTGGTTGATATTCTAGAAGCTAAATTCTTAGTGGTTAGAGATTGCATGTTAAAACGCGATCCGACTTTAACAGGAACTCGTCCGGATAGGAGATTCCTAGGTTTTGCAGAATATAATTTTAGAAACCGAAGATTAGATAGAATGTACGGAGAAAAATGTCCTTTCTGCAAAAGATAAAGAACTATTTTAAAAAGGACAAACCAATCAAAACTAGAGAAGGAATTATCATTCCACCAGCTAAAACGCCCGCTTTATTTATGATGATGGAGAGAGGTTATCATACTTGTGTATGGATAGAGAATTGGATAGAATATACCAAAAATGATGGAATACTAGCATTTCCCGAGAATGGCACGTTCAATGGACGAATTCTTCAAAACTTGAGATTAAGGATGAATGACTTAGAACCCAGACCTAGATTAACTCAATATGAAGCTTTACAGGAATGGGAAACCGAAGCATTTGAGCGTGACCGATTCAGGAGTAACAGGGGTTATCGAGGATTCTTTCCCAGGAACCAACATGAGTCTAGGGACAGTCAGATGAAACAATGGAGAAGGGCAATGATTACAGAAGGACTATATCCATTGTTAACAGCAGAGGAAAAATTAGGAAGTAAATGCACAGAAAAGACAAAACATTTAATGAGAAGTGACGATTCTGAAGACGAATTTATGGAAGAAATGTTAAGGAACCCCCCACCATATCAGGAAGGGATAAGTGGATGCACCCCAAGTGCACCACCGTTAAAAAACCCCTTAGTACCACAGGTAATGCATGAATTCACCCCTAGCAGAATACTTCATGACAAAGAAAGGGAAGCCCTAGAGAAGACCAGAGCAGAATTAATACAGAAAATAACACAGATAAAAGTACATCCTGATTCATTGACCATACCTGTAACAATTGGTCCAGTAGTTCCATTATATGGTACTCAGGGAAACTGTCCTCCACCGATACTTGCACCTACTCCTGTAAACGCTACAAAACCTGAAGCAGTAGTAATGGTTGAAGATCACTTTAGGGACAGCGAATCCACAATATCATTGATGGATTTACCCATTCGAGATTCTGTCAATATTACTCCCAAGAGAACTACACCTGGGTGTTCAAAAGATATAAGTCTAGTAACTTCATCAGGAGCGAAAAGTGCCACAATAGTCACCCCTGAAGATTTAGAAAGGTGGGCACAAGAATCAGATAAACAGTGCACACCTCCAAAAATAATAGACATTCATAAATTGAAAGTCGAATTAGAAGAAATAATAGCAGGAAATATAGGACTAGATCGCTTAAATACCTATGATGATGAAGAATTATTATTTATGTGCAGGAGTATCACAAGAAATGTAAGATAATACCATGAAAAATTATCCAATTTAGCACTACAGATGGGAATAGAAATAGGGAGATCAAAGGTGTTGCAGAAACCCTATAGAGCAGAATTTTCAGAAAAAGATTTAGAAAACATGAATGCCTCTGGAAGAAAATTACAAGTAAGGGAATTAATGATAGTTTTACAAAAATGGGGAGACCTAGATAAATGGAGAACTAGATGGGCCAAGAAAAAGGAAGAAGCACGATCAAGTAGATCAGCATCGGAATATGTGATGAAAGAGACAGGGAAAGCTGACCAAATGTACCTAATGCGAGAAGTTGCGGGAGGAGGATATGTACATGTCCCATGGAGCAGACAGGATATTTTGTCATTTACGAATGATTTTCCAAAGTTGAGAGAAAAACCAATTGAATGGTACAAGCAGGTTGAAAGGTTTGTGAAGGTGTCAAAGGTATTGTTGAAGGATTTGGATGGTTTGTTTGACATAGTGGTACCTGCCGATTTGTGGACAGATTGTAAAATCACAGTGGATTGGCCAAGCGAAGAATACTCTAGAGACCCAAAGACAGGTGCCCCGTCAAATGATGTGATGAAAAAGTATCAGCAGGTGATAACTTACCTGAAAGGGAAAATACCACCGAAAGAAACCGATTGGGTGAAAATAGACCGAACTACACAAGAAGCTAATGAATCGGTACATTCCTACTATGAGCGTTTATTGCAGGTATTTAAACAGTATAGTGGATTTGAGGACATTGGAGACAACAACATGAGTCAGTTTGTGTATTGATTTGTTTACGGTTTGAAGCCGGAGATTTGTCAGATGATTAAACAACACATGCTGTGTTGGCAAGGGAAGCCTATCGACGAGATTTTGAAATATGCAAAATATTGTGGAGATGATATTGAAGATAGGCATAAGAAATTACAAGAGAAGGTAATGTGGGCACAGGTGAAAATGGCAGAGAAACAGGGAATTAATTTGGAAAACCCGAGTGAAAATCAGGGAAAGGATTCTGGAACAAGTGGTGATACTGGGAATGGTGGAAAAGTGAGAGGACGAATGAGTAGAGAAAAAGCTAAAAAGAAATTTCCTTGTCATGGATGCGGAAAATTGGGGCATTGGAAGGATGAATGTAAAAAGATCCGGAATAATAATGGCCCAAATCAAAATTTAAATCCACAGACGCAGAATGACTCACAGCAGGGTGTAAATCCTCAGTCAGTTGCCACCTGCACCTATTCAGGGTAATGTAAGCAGAGCAAAGCACGGTACAGACATCGGATATCAAGGAGGAAGTGGTAAGAATGATTATATAACCTCACAGTTTCTTTTACAGGACGATTTCTGTCATTACAGTTCATGACGGTGCCTAAGAGAGGGGGAGAAGGATTGCGTACTTGGCGCATCCTTACCGGTAGATCAGTCAGGTCCATATGTTGAAGGAAATGTGAAAGGTAATGATATTACTTTTCTTTTGGATACTGGTGCTACCCGGTCTACTGTAAGAACAGCAGACATTCCAGACCTTCCTCTCTCGGGTGAAGATATCCAAGTAGTGGGGGTAGCTAATCAAAGGATTAGAACACCTCTTACCGAACCAATGGAAGTTAAAATCGGAAACTTCAGAGAAATGCATCAATTTGTAGTATGCGATTCTAGCCCAGTAAACTTATTAGGCAGGGATTTGTTGTTCAAAATGAACTGCACAATTTTTTGCACACCGGATGGTGTGGCAGTTCAGACACCAGATGAAGACCATGTATATAAAATTATGATTGCAAAACAGGGTACAGAAGTAGATGAGATGTTTTCGGTATTAACAAAAGACGAGTTGCCAGAAGGATTAAAAGGTACAATAAACCCCATAGTATGGGATTTCACAGGAAAAGAAGTAGGACTTATGGCTAAAATAGACCCAGTTAAAATTACTGTAAAAGAAGGTGCGATTTTCCCAAATTCCAGACAATACAAAATTAATGCAAAAGTAAAAGCAGGAGTCATTGAAGAAATTAATCGAATGGTTGAACAAAACATACTAAAAGAAGTAATGAGTAGCCCATGTAACTCACCAATCATGGGACTAAAGAAACCTAGTGGAAAATATAGGATTGTTCAGGACCTGCGAAAAAGAAATAAAATAGTGGAACCATGTTGTCCTATAGTGCCAAATCCTGCAGTAATTCTATACCAAATTCCTTGGAATGCAGGATGGTTCACAGTAATTGATTTATGTCAAGCGTTCTTTTCAATACCATTGCATCCGGATAGCCAGTATCTTTTCTCATTTAAATTTGAGAACAAAGTTTATGTGTGGAATCGTGTTCCTCAGGGGTACATGGAAAGTCCTTCTATTTTCAATCAGATATTGAAAAAGTGCCTTGAGAAACTAGTGATGCCAGGAAACTCAGTCTTAGTGCAATATATCGACGACTTATTGGTGGCATCGAACACCAGAGAGGACTGTGTTGTTGATTCCATAGCACTATTAAATCTTTTGGCCGGAGAAGGGCATAAAGTCTCACCTGAAAAGTTGCAGTTTTGTACAACAGCTGTTAAATATCTGGGACACCAAATTGAGAGGGGAAAAAGAAGAGTAACCTCTGAAAGAGTAAAATTAATAAAGAAAATGCAAATGCCTGTAACCCAAAGACAAGTAAGAATGTTCCTAGGAATAGTAGGTTACTGTCGGCAATGGATACCAGGATTTTCTATACTAGCTAAGTCCTTAATTAACATGACGAAAAAGAAAGCAAAGGATCCTGTTGAGTGGGATGATGAAAGTGTAGGAGCTTTTGTAAAATTGAGAAATGCACTATGTTCAGCACCTGCCTTAGGCGCGCCTGATTATAAAAGAGAATTTGCATTATTCTGTCATGAAAGAGAAAATTGTGCACTTTCTGTCCTAACCCAGAGACACGGTTTAGACAGACGTCCTATAGCATATTTTTCTGCTACATTGGACCCAGTGGCAGCCGCGTTGCCAGGATGCTTAAAAGCAGTGGCAGCTTCTTGTTTGAGCATTGAACAAAGTGAGTCACTTGTGATGGGACATCCTGTAAAAGTGTTTGTTCCACATGCTGTTGTGATTCTATTGACAAGAACCAGAACTCAACATCTTACTCCTAGTCGGCTGACTAAATATGAAAGAATAATAATGGGTGCTGAAAATGTGACCATGGTAAGGTGTACTATAATAAATCCAGCAACCTTACTACCAGACCCATATCATGAGAGAATTAAAGATGACGAAGAAAATGAACATGATTGTTTACAGATTACAGAGTTATGTACGAAACCTCGCCCTGATATTGAAGAACAGCCCCTCAGAAAGCCAGACAGGGAGCTATTTGTTGATGGTTCATGTCAAAGACATGAAGATGGTAAATTAACTGCTGCCTATGCGGTATGTGAATTAACTGGAATAGTCGAAGCATCCTATTTACCAGGAGTCAAATCTGCACAAGTAGCTGAATTGATTGCATTGATAAAAGCCTGCAAAATTGGGAGGAATCAAAAGGTAACTATATTTACAGATAGCCAATATGGTTACGGGGTTGTGCATGATTTTGGCCAACTATGGATGCAGAGGGATTTCATGACTTCTTCAGGATCCCCCATTAAAAATGGACAGTTTGTAAGGGAATTGCTGGAAGCAATACAATCACCAAAAGAATTGGCTGTGGTGAAGTGTGCCGCACACCAGTCAGGAGATGACTGGGTGGTAGTCGGCAACAGATATGCAGATCTGGTGGCTCAACATTGTGCCAAAAATAGATTGTCCGTCAATAAGAGGGTGGAAAGAATGGGAATCAGCTGCCAACTTATGCTGTATATGCCACCTGAAACTTGGAATGATGTAAAGAGATTACAAGATGATGTTGATGAAAATTAAAAGAATTTGTGGATCAAAGTGGGTTGCTCCCAAAGAGGAGATGATGAAGTGTGGATCAGTGCTGATGGCAGACCAGTCATGCCAGACTGTTTACTCTCACAAATGGCCAGAATGTATCATGGAGACACACACATAGGGAGAGATGCAATGATTAGGCTTTTTAGACAATACTGGTACAATCCGAAGTTCAGGGCTGTTGCAGAGAGTCTTTGCCAGAGATGTTTAACTTGCCAGATGCATAATCCAGGGCGGAAGACAATAATTGGGTTTGGAAAAATTGGAAAGGCAGAGGGTCCCTTTATAAGACTCCAGTTCGATTTCATACAGTTACCACCATGCAGAGGGCTGAAATATGTACTAGTCATAGTGTGTCTGTTTTCAAAGTGGGTGGAGGCTTACCCTACCAGGAGAAATGACAGCATTACAGTCGCAAAACTGTTGCTACGAGAGCTCATTCCTAGGTTTGGTTTCCCAGTAACTTTGGAATCAGATAGAGGAAAACATTTTAACAGTGAAGTGATCCAAATAATCTGTGAAGCATTCCAAATTAAACAGAAACTACACTGTGCATATCGTCCAGAAGCTTCTGGAGTGGTTGAACAATTGAATGGCACTATAAAATCAAGATTGGGAAAAATGTGTGCATCAACATCATTAGAATGGCCAGATGCATTGCCACTTGTTTTAATGGGACTCAGAAGCATACCTGACAGAAATACAGGATTGAGCCCACACGAGATAATGATGGGAAGAGCAATGAGACAAACACATGTTCCCACAAACAAACTGCTGAATATATCTGATGATATGGTTCTGGACTATTGTAAAGGACTGGCTGACCTAGTGCGTTCTGTCTCTCACCAGGTTGGAGAAGACGCAGTTTCCAGGCAGCCTGAACAGGAACATGATCTGAATCCTGGTGACTGGGTGGTAGTGAAGAATCACACCAGAGAAACATGTCTATCACCTAGATGGGGCATTCCTTGTCAAGTAATACTGACCACAAATACAGCAGTGAAGTGTGCAGGATTTCCTAATTGGATTCACGTAAGCCACACTAAAAGAGTACCAGATCCTGGAGAAGAAAATCCTCAGACAGCATCAATCACTGAGGGAGCTGAAGGTTGCCCAGCTGAGGAATCTCAGGCTCGAGATTCAAGAGAAGCTGAAGAAGAACAACCGAGCACAAGTCAGGACTGGATACCAGTGGTAGAAATTCCTGAAGTTTACCACAGAACAAAAAGTCAAACAAGATTGGAGGAAATCGAAGAAGATCAGATATGTGAAGAAGAAGCAGCTCAGGAAAACGAAGAACATACAATAAAAGAACCTGAGCAGGACCAGATAGGGAAAGAAAACTGGGCTCAAAATAACAAAGAACCAACAAGTTTTGAGCAGGAACAGACAGGTTTAGAAGAATCCGGTCAGGCTGCAGAAGTACAAAGTGCAATAAGCCCTGAACAGAACCAGTTAAATCAAGAAAATCACACAGAAGAAAAAGATCTCGAGAAAAATGAACATGAAGAAATAAATCAAGCACAAGGTCAATTATTGGAAACTCACAGTGGAGCTGCTGAAGAAAAACAAATCAGACCTGAAAAAGAGCAAGAAAGAAAAACAGTAATTGCAGAAAACGAAAAAGTGTCAGAAAGTGAAAATAAAGAGATTGCTGAAGACAAAAATAAAGAAACAGTGCAAACAAAGAAAACAAGAAAAGGGGATCATTGGCCGAGTGTCATTAAAAGAGTAAAATACCACATAACAACCAGAAGTGAAGATCCAGATCAAGTAAATGAAGTGACAAGCCAAACTGAACAAGAGAATAAAACTGAGAAAAGAAGAAGTAAAAGACTGAAACTTGTGACTAACAAATTCAAGGGTCCTGATTGGACTTACATCATTCTTGAAGATTACGAAAGTTCAGAGTCAAGTGAAAGTGGTGACAAAGGAACAAGTACAGAACTAACATATGAGAAAGAAACAAGACCACCTTGACTAAGAAAAAGAGTCACATAAAGAAAAGCGAAAAATAAGATAAGAAGAGCAATCTTCATTGTCGAAATGCCTGATGATAGAGTTGCTGGGAGACCAAAACAGAGATGTTGTAGAAGATGCTGTGCAATATGCATATGTAGTCTAGTAATGGTGCTTATAGTATGGTTAGTCCTGATTGTAGCAGTTCCTTACCTTATGATAATGGATAAAAGAATTAATAATGAAAGTAAGGAGAGGACAGTAAACATGAAGGGCAATAGAGTAGAACTAATGGCAGAAAATGAACCAGAATTTCATCATAAAATAACTGATAACGACACTAGTTTAAATGTTTTCACAAAGTTATTATTTCAGTATGTAGATACCATGGAAGTTAGTAATTGTTATGTCGGTATGAAGTTACCTGAATCAGTAGCAGAAGGATTAACATATCATCAGTTACCACTGACATATGGCATATCATGTAGTGTTTTGTCTAGTTTATTTTATAGAACAGGGAGACTTCAATATTATTATTCAAACATAGATGTGATATTTTCAGAGGTTCCGATTCGAAAGAGTATGAACCCAGTGCTTAGTAGTCAAGACGCACAGTTTATGGGAGAATTTTTCTTAACAATGAAATCAATAGACATAACACATGCACATAGACACAATCTAACATGTTCTCTACATGAAGAAGAAAAGATATTTTTGAATTTAGTAGAAGATAGAAGACAAGATTTTCAAAAGAAAGCTTCTGAGCATAAGGCTCATTTGCCACCTTGGGCTGAGAAAGAACGGAGTTACACACCTGGCAAGGCTCAAGCTGCTATGGCTCTGGATTTTGTAAAGACAGGGAAAATTTGTCTACATAGGTTAAAAACTGATTATAACAATGTTTTCATCGGTACCAGTGAATGTGAACATAATTTTTTAATTCTTGGAGGTTGGGGAATCAAAGGAGGAACAGATTCAGTTTTTCCTGGAATCTATTAAGTGTGTGGAAATAAGGCTTACTTTAGGCTTCCTGCACGGTGGTATGGAAGTTGTTATTTTGGAATAGTATTTCCAAAGATATACCACGTAAAAAGAAACACTGGGAGCAATGAAAACAATAGTGAATTAATACGTAGTAAAAGAGCTAGTTTTTCTGAAATTGTAGGTGATATATTTGGTGCATTGATACCTTCAGTGGGAATAATTCTGAACTCAAGGAAAATATGTAAATTGTCTATGGTGGTTGATCGTTTATCAACGGATACTGCTGGAGGTTTTCTAATGATTAATGCGGAGATGGTTGCGATTAGATCTATGGTGATGCAAAATCGACTTGCTCTTGATATTATATTGGCAAAAGAGGGCGGAGTCTGTAAATTATTGAAGACAAAACACTGTTGCACTTATATTCCTGATAAGAGTGCGGAAATTGGAACGTATATACAGAATATAACTAAACTTGAGAAGGAACTAAAACCACTGGAAGTTGGTAGTGTATGGGAAAGATTGATAAGTAGTATTGCGTCAATTGGTACCTGGTTTGCTAATGTAGGAAAAGGACTTATAGGTCAAATATTAGTACCCTTAGCAGGAATAGCAATAATAGCACTGACAATAATAATATGGTGCAAATGTTGTAGAAAGAATGGAACATATAATGTGACAGGAAAAGGAAAGAAGAGAAAATTAGATGAAATAGAACTTGAAGAATGGAGAAGTGAATTATACAAGAAATTGAAAGGGGAAGGTAAAAATAGAAAATGTAAAAATGAGAATGAAGTTGGCATCTGATTGTGGGTAGTATTTTGATGGCTCAGAAACGCCATCAGAGAGGGGATTGATGGAGCAAAGTCTCACAAATGAGACTTGCTCGAATGCAATCTCCTCACAGTATTAATTTATTAAATTTGTATTGTCTCTACTAATCCTTGCATACACTACACGAATAGTAAGGATGCTTGCCTATGTGTTTTATTAATGAATAACGATTGTCCGTAATCCAAAATGGCCGCTAAAACACGGGAAACTTACTGCGCATGTCCCAACCACATCACGTGTTGTGATGTCTCTTCTTGCTTGGTGGGAAATTTCTGCTTCTGCGCAGTGTGCATTAAAATGGCTGCTTGATGTTTTCACATGCTTCAGCTTGCTCTCATGTCATTATTAAACTGTCGTTTCTCTAACGCTACTAATGCGGGATAGAATTTATAATTAAATGGGAATAGAGTAGAAAGAGTGGGCATACAGTGAAACATTTTATTTGTGATTTTAATGTTTTCTTCTTTGACTTTTATTAGTTCGTAAACTTGGGCCTGGGTTTGGTGAACTGAAAGCTCGTGTGACAAAGATTCCACACATGCGCCCTGCAGTGGCAGACCAGAAAGAAAAAGATTAAGTCAACTTGGACATCACCCAAGGCCATGACCTGCTGGCCGACACCACTACATACCAAGACGTTCTCGTCGAAAAGAAACATTTTATATGAATAAATTGTAAATTTTGTCATGAGACGGGTGGGAAATAAAGCAAATGTATTAAATTGAATGGGCGGTAGTTTAAAAACAATAGGCTTCAGAATTCAAGACAAATCAATATGGTGTGAGAATCCACCCCCTGTCCCTGTCCAATCAGAAGTAGTGGTCCCATATTTTAGCAACATTAAGGGGAGGTACATGGGCGTAGAAGGGTATAATAGATATAGAATTAGCTAATTAGTTAGCTCTTAGCTTCTAGCTCCAGACTGCCAAGCTGATCGATTGCAGACTGAACCGCTGTCCAGAGAGGTCCTGAGGAGGGGGCGGCGGAGTCCATTAGAAGGAAGGCACGGGAGAATCGAGGAGAAGTCGAGTATCAGAGAGGGGAACGACGCAGGCGTCGTTGTAGAGAGGTCACCGGTCCTGTCCTGATCCTGGAGGAAGTCTTTGCTCTTCATCCTTCCTGGGTCCTATTCTTCCCAACTCCTTGGCCAAGGGGTTTGTTTCTCGCACTTAGGTAAATATAATGCAACCTTTAGTTGCGCTGCTGTCTCTATCCTCTCCTTTTCTGAGGGACCGTCATTGATTAGCAATAGTTATTCTATGCTTCATCTTGGGTATGCGATTAAGTACCGTGTGGTTCTGTATTTTATTCTGCTAAATCTTTAGATAAACATTTTAAAACTTTCTGACTCAGTGGTTATTTCAGGATTATGTACTATAATGAATGTCACTCATTTTAAACTTCCCAATTAGCAAAGGATTCATCGGTAAGTCATTACTCTTCAATCAGAAGGTAATTGGTAGCAGGGAGATTTTGATAAAGAGTATAACTGACACCCCAGCGTAAGTATTAGCATAGTATGAATGTATGGGCCCAAGTGAGTGTTTTGTGTATGATTGCTGTTTGCTAATATCGCGCTGGATCAATAGCAAGGAGTTATAACTTTCAGAAACTGAAATAAATGATAAAGGCTCTCTATGAAAGCCTTACATACCAAACTATAAAATAAGCCCTGTTGCCAATAATACCTTTAACAAATCTGGGAATCCTGTAAGCCCACCATGATTATTGTTTCAAAAATGTGTCTGTTTTAATCAATAATACAATAAAAAAAAATAGGAATCCCTTCAAGCACCCCATGATTGTGGTTGCAGGGCCATAATGTTGTTGCCCAGTAGCACAGTCATAACCTGGGGATTCATTTCAACCCCACACCACCAGGAGTACAATCTGGTAAATGTTTCAAGTCTTGCCGGACATGTGATCCCCATATTAGATGAACCATTCCCAACTATAACTTTTTAAGGATAATGTGATGGGGACGAGCAGAAATTATACAACAACCATATCAGCATAATAATTTTCATAATTGAGATTTTACTTGACATAAAGAGAGGAAATGTGTACCATTAGTAAACAATACTTTTGACAATCGAATGAATGAAGGAGTGTCCCGGTGCTTTCGACATGCTACTATGATGACAAAAGATACATTTTTATAACTTTACGATAACATGGTTCATGAGAGAAAGAAATGGGGAAGCCAGTTCCATTTGCCACCAGACAAAAGCATAAAAGAACTGCTGCCAAGTCTAACCCAGCGGAACTTTGGGTTTGTGACTAGCAAAGCTGAGGCCGAATATAAGGATCTGGAAGGATTATAGGGCCTGCTTCTTCTAATCAGATATTGTGGTCCCCGCCAATAAAATACCAGATGTAAAATATGAGCGCTTCAATCAGTCAATCAGGAGTTTGTATAGCGTGACTACTTACACGTGAGGGTCTCAAGGCGCTGAGGGGGGGGGACTACTCATCCGTCTGGGAGTGGAGGTTCAGTCAAAGAGCCAGATCTTAAGGTTCTTCCTGCATTGGGTCAACAATGCGGATTGCCTGAGGTGGAGGGGAAGGGTGCTCCAGGTCTTGGTGGTGAGGTAGGAGAAGGATCTTCCTCCAGTTCTGGTCTTGTGTATCCATCGGATGGAGGCTAGGGCGAGTTGGGCGGAGCGGAGTTGTCTGGTGGGTGTGTGCAATGCGAGGCCGTGGTTCAGATATTCTGGTCCTGCGTCATGGAGAGCTTTGTAGGCAAGTGTGGGGAGCTTGAAGGTGATTCTCTTTTTGATTGGGAGCCAGTGGAGTTGTTGGAGGTGTTGTGTTATGTGGATGCGGCGGGGTATGTCGAGGACCAGTCTGGATGCAGCGTTTTGGACATTTGGTAGTTTCCTGAGCTGTTTCTGGGTGACGTAGCGTAGACTGTGTTGCCACAGTCAAGTCAGCTTTGAAGAGGATCCTCTTTTTAACTGGTAACCAGTGAAGTTCTCAAAGATGCTAAGTAATATTCATTGTCTGAGGAATATCCAAGATCAAACGAACAGTCGCATTTTGGACTAGTTGAAGTTTCTTGGTCAGCTTGTCAGGAAGGCCAAGAAACAGGATGTTAGCGTAGTCTGTCTCAAAGTTATAAGAGCATGCACCACTGTCTAGCATGGCTTTGTAGGAATGGCACAGGGCATGTTTAGGTGAAGTAGGGCTTATTAGAGAGTGAGCATTGGCATGTACACTCCACTTCTCAACCTCTCCTAACTGTCATTCCCAGCTCAACTTCCCCTCAACATTCCAGAACCCAATTACCCACATGTTAACCAGTAAACCAGATACCACACAACCTCTCACTTAACACAGCTATAGTTCACATGAATATAACATTCCTGTCAAAATTTATAATACAACATTACTTGCGCAAATAACATGGGGAGTGATAACACTTCAAGACATAAATAACAATATACCCAATGAGCTCAAACATTTCCATAACAATTTTTGAGCTAACGGAATAACAAAACATTAGCCTACCACATAATCGTTATACTTGGCAGGAAGTACACCTGACAGCATGGTAGGCTCCACCTGATCCACCTGATCACATACGGTTGGTTCCAATTTATTATTCCGATTAATTCCATTATTAAAAATGTCTTCCTTACCACCCAGGTCAGGAAGCTCATTATCTTCCTCACCTACATTTTCAGAGAAGACATTACCATTCTCTCTGTTTGCATTATCCACATTCATACAACCACACTCATCCTCCTCCCACAACCACACATTCTGTTTTCCACCCTCTCCATGTACACTTTTATCCAATTTCCATGCCAAAACTTTATTGCACTTGATCCAAAATACCATACTTTACCATCACTCATAATGCTGAATTTGAATAAACACTTTAATCTGCACCAGTTCAGTGAATCAACTATTTCCCTTCCTAGTCATAGTACCCAATTTAAATTGTAATCAATCACGTTGTTCTAAGATCACTTCCTTTACACCATGTTTTCTGTCATAATACTCCTTGTATAGATTTTGCGCTATCCTCAAATTAGCATTAAATACAGCAAGAGACCATCTGCTGTGCAATGTCTTAGTTATCCATACAAAAGAGTCATTGGTAAATGGTTCTTTACCCCTCAAGATCCTAACTGGACTGCACTTTGTCAAGGTAGGTGTAATCCAATACGCCCAAATCATACTGATCAGTTATTTTCTCCAATTCAACTCTATATTGATAGTAGCTTGTACGCTCATCATAATTATACGATTAAAGCGTTTTACAGCACCATTGCCAACAGGGTGATACACCAGAGTATGTTTCACTTTAATACTATTCCTGAAAAAAACTAATTCCAAACATCCAGCAGTAAATTAATTGTCACTCAGAGAGATTTGAGGATGCCCACTCTCAAAAAACGTTTTTCAAGAAAAGAGATAACCACAGCAGAATTTACTTTATCAACCACATCAACCTCAGGCCACTTCGAATACAAGTCCATGAGAACAATTACATACGTAGACACACCATTAGAATCCAAAATGGGTCCAAAAATATAAATATCTAAGTCCTCCTAAGGCCTATCTGGATATTTCCTACAACCAAACATAGGTCTCAAAAAGGGAGCTGATGTATCTGCCGTGGCACAATATTCACACTTACAAACTTTTCCATGCCACAATCAATACCCAGCCACCAATAAGATGACTTAATACTCCTCTTGGATTTCACTATACATAAATGTCCCGCATGCATAATAGTTAAAATCTTTTATCTGAGACAATCCATTGGCACAACTCTTTCCCCTCTCAAAATGAACCCATCATCAGGTATGGATAGCTCATTCTTCAATTGCCAAAATAGTTTACAACTTTCCTTCAACTTTCAGTTGTTACAAGGCCATCCATTAATAATGGTTGTATGATGTTACAACGCATTCCGTTGCAACGCATGCCTTTTCCACGCATGCGTTAAAACGCGAATGCCATTACCACGCATATCCTTTACCATGAAAATGCCTTTACCACGCATACCTTTACAACGATTTTCGTTGTATAACTATGCATGATAATGGCATTTTCATGGTAAATGTTTTCTCCGATCCCTGCCCCAATTCCTTCCATGTTCCCTTGCGCCCTCCTTTTGTATAATACCGCTTCCCTGTACCCCTGTGCGACCCTCCGCCCCCCAATCCAACCACACCCTTACCGACTGCAGGGCTGAATATTTAGATAAAAACTATAAATATATTTTTTTAAAGCCTAACATAAAAAATTAGTATAACAAAAAAAATATACTCACAGTTTTTCTTAGCTTTCTTTGGACGGAATTCTCCTTTTTCTAACACTGTGTTAAGTGGTCCTTTTTCTATTTTTTTGAAAATGCAGTACGTAGACGCACGTACGTAATTACGTCGTTAGGGAGGCTCATCGCACGAAGGACAAGAGGCACAGAAGAGCGTTTTCCAGGTAAGAGCTTTCATTTTTTTTTGGGGGGGGGGACCCCCCAAGCCCCCTTTTTGAAACCCACTCGTTTTTGTTTTGGGGGGGGAGGCCCCCCAAGCCCCCTTTTTTAATTTTACCTTTAACTCACATGCCTTTACTACGTATCTCGTAGTAAAGGAATGTGTGGTAAAGGCTATACGTGGTAACCAAGGTGTGGAAAAAGGGGGTACCCCTGAAATGAGTTTCCTACATCAGGGTGACAACATTATTAGAAAATAAACATGTAGGAAACGAATACAAAGTGGATCTATCCTGAACTGGGGAGCAATATGTGACCAAAAACAAGAGATTATTGAAAAATATATGATTTTATTTTATCAATCAATTTTCAAAATGAAAAGATTTTTTTTTTAAATATAAGAAAGATATTTACACTATACATACAATGATCAATAAGAATTAGTGCATTGAAATACTGTCAAAGTACAAATTTCAACTAGTATGGCTAATACTTGTGTTATATCTAAGTTAAATCAAACAACAAAGTATATATCACAAGCTCAACATAGACAAATACATTGAAAAAAATCAGTACATAATGGATGTAAAATCATTCTACAGTATAATTATGGCTAACATGGTTACAATCTACGCGCGTTTCAGTGGGACGCCTTCATCAGGTAGCCATATATGTCTAAAAAGAGAGAAATACATATTGAGACAGTATACAAATATTTTATGCACATATATATACACGTATATATTATCTGGGCACATATTATAGATCCTACTCATCAATTCTGTCCTATATTGGATCAGACCTCTTCAGTTACGGAATAATACATTCATTAACATTAAAAAACAAGGCAGCGTCACAGTGAAAAGTTAAAAGAATATGGAGAAAAAGATTAATGAGGATTCATACAAGACCAGATCACCACATACAGAAAGCTGTGAGTTGTAGTAATATGAACCACCTAATGGTGAATAAAAAGAATCAAGTGCAGTGACATACATATACCCAGTATGTATAATGATATTCTAATATATATTATTTGGAATGATTCTCATAATACCTTGTATCCCCAATTATAGGGGTAGAAGATATGAATTAAAGAAGCCCCCTGAAAAGACAATTTGTCATACATCATTTGAGGTAATTTAGTTGTAGCTTCACCTTTCTTCCCCCTCTGTTCTTTAGCTGTTCTCGGAAGAATATCATTATACATACTGGGTATATGTATGTCACTGCACTTGATTCTTTTTATTCACCATTAGGTGGTTCATATTACTACAACTCACAGCTTTCTGTATGTGGTGATCTGGTCTTGTATGAATCCTCATTAATCTTTTTCTCCGTATTCTTTTAACTTTTCACTGTGACACGGCCTTGTTTTTTAATGTTAATGAATGTATTATTCCGTAACTGAAGAGGTCTGATCCAATATAGGACAGAATTGATGAGTAGGATCTATAATATGTGCCCAGATAATATATACGTGTATATATATGTGCATAAAATATTTGTATACTGTCTCAATATGTATTTCTCTCTTTTTTAGACATATATGGCTACCTGATGAAGGTGTCCCGCCGAAACGCGCGTAGATTGTAACCATGTTAGCCATAATTATACTGTAGAATGATTTTACATCCATTATGTACAGATTTTTTCAATGTATTTGTCTATGTTGAGCTTGTGATATATACTTTGTTGTTTGGTTTAACTTAGATATAACACAAGTATTAGCCATATTAGTTGAAATTTGTACTTTGACTATTTCAATGCACTAATTCTTATTGATCATTGTATGTATAGTGTAAATATCTTTCTTATATTTAAAAAAAATTCTTTTCATTTTGAAAATTGATTGATAAAATAAAATCATATATTTTTCAATAATCTCTTGTTTTTGGTCACATATTGCTCCCCAGTTCAGGATAGATCCACTTTGTATTCGATTCCTACATGTTTATTTTCTAATAATATACGTGGTAACCACGCATGCGTTATAAAGCATGCGTGGTTAAGTGTATGCGTGGAAACGGCCGCATTGTAGTGGCTGTTTCCCATTAATAATATGTCTTCTTACATCTGTTAAAGTTCTGTCCTCTTCATAACCAGAGATCCAGCCATCAGTCACAGTTGCATCATTTAACTCAAAAATCAAAGCTACACTGTACTCATCCTATTCACTATTAACATGTTCCTTCAATGATAAGGGAGATCGGCTCAAATAGTCTGCCATCCTATTCCTGTGACCTGGCAAATATTACACATCAGACATGTAATCAAGGAGACGTAAAGATAATCTCACTATATGAGGTGTTGCCCTTAAAGCTCCCTCTGTTGTCAAAATCTTCAATAAAGGTTTATGATCAGTGCACAAAGTGAATCGCGCACCCCATAAGTATTGTTGAAATTTCTCCGCCATCATTTCTCTGTCAATTACTGAAAATGTCTCCTCAGCTTGAGTTAAAGAGCGGGAAGCAAACACTACTGTACTTTCAGAGCCCTCAGCCGGGATCCCTCGATGCATCGATTCTTGCCGTGGCGACAGGCGCTGCGTCGGGTTCAGCAGCAGCGCGGCGGTGCGGGGAGATTCTTCTCGCACCACTGCATTGCATCGGAAAAACTGTCGCAAGAAGAGCGATGTGTCGATTTTCTTGTTGTTGCGTTGCTTTCCAGCTCCTAGCAGCAGAAACAACCTCCAGAGGCCCCACATAGTCACAGGCACTCCTGGCAGGTCAGAACTCCCAGCAAGGAAGTTCAGGGGAGCTGGGGGTGAAGTCTTTGTGTTCCTGAGACTTCAAAACAGGAGGCAAGCTCTACTCAAGCCCTTGGAGAATTTCCTCAAGCAGGGGACACAGCACACAGCAAAGTCCTTCTCCTTTCTTTGGCAGAAACAGCAACTGCAGGCCAACCCCAGACACACAGCAAGGGCAGTACTTCTCTTCAGTTTCTCCAGCTCTTCTCCTCAGCAAAGGTTCCTCTTGATTCCAGTAGTAGTATAACGTTCAGGGGTTTTAGGTCTAATACTTATACTCCAAAATGTCTTTCTTCTCTTTGTGCAAGGGACTCTGAGCCCAGTTCAAACCAGTTCTGGGGGGCACTCTGCAAGTGCACAACAACATCCATTGTCAGAGTGAGCCTTGGCTCCAGACACACCCCAGGGGGGCGGAGCCAGCATTGTGGAAGGCAGGCACAGCCGTATTCAGGTACAGGTGCTACTCCTCCTGATCCAGCGCGATATTAGCAAACAGCATTCATACACCAGATACTCACTTGGGCCCATACATTCATACTACGCTAATACTTACGCTGGGTTTTATCAGTTGTTACTCTTTATCAAAATCCCTGCTACCAATTACCTTCCGAATGAAGAGTAATGACTTACCAATGAATCCTTTGCTAATTGGGAAGTTTAAAATGAGTGACATTCATTATAGTACATAATCCTGAAATAACCACTGAGTCAGGAAGTTTTAAATTGTTTATCTAAATATTTTGCAGAGTAAAATACAGAACCACACGGTACTTAATCGCAATACCCAAGATGAAGCATAGAATAACTATTGCTAATCAATGACGGTCCCTCAGAAAAGGAGAGGATAGAGACAGCAGCGCAACTAAAGGTTGCATTATATTTACCTAAGTGCGAGAACCAAACCCCTTTGGCCAAGGAGTTGAAAGAATAGGACCCAAGAAGGATGAGGAGCAAAGACTTCTTCCAGGATCAGGACAGGACCGGTGACCTCTCTACAACGACGCCTGCGTCGTTCCCCTCTCTGATACTCGACTTCTCCTCGATTCTCCCGTGCCTTCCTTCTAATGGACTCCACCGCCCCCTCCTCAGGACCTCTCTGGACAGAGGTTGAGTCTGCAATCGATCAGCTTGGCAGTCTGGAGCTCTTTTTCCTGACAGCATGTACGCCTGTTCCTCACTAATTAACTAAATGCTATATTCTATTATACCCTTCTACACCCATGTACCTCCCCTTAATGTTGCTAAAATATGGGACCACTACTTCTGATTGGACAGGGACGGGGGTGGATTCTCACACCATATTGATTTGCCTTGTATTTCTGAAGCCTATTGTTTTTAAACTACCGCCCCTTCAATTTAATACATTTGCTTTATTTCCCACCCGTCTCACGACAAAATTTACAATTTATTCATATAAAATGTTGCTTTTCGATGAGAACATCTTGGTATGTAGTGGTGTCGGCCAGCAGGTCATGGCCTTGGGTGATGTCCAAGTTGACTTCATCTTTTCTTTCTCGTCTGCCTCTCAGGGCGCATGTGCGGAATCTTTGTCACACGAGCTTTCAGTTCACCAAAACCCAGGCCCAAGTTTACAAACTAATAAAGTCAAAGAAGAAAACATTAAAATCACAAATAAAATGTTTCACTGTATGCCCACTCTTTCTACTCTATTCCCATTTAATTATAAATTCTATCCCGCATTAGTAGCGTTAGAGAAACAACAGTTTAATAATGACATGAGAGCAAGCTGAAGCATGTGAAAACATCAAGCAGCCATTTTAATGCACACTGCGCAGAAGCAGAAATTTCCCACCAAGCAAAGAAAGACGTCACAACACGTGATGTGGTTGGGACATGCGCAGTAGGGTTCCCGCGCTTTAGCGGCCATTTTGGATTACAGACAAGCGTTATTCATTAGTAAAACACATAGGTAAGCATCCTTACTATTCGTGTAGTGTATGCAAGGATTAGTTAGAGACAATACAAGTTTAATAAATTAATACTATGAGGAGGTAGCGTACGAGCAAGTCTCATTTATGAGTCCTTGCTCCATCAATCCCCTCTCTGATGGCGTTTCTGAGCCATCAATCAGATGCCAACTTCTAGCAAATAGTTTCACTCTTATTTTTACATTTTCTATTTTTACCATCTCCTTTCAATTTCTTGTATAATTCACTTCTCCATTCTTCAAGTTCTATTTCATCTAATTTTCTCTTCTTTCCTTTTCCTGTCACATTATATGTTCCCTTCCTTTTACAACATTTGCACCATATTATTATTGTCAGTGCTATTATTGCTATTCCTGCTAAGGGTACTAATATTTGACCTATAAGTCCTTTTCCTACATCAACAAACCAGGTACCAATTGACGCAATACTACTTGTCAATCTTTCCCATACACTATCAACTTCCAGTGGTTTAAGTTCCTTCTCAAGTTTAGTTATATTCTGTATATACGTTCCAATTTCCGCACTCTTATCAGGAATATAAGTGCAACAGTGTTTCGTCTTCAATAATTTACAGACTCCGCCCTCTTTTGCCAATATAATATCAAGAGCAAGTCGATTTTGCATCACCATAGACCTAATCGCAACCATCTCCGCATTAATCATTAGAAATCCTCCAGCAGTATCCGTTGATAAACGATCAACCACTGTAGACAATTTACATATTTTCCTTGAGTTCAGAATTATTCCCACCGAAGGTATCAATGCACCAAATATATCACCTACAATTTCAGAAAAACTAGCTCTTTTACTACGTATTAATTCACTATTGTTTTCATTGCTCCCAGTGTTTCTTTTTACGTGGTATATCTTTGGAAATACTATTCCAAAATAACAATTTCCATACCACCGTGCAGGAAGCCTAAAGTAAGCCTTATTCCCACACACATAATAGATTCCAGGAAAAACTGAATCTGTTCCTCCTTTGATTCCCCAACCTCCAAGAATTAAGAAATTGTGTTCACATTCACTGGTACCGATGAAAACATTGTTATAATCAGTTTTTAACCTATGTAGACAAATTTTCCCTGTCTTTACAAAATCCAAAGCCATAGCAGCTTGAGCCTTGCCAGGTGTGTAACTCCCTTCTTTCTCAGCCCAAGGTGGCAAATGAGCCTTATGCTCAGAAGCTTTCTTTTGAAAATCTTGTCTTCTATCTTCTACTAAATTCAGAAATATCTTTTCTTCTTCCTGTAGAGAACATGTTAGATTGTGTCTATGTGCATGTGTTATATCTATTGATTTCATTGTTAAGAAAAATTCTCCCATAAACTGTGCGTCTTGACTACTAAGCACTGGGTTCATACTCTTTCGAATCGGAACCTCAGAAAATATCACATCTATGTTTGAATAATAATATTGAAGTCTCCCTGTTCTATAAAATAAAATAGACAAAACACTACATGATATGCCATATGTCAGTGGTAAGTGATGATATGTTAATCCTTCTGCTACTGATTCAGGTAACTTCATACAGACATAACAATTACTAACTTCCATGGTATCTACATACTGAAATAATAACTTTGTGAAAACATTTAAACTAGTGTCGTTATCAGTTATTTCATGATGAAATTCTGGTTCATTTTCTGCCATTAGTTCTACTCTATTGCCCTTCATGTTTGCTGTCCTCTCCTTAGTTTCATTATTAATTCTTTTATCCATTATCATAAGGTAAGGAACTGCTACAATCAGGACTAACCATACTATAAGCACCATTACTAGACTACATATGCATATTGCACAGCATCTTCTACAACATCTCTGTTTTGGTCTCCCAGCAACTCTATCGTCAGGCATTTTCGACAAGGAAGATCGCTCTTCTTATCTATTTCCTCTTTTCTTTATATGACTCTTTTTGCTTAGTCAAGGTGGTCTTGTTTCTTTCTCGTACGTTAGTTCTGCACTTGTTCCTTCGTCACCACTTTCACTTGACTCTGAACTTTCGTAATCTTCAAGAATGATGTAAGTCCAATCAGGACCCTTGAATTTGTTATTCACAAGTTTCAGTCTTTTACTTCTTCTTTTCTCAGTTTTATTCTGTTGTTCAGTTTGGCTTGTTACTTCATTTACTTGATCTGGATCTTCACTTCTGGTTGTTATGTGGTATTTTACTCTTTTAATGACACTTGGCCAATGATCTCCTTTTCTTGTTTTCTTTGTTTGTACTATTTCTTTATCTTTATCTTCAGAAATCTTTTTATTTTCACTGCTTAGCACTGTTTCTTTTTCTGCAATTATTGTTCTTCTTGTTTGCTCTTTTTCAGGTCTGATTGGTTTCTCTTCAGCAGCTCCACTGTTAGTTTCCAATAGGTGACCTTGTTCTTGATTTATTTCTTCATGTTCATGATTCTCATGATCTTGTTCTTCTGTGTACTTTTCTTGATCTAACTGGTTCTGATCAGGGCTTATTGCACTTTGTACTTCTGCAGCCTGACCGGATTCTTCTAAACCTGTCTGTCCCTGCTCAAAAGTTATTAGTTTTTCGTTAATTTGAGTCCAATTTCCTTTCCCTATCTGACCTTGCTCAGGTTCTCTTATTGTCTCTTCTTCTTTTTCCTGAGCTGCTTCTTCTTCACCTATCTGATCTTCTTCAATTTTCTCAAATCTTGTTTGACTTCTTGTTCTGTGGTAAACTTCAGGAATTTCTACCACCGGTATCCAGTCCTGACTTGTGCTCGGTTGTTCTTCTTCAGCTTCTCTTGAATCTCGAGCCTGAGATTCCTCCGCTGGGCAACCTTCAGCTCCCTCAGTGATTGATGCTGTCTGAGGATTTTCTTCTTCAGGGTCTGGTACTCTTTTGGTGTGGCTTACATGAATCCAATTAGGAAATCCTGCACACTTTACTGCTGTATTTGTAGTGGGGCAGTCCTTGTCAGTATGACTTGACAAGGACTGCCCCATCTAGGTGATAGACACGTTTCTCTGGTGTGATTCTTCACTACCACCCAGTCACCAGGATTCAGATCATGTTCTTGTTCAGACTGCCTGGAAACTGCGTCTTCTCCAACCTGGTGAGAGACAGAACGCACTAGGTCAACCAGTCCTTTACAATAGTCCATTACCATATCATCAGATATATTTAGCAGTTTGTTTGTCGGAACATGTGTTTGTCTCATTGCTCTTCCCATCATTATCTCGTGGGGGCTCAATCCTGTATTTCTGTCAGGTATGCTTCTAAGTCCCACTAAAACAAGTGGCAATGCATCTGGCCATTCTAATGATGTTGATGCACACATTTTTCCCAATCTTGACTTTATAGTGCCATTCAATTGTTCAACCACTCCAGAAGCCTCTGGACAATATGCACAGTGTAGTTTCTGTTTAATTTGGAATGCTTCACAGATTATTTGGATCACTTCACTGTTAAAATGTTTTCCTCTATCTGATTCCAAAGTTACTGGGAAACCAAACCTAGGAATGAGCTCTCGTAGCAACAGTTTTGCGACTGTAATGCTATAATTTCTCCTGGTAGGGTAAGCTTCCACCCACTTTGAAAACAGACACACTATGACTAGTACATATTTCAGCCCTCTGCATGGTGGTAACTGTATGAAATCGAACTGGAGTCTTATAAAAGGACCCTCTGCCTTTCCAATTTTTCCAAACCCAATTATTGTCTTCCGCCCTGGATTATGCATCTGGCAAGTTAAACATCTCTGGCAAAGACTCTCTGCAACAGCCCTGAACTTCGGATTGTACCAGTTTTGTCTAAAAAGCCTAATCATTGCGTCTCTCCCTATGTGTGTGTCTCCATGATACATTCTGGCCATTTGTGAGAGTAAACAGTCCGGCATGACTGGTCTGCCATCAGCACTGATCCACACTTCATCATCTCCTCTTTGGGAACAACCCACTTTGATCCACAAATTCTTTTCATTTTCATCAACATCATCTTGTAATCTCTTTACATCATTCCAAGTTTCAGGTGGCATATACAGCATAAGTTGGCAGCTGATTCCCATTCTTTCCACCCTCTTATTGACTGACAATCTATTTTTGGGACAATGTTGGGCCACCAGATCTGGATATCTGTTGCCGACTACCACCCAGTCATCTCCTGACTGGTGTGCGGCACATTTCACCACAGCCAATTCTTTTGGTGATTGTATTGCTTCCAGTAATTCCTTTACAAACTGTCCATTTTTAATGGGGGATCCTGAAGAAGTCAGGAAATCCCTCTGCATCCATAGTTGGCCAAAATCATGCACAACCCCGTAACCATATTGGCTATCTGTAAATATAGTTACTTTTTGATTCCTCCCAATTTTGCAGGCTTTTATCAATGCAATCAATTCAGCTACTTGTGCAGATTTGACTCCTGGTAAATAGGATGCTTCGACTATTCCAGTTAATTCACATACCGCATAGGCAGCAGTTAAATTACCGTCTTCATGTCGTTGACATGAACCATCAACAAATAGCTCCCTGTCTGGCTTTTTGAGGGGCTGTTCTTCTATATCTGGGCGAGGTTTCGTACATAACTCTGTAATCTGTAAACAATCATGTTCATTTTCTTCGTCATCTTTAATTTTCTCATGATATCGGTCTGGTAGTAAGGTTGCTGGATTTATTATAGTACACCTTACCATGGTCACATTTTCAGCACCCATTATTATTCTTTCATATTTAGTCAGCCGACTAGGAGTAAGATGTTGTGTTCTGGTTCTTGTCAATAGAATCACAACTGCATGTGGAACAAACACCTTTACAGGATGTCCCATCACAATTGACTCACTTTGTTCAATGCTCAAACAAGTAGCTGCCACTGCTTTTAAGCATCCTGACAACGCGGCTGCTACTGGGTCCAATGTAGCAGAATAATATGCTATAGGACGTCTGTCTAAACCGTGTCTCTGGGTTAGGACAGAAAGTGCACAATTTTCTCTTTCATGACAGAATAATGCGAATTCTCTTTTATAATCTGGCATGCCTAGGGCTGGTGCTGAGCACAGAGCATTTCTCAATTTTACAAAAGCTCCTGCACTCTCATCATCCCAATCAACTGGGTCCTTTGCTTTCTTTCTTGTCATTTGAATTAGGGATTTGCTAACAAGGAAAATCCTATTATCCATTGTCGACAATAACCTACTATTCCTAGGAACATTCTCACTTGTCTTTGGGTTACAGGCATTTGCATTTTCTTTATTAATTTTACTCTTTCAGAGGTTATTCTTCTTTTTCCCCTCTCAATTTGGTGTCCCAGATATTTAACAGCTTTTGTACAAAACTGCAACTTTTCAGGTGAGACTTTATGCCCTTCTTCGGCCAAAAGATTTAATAGTGCTATGGAATCAACAACACAGTCCTCTCTGGTGTTTGATGCCACCAATAAGTCGTCGATATATTGCACTAGGACTGAACTTCCTGGCATCACTAGTTTCTCAAGGCACTTTTTCAGTATTTGATTGAAAATGGAAGGACTTTCCGTGTACCCCTGAGGAATACGATTCCATACATAGACTTTATTCTCAAATTTAAATGAGAAAAGATACTGGCTATCTGGATGCAATGGTATTGAGAAGAACGCTTGACATAAATCAATTACTGTGAACCATCCTGCACTCCAAGGAATTTGGTATAGAATTACTGCAGGATTTGGCACTATGGGACAACATGGTTCCACTATTTTATTTATTCTTCGCAGGTCCTGAACAATCCTATATTTCCCACTAGGTTTCTTTAGTCCCATGATTGGTGAATTACATGGGCTACTCATTACTTCTTTTAGTATGTTTTGTTCAACCATTCGATTAATTTCTTCAATGACTCCTGCCTTTACTTCTGCACTCATTTTGTACTGTCTGGTATTTGGGAAAATCGCACCTTCTTTTACAGTAATTTTAACTGGGTCTATTTTAGCCATAAGTCCTACTTCTTTTCCTGTGAAATCCCAAACTATGGGGTTTACTGTACCTTTTAATTCTTCTGGCAACTCGTCTTTTGTTAATACCGAAAACATCTCATCTACTTCTGTACCCTGTTTTGCAATCATAATTTTATATACATGGTCTTCATCTGGTGTCTGAACTGCCACACCATCCAGTGTGCAGAAAATTGTGCAGTTCATTTTGCACAATAAATCCCTGCCTAATAAGTTTACTGGGCTAGAATCGCATGCAATAAATTGATGCATTTCTCTGAAGTTTCCGATTTTAACTTCCATTGGTTCGGTAAGAGGTGTTCTAATCCTTTGATTAGCTACTCCCACTACTTGGATATTTTCACCAGAGAGAGGAAGATCTGGAATGTCTGCTGTTCTCACAGTAGACCGGGTAGCACCAGTATCCAACAGAAAAGTGATATCATTACCTTTCACATTTCCTTCCACATATGGACCTGACTGATCTACCGATAAGGATGCGCCAAGTACGCACTCCTTCTCCCCCTCTCTTAGGCACCGTCATGAACTGTATTGACAGAAATCGTCCTGTAAAAGAAATTGTGAGGTTATATAATCATTCTTACCACTTCCTCCTTGATATCCGATGTCTGTACCGTGCTTTGCTCTGCTTACATTACCCTGAATAGGTGCAGGTGGCAGCTGACTCTGAGGATTTACACCCTGCTGTGAGTCATTCTGCGTCTGTGGATTTAAATTTTGATTTGGGCCATTATTATTCCGGATCTTTTTACATTCATCCTTCCAATGCCCCAATTTTCCACATCCATGACAAGGAAATTTCTTTTTAGCTTCTTCTCTACTCATTCGTCCTCTCACTTTTCCACCATTCCCAGTATCACCACTCGTTCCAGAATCCTTTCCCTGATTTTCACTTGGATTTTCCAAATTAATTCCCTGTTTCTCGGCCATTTTCACCTGAGCCCACATCACTTTTTCCTGCAATTTCTTGTGTCTATCCTCAATATCGTCTCCACAATATTTTGCATATTTCAAAATTTCATCGATCGGCTTCCCTTGCCAACACAGCATGTGTTGTTTAATCATCTAACAAATTTCTGGCTTCAAACCGAAAACAAATCGATACACAAACTTACTCATATTCTTGTCTCCAATGTCCTCAAATCCACTATACTGTTTAAATACCTGCAGTAAACGCTCATAGTAGGAATGTACTGATTCATTAGTCTCTTGGGTAGTTCGGTCTATTTTCACCCAATCTGTTTCTTTCGGTGGTATTTTCCCTTTCAAATAAGTTATCACCTGCTGATACTTTTTCATCACATCATTTGACGGGGCACCTGTTTTCGGATCTCTAGGATACTCGTCACTTGGCCAATCAACTGTAATTTTACAATCTGTCCACAAATCGGCAGGTA
Organism: Calotriton arnoldi; assembly: GCA_963921515.1. NCBI lineage: Eukaryota > Metazoa > Chordata > Amphibia > Caudata > Salamandridae > Calotriton > Calotriton arnoldi. The sequence goes on from CAWUFW010013955.1 coordinate 225,369, forward strand.
CCACTATGTCAAACAAACCATCTAAATCCTTCAACAATACCTTTGACACCTTCACAAACCTTTCGACCTGCTTGTACCATTCAATTGGTTTTTCTCTCAATTTTGGAAAATCATTCGTAAATGACAAAATATCCTGTCTGCTCCATGGGACATGTACGTATCCTCCTCCCGCAATTTCTCGCATTGGATACATTTGGTCTGCTTTCCCTGTCTCCTTCATCACATATTCCGACGCTGATCTACGTGATCGTACTTCTTCCTTTTTCTTGGCCCACCTAGTTCTCCATTTATCTAGGTCTCCCCATTTTTGTAAAACTATCATTAATTCCCTTACTTGTAATTTTCTTCCAGAGGCATTCATGTTTTCTAAATCTTTTTATGAAAATTCTGCTCCATAGGGTTTCTGCAACACCTTTGATCTCCCTATTTCTATTCCCATCTGTAGTGCTAGATTGGATAATTTTTCATGGAATAATCTTACATTTCTTGTGATGCTTCTGCACATAAATAATAATTCTTCATCATCATAGGTATTCAAGCGATCTAGTCCTACATTTCCTGCTATTAATTCTTCTAATTCGACTTTCAATTTATGAATGTCCATTATTTTTGGAGGTGTGCACTGTTTATCTGATTCTTGTGCCCACCTTTCTAAATCTTCTGGGGGTGACTATGGTGGCATTTTTCGCTCCTGATGAAGTCACTAGACTTATATCTTTTGAACACCCAGGTGTAGTCCTCTTGGGAGTAATATTGACAGAATCTCGAATGGGTAAATCCATCAATGATATTGTGGATTCGCTGTCACTAAAGTGATCTTCAACCATTACTACTGCTTCAGGGTTTGTAGCGTTTACAGGAGTGGGTGCAAGTATCGGTGGAGGACAGTTTCCCTGAGTACCATATAATGGAACTACTGGACCAATTGTTACAGGTATGGTCAATGAATCAGGATGTACTTTTATCTGTGTTATTTTCTGTATTAATTCTGCTCTGGTCTTCTCTAGGGCTTCCCTTTCCTTGTCGTGAAGTATTCTACTAGGGGTGAATTCATGCAATACCTGTGGTACTAATGGGGTTTTTAACGGTGGTGAACTTGGGGTGCATCCACTTGTTCCTTCCTGATATGGTGGGGGTTCCTTAACATTTCTTACATAAATTCGTCTTCAGAATCGTCACTTCTCATTAAATGTTTTGTCTTTTCTGTACATTTACTCCCTAATTTCTCCTCTGCTGTTAACAATGGATATAGTCCTTCTGTAACCATTGCCCTTCTCCACTGTTTCATCTGACTGTCCCTAGACTCATGTTGGTATCTGGGAAAAAATCCTCGATAACCCCTATTACTCCTGGATCGGTCACGCTCAAATGCTTCTGTTTCCCATTCCTCTAAAGCTTCATATTGAGTTAATCTAGGTCTGGGTTCTAAGTCATTCATCCTTAATCTCAAGTTCTGCAGAATTCGCCCATTGAACGTGCCATTCTCGGGAAATGCTAGTATTCCATCATTTTTGGTATATTCTATCCAATTCTCTATCCATACACAAGTATGATAACCTCTCTCCATCATCATAAATGAAGCGGGCATTTTAGCTGGTGGAATGATAATTCCTTCCCTAGTTTTGATTGGTTTATCCTTTTTAAAATAGTTCTTAATCTTTTGTAAAAATGACATTTTTCTCTTTTCTCCGTACATCTTAGGTGAGTATCGATGTATATAATTATATTCTGCAAAGCCTAAATATCTCCTATCTGGACGAGTTCCTGTTAAAGTCGGATCGCGTTTTAACATGCAATCTCTACCCACTAAGATTTTTGCTTCTAGAATATCAACCAATCAAGTGTCTGCTATCTTTTATTCCCGAACTAATCCTTGCATGGCCTTTTGGTGACGTTTGTCTGTCAACCCCTCCTTTACAATCTGCTCTTCACTGTCCCTCGCTGTTTCAACCAATCCCAGCGCGGCACCTGTGACGTCAGTACTGCTCCTGACCCCTCCTTTACAAGAGTCTTTCCACACCCGCTGATTCAACCAATCCCAGCGCGGCGTTTTCTGACGTCAGCTCCCTCTCCTGGCAACTGACCCTCCCTTTACAAATTCGTACGCAAACTTATTTTCTCTACAATTCTTAATTGAATTTCAGTAACAACATAAAACATTCGCTATCGTGCCAGTTTCTCTAAATTTAGAAAAGATAGTTTTCTCTCACACTTAGTAAAACCTTTCTGTTTACTAGACATATACTACGAGTAAAAACCCTTCCATTTACTCTTCACACAAGCTCCAGAAGTACCTGTTACTTCTTCAATGTTACCCTAGGTGATATAACATCAAATTTTCACCAGCGTACTCTTTTGCTATTACTCACACGCATAGATTCCCTAACCAGTACTGATACTCCTGCTTAACTTTTCAGTACTTTTTTCTGCCTGACAGATAACCTCACTGCAGTATGGCTTCCACTTACCAACCGCTATTCAATGTTCCCCCCGGGGATTCTAGACAACATAAAACAAACTTTGAATACACGGATGTTAGTTCATAAAAAATAAAATTCTCATTACCCAATTAACAAAGAGTAACCATCCTCTGATTAACAGAAAACTGATCCAGCACGATATTAGCAAACAGCATTCATACACCAGATACTCACTTGGGCCCATACATTCATACTACGCTAATACTTACGCTGGGTTTTATCAGTTGTTACTCTTTATCAAAATCCCTGCTACCAATTACCTTCCGAATGAAGAGTAATGACTTACCAATGAATCCTTTGCTAATTGGGAAGTTTAAAATGAGTGACATTCATTATAGTACATAATCCTGAAATAACCACTGAGTCAGGAAGTTTTAAATTGTTTATCTAAAGATTTAGCAGAGTAAAATACAGAACCACACGGTACTTAATCGCAATACCCAAGATGAAGCATAGAATAACTATTGCTAATCAATGACGGTCCCTCAGAAAAGGAGAGGATAGAGACAGCAGCGCAACTAAAGGTTGCATTATATTTACCTAAGTGCGAGAACCTAACCTCTTTGGCCAAGGAGTTGAAAGAATAGGACCCAAGAAGGATGAAGAGCAAAGACTTCTTCCAGGATCAGGACAGGACCGGTGACCTCTCTACAACGACGCCTGCGTCATTCCCCTCTCTGATACTTGACTTCTCCTCGATTCTCCCGGGGCCTTCCTTCTAATGGACTCCGCCGCCCCCTCCTCAGGACCTCTCTGGACAGCGGTTCAGTCTGCAATCGATCAGCTTGGCAGTCTGGAGCTCTTTTTCCTGACAGCATGGACGCCTGTTCCTCACTAATTAACTAAATGCTATATTCTATTATACCCTTCTACACCCATGTACCTCCCCTTAATGTTGCTAAAATATGGGACCACTACTTCTGATTGGACAGGGACAGGGGGTGGATTCTCACACCATATTGATTTGCCTTGAATTTCTGAAGCCTATTGTTTTTAAACTGCCGCCCCTTCAATTTAATACATTTGCTTTATTTCCCACCCGTCTCACGACAAAATTTACAATTTATTCATATAAAATGTTGCTTTTCGACGAGAACATCTTGGTATGTAGTGGTGTCGGCCAGCAGGTCATGGCCTTGGGTGATGTCCAAGTTGCCTTCATCTTTTTCTTTCTCGTCTACCTCTCAGGGCGCATGTGCGGAATCTTTGTCACACAAGCTTTCAGTTCACCAAAACCCAGGCCCAAGTTTACGAACTAATAAAAGTCAAAGCAGAAAACATTAAAATCACAAATAAAATGTTTCACTGTATGCCCACTCTTTCTACTCTATTCCCATTTAATTATAAATTCTATCCCGCATTAGTAGCGTTAGAGAAACGATAGTTTAATAATGACATGAGAGCAAGCTGAAGCATGTGAAAACATCAAGCAGCCATTTTAATGCAGACTGCGCAGAAGCAGAAATTTCCCACCAAGCAAAGAAAGACGTCACAACACGTGATGTGGTTGGGACATGCGCAGTAGGGTTCCTGCGCTTTAGCGGCCATTTTGGATTACAGACAAGCATTATTCATTAGTAAAACACATAGGTAAGCATCCTTACTATTCGTGTAGTGTATGCAAGGATTAGTTAGAGACAATACAAGTTTAATAAATTAATACTATGAGGAGGTTGCGTACGAGCAAGTCTCATTTATGAGTCCTTGCTCCATCACTCCCACCACTCCGAATGCAGATCAGGCCTATTCAACCTAGTGCTGACTCATCCAGACTCCTGGAGCCACTGCACCTCCACAGCCCTGTCACTCCAAAGCCAGACAGTCAATCCACAAACAGGCAGAAGCACACAGGATGGTTGAACAAGAAAATAGCCACTTTCTAAAAGTGTTATCTTCAAACTCAGAATGTAAACATCACCTTTCCTAAAAGATGCATCTTTATATTCTGAGTTCAGGCATACTAAACTTTATTTTCCTATCTGGTCCCAATGGTAAGTTATATTTATAAGGTGTTATAAATTAACTCCCATGCTTTCCTAACAATTTACACAGAGAGCATATGCACTTTAGCACTGATCAGCAGTGGTAAAGTGCCCAGAGTTCTAAAGCCAACAACAGCAGGTCAGGAAAAAATAGGAGGAAGAAGCAAAAAGTTTGGGGATAGCCCTGCAAAAAGGGCCAAGTCCAACACAACCCCCTTCCAGCCTAAAGCCAGGGTAGACCAATCCATACCTCAATGGGCTTCCCTGCTTGGGGCGATGGAACATGGAACCTGGCCCGCAACAGCAGGTGTCTATTCCTGTTCTACGCCTTCCTGAACCTAGTTGGATCCCTCTATCCATACTCTCAGGGCCCACTAAGCTAACCCATGGGGCACCCTTCTCCTCACCTGTGGACCCCATCTGTGCAGCGCCAAAACTTACTATGCTCACAGATGTGTGCCAACAGGCAGACAGTACCCACATGCCCAACACAGTGGTGTGGCCCAGTCCACACCTGGGGTATGACTACTGTCCCCCTCCCAGGGGCAACTCTGAGCACCAGGACAGCAAGCCACAGTGGCCACTGACACCTGTCAGTGATGAGAGCCAGGCCTCATGCCTTTCAGGCCTCTCTAACCTCTGTGATGTCATAAAGTTGGGGGCGGTAGCCCCAGGTGCCTGGCACCTTTTGTCCACTCTTCCTCCTGCCAAGTCAGGTATGGCATCCTGACACTAGCCCAACAGTCCGGGGTCTGTATCCTGCGGCTGGACAGGAGACAGGGGTGTTCTCTCCCATACCCTGTTCCCCTCCACGGGGCTCTGCATCCCCCCACCGGGAGCAGTCCCCCTCGATTCCAGAATTGTCAGGGCACCTGTGGCAGGTGTTCTGCACAATTCTCCCACCAGTTCAGGGGTGCTATCCTGCAACTGGTACACCAGCCCAGGGTCTGTACCCTGCGGCTGGACACAGGACTGGGGTGGGCTCTCCCACGCCTGGTCCAACTCCCTGGGGCTGTGCACCCTCCCACCTGGAGCGGTACCCCAGAAGACAAACTGGCAGGGGCACTGTTAGCAGTCGCCCCTTCCTCCAGGTCAGGGGGACACCCTGAACCTGGTCCTCCAACCCAGGGTCTGTACCTTTAGGCTGGACCTGTGCCTGGGAACCCAGGACTTCCGGGGGAGTACACCGCCCCCCCAAGGGAAACACATGAGTTGTGCGAGAGTCCACCTGGCGCAGGTCTCCAGCCTCCTGTCCATCTGACAGAGCATGAAGACCCCTCCAGGCCAGAAGTGGCCTTACCAGGGTCAATCCTTGGGTGCTCTAACCTCAGAGCTGGCAAACCCTGACCCACTGGTCCTTCCACTGGGGACTTTGTCCCCCACTCACCCTTTTCTCTGGACTCATGCACCCCCCCCACTGGAGCGGTGCTGCCAGACACCAGAACTGGTGAGATGCTTGTTACAGCAGTCCCCCCCCAGTTCACCTGACACTTTGGGATCTCCCTCAGGGGATGGCCTCTCGGCACAGACTAGGCCCCCCTCCTGGTGTTCACTCCATGAACCAACCAGGCCCTGGGACTGGGTTTCAGGCACCTTGGGACACAGCCCACTCCTACTCCTTCTCCTCTGAGACAGGACGTGGGACCCTACACCCCTCACACTACTCCAGGACCTATCTGGGCTACCACAAACCTCCTCTACCTCACTTGGTTGGGGAAAACCTGAGCCACCCCCTTCAGGATCACTCCCAAAAGCTTCTTCAGACCCTCTGGAATCCACCAAAAGGTCTACCTCTAGTGCAAGTTCCCTGGGGTCAGAGAATTCACACTCCACCAGCTGTTGGCATAGCTCTGGAAGACTTAAAATATGCTCTCCAACAATTGAATCACACAGCCCCACAAAAGTGTTGACCAAGCTACTCTTTTTTTGTATATATTTTTTTATTGAGTTTTTGAGTTTCACATTTCCATTTCCTACAGTTGAGACATTGTGTTACAACATGCAGCGACATATTCTATAACGTTTAAAAAAAAAAAAAAAATTCTATATTAACATTTTCCATTAAGTCAGCGTTAATACAGTTTATAGCCTCAGACAAACAAACCAAGGTCGTAATGCCCTGCTTATACATTGGTAGTGACAGATTGAATATCAAAACATAAAGCGTAGTCATACATTTCACGGTTACCTCAATTCTCAGTTTACCCCTACCCCACCTCCCGCGCCCTAATTGTCTTGGGATTGAACTATCCTTTGTGAATCCTGTATCTCGAGACCATAATACTGTATCCAGGGAGTTCATATTTTCCAGAATTTCTTGGGGCATCCCTGAGCCACATAGGTGGTCTTCTCACCAGTCATGTACATGTCCATCCCCTTTTTCCATTCGTCTACTGTGGGCACCTGTGTCTTCCCCCAGCTTTGTGCCAAATCTCTTTTGGCGACTACCAAGCCAAGATTGGTTAGCAACAATTGTGGTTTCGAGAGGTCCACTTCTGTACTTATGCCTAATAGTACAAATTTGGGATCTCTGGGTATCTGTTGGCCTGTCACTGCCTCCAGCTCTAGAAGTATATTGACCCAATAAATCTGCACTCTACGGCACTCCCATACCGTGTGGAAATAATTACCAGTTTCCTCGTTGCATCTAAGGCATTTAGGTGTATCGGCCCTACCTATCTTGTGTAGTCTTGCCCTGTCGTAATAAGTCCTGTGTAAGAATTTGAATTGAATTAGTCTAAGTCGTGTCTTGATGGCAACCTCTCGCGGGTGCATCAACGCATTTTCCCAGTCTAGGTCTTCTAAGACTCCCAACTCCAGTTCCCACTGTACTCTTAGTTTCTGGAGCGTGTCTGGTTTATTGTTTATTATGGTACGGTATGTCCAAAAGGCTGCTTTTTCCACTATTTCACCCATGAGGAGTCGTCCCTCTAGCGGTGAATATTCAGGTAGCGTTTCTGTGTCTATGTGTTGCGCCTCCCATGCATGGGCCAGCCTCAGGTATTTATAATACTGCGTCCGTTGTAAATCATACTCTTTCTGTAGGGCGGAAAATGTGGCTAATTTCTTTCGATCTAAAATGTCTTTAATTTGGGAGATACCCAGCCGGTCCCATTTTTTAAAACCGCTCAGTTTTACAAATTCTTTGAGTCTCTCTCCTACCCAGAGAGGAGTTTCTCTAGTGATTTTATTGTTCCAGTTGATATATCTTTCTGCCTTTTTCCAGGCGGATAGCACCACCTGCGTGGTTGCGAGTAATTTTGTCGCTCCCTTCCCCCCATAAAGGTAGTGTGTATGTGGATGTAGTTCAAATTGTCTGCGCTCCAACGCATATGTTGGATAATCCCCGGCATATGTTCCCAATCATTGATCACTATAAGGTGGGTAGCGTAATAGTAAGCTCTTATATCAGGTAGTGATATGCCGCCATTGTATTGGTTGCGTTGCAGCGTGGCAAGCACCACTCTAGGATGTTTCCCCTCCCAGAGAAACGTGCGTAAGGTGCCGTCTATCTTACTAAAGACTTCATCTGGGATGGGAAAATATGTATTCTGGAGGATGTAAAGGAATTTTGGCAATGTTATCATCTTATATAAAGCGGCCTTACCTAATAGTGTCCGTGGTAGAGTGCTCCATCTTTCTGCGTCCGCCTTAAATTCTCTAAGAATTCTATACAAGTTCCGGCTAAGTGCCTCTCGTCGGTCTGTAGTAATGTAGATGCCTAAATATTGTATGCCAGTATTGTTTACTTGGAGGCGTCCCGTACATTCGGGCGGTTCCCACCCCGGATTTGCATTGTATAAACAGGATTTGTCCCAGTTTATTTTATAACCAGCGTGTTTGCCGTAGCAATCGAAACTTTCAAATATTCGTGGAAGCGTCTGCCTGGGGTTCGTAACATAGAGAAGGATGTCATCCGCATATAACGATATGCGTTCATCCTGAATCTCAGTGTCATTAAGTCGAAAGCCCGTCATATCTGGATTTATCCGGACAGAGCACGCGAGGGGTTCCAGCACAAGGGCAAAGAGGAGGGGGGATAGAGGGCATCCTTGCCTCGTCCCGCGCTCTATTGGAAAGTCCCCGGAAAGTACTCCATTTACCCGTACCCGCGCTATTGGCTGTTCATATAAAATGGCAATCCATCGTCTGAAAATAGGACCAAAGCCAAACTTCACCAACGTTGCCGTTAGAAAGTGCCAGTGAACAGTATCGAATGCTTTTTCTGCATCCAACGATAGTATGAAATGTGGGTCCGTCCTGGTTGTTACTACTTCTAGCCAGTTATGTATGCGCCTTAAATTTAATCTTGTGGACCTCTTTGGCATAAACCCTGATTCGTCATGATGGATAAGACTGGATATTACTGTTGTGAGCCTATCGGCAAGTATACGCGCAAGTATTTTCGTTTCTATGTTAAGGAGCGAAATGGGCCTGTATGAAGCACATTTTTGTGGTGGTCTATCTTTCTTGGGAATCACTACTATCGTAGCTGTTCGGAGATCTTTCGGGAGGCTGCCCACAGTTTGTGCTTCCAGGAACAGGTTTAGGAGATGGGAACTTAACAGCGTAGCATGCTGCTTAAAAAGTTCAGGGGGCAATCCGTTGGGACCCGGGGCTTTCCCGGTTTTCAAGTGGCTGATTGCCTTTCTGACTTTTTCTATCGTTATTTCTTCATCTAACGCTTGCGCATCCTCCTGATCTAATCTAGGGATCTCGATTGTCTCTAGATATCCTGTTATCTGCCCTTGCCCTGCCAGGGGACGCTCGGCATAGAAGTCTTTATAGTAATGTGCGAAGTCTGTTGATATCTCGGTGGGAGTCACGTGGATTTGACCGTCATCTGTTTCTATCTTTGTTACCCATCTAGCCTCTGATTCTTTCTTACTGAGCCATGCCAATAGTCTGCCTGTCTTATCTCCTGTGTCGTATAGGCGCCGGTACATTGCCTGTATTGCCTGTTGCGCATCGTTCCTGGCCAGAGCCGAATACTCGTGTCTGAGGGTCTGCATCTTTCGGAGCAAGGAAGGATCGTCTTGTGTTAGGATTTGTGTTTCAAGTTGGAGGAGTCTAGATTCAAGCTTGGTTATGTCTTCCATTTCTTTACGTTTTTTATGGGCTATAATGTTCTGTGCCCTATCTCTCAGGACTGCTTTGTAAGCCTCCCAAAGTATTATGGCAGAGTCCACAGATCCAGCATTTTCTTTAAAATAAAGCTCTGTGTCTACTCTAATTTCTTGGGCTACTTTAGGGTCTTTCAGCTCCCAGGCATTAAGCTTCCACTCATTCTTGAGGCGGTGTCCATCCTTACCTACTGTAAGCCAGAGGGGTGAGTGATCCGAGAGTCCCCTAGCTAAATACTCTATCTTCTGGATAGTCGTAATTTCTCCTGCTGGGGCCAGGATGTAGTCTATTCTAGAGAATGTTCTATGGGCCCCTGAGTAGAAGGAGTATGCCTTAGCACCCGGATGATGTCTACGCCATAGGTCTGTGAGTGCTAATGTGTCTGTGAATCGCTTAAGTTGTGTCTCACTGGGGCTTCCAGCGGAGGCCGTGGTACGATCGGACCGAAGGTCCATTACATCGTTAAAATCTCCTCCTATGAGGTGAGTGTTTGAACCCGCTTCTAACAGTACACCTGCTAGTTTCTCCAGTGTCTGTTTTTGTAGTCTTGGAGGTGCATATGTGCTTACTAGAGTTATGTCTCTTCTGTTCCATACCCCTTTTACTGCTACATATGTCCCGTTGGGGTCTGTCCAGGTGCGCTCAATTCTGAAAGGAGGGGATTTTTTAATGAGAATTGCGACCCCCCTTGCGCCCGTGGAGAAGGCTGCATGTGCTAGCGTCTTATATGCTCCTCTTCCTAGAAACCCACATTGCGTTCCTTTCAGATGTGTTTCCTGCAGCAGCACTATTTCAGGCTTCAATCTCTTAATATATGCGGCCACAAGGCCTCTCTTTATTTTGTCTCCTAGCCCATTTACGTTCCAGGAGAGAACTGAGTATGTGTCATTATATTGCATTGTCATACCGTGAGTGTGGATGGTGGGTGTCCATGTTGTGATTTCTCCCCATCAACCCCTTCTGCTTTAATGTACCCCAGTTATTTCTGTGGCCTATTCCAGTTGTATTGCTGACTAAGTGGACCCGGACCCTCAACTCCCTCTCTTCCCCTCCCCCCCAAACTGAGCACAACTGTGTGCAACCCGTACCCCCCCACCCCAGTTCCGACCCCCCTCCCCACTTGCTCCCACACATCACGCCCATTCCCAAAGACGTCAATGTAACAACTTAGCGTACGTGTCAAACGAGAAGTCTGTCGATCCCTCCCCCCCTCTCTCTTAACTCAAATCTTAAACAATGAAAACAGTCAGTTCACTGTATACTTCCCTTGCTCCTGGAAGATGGTCAAAGTCTACCAAACCTCGGGAAGCCCACAGCATCTCTTGGAGGGCATCTGGCCCCCAATCATCATTCCTCCTCATTGCCGTTGAGGGTTTTCTGCACTTGAGAGTTCTCACGCGGAGGGTTCGAGCCCGAAGCCTCCAGATGTTGGATCTGTGCCAAAAGTGGGTGTGCGTCATTGTCAGACCTGGATCGGTTTAGTTCTGCATGATCCGAGTCCTCATTACCAGCCGATCTCTGCGAGGTTTTGGACATACATTCCAGGGCTGTATCATCGTCCGTATCTGAGATAGTGCTTTTCTGGTCTCTGGATCTCAGGGTTCTCCCCTGCGTAGTCTTAACCAGAGCCCGGCGCCTGGATACTCGCCTCTGTCGCTTTCCCTTGAGCAGTTCCCAGTTTAAGCCTTGGCCGCTTGTCCGCCGACGAGAGAGCCGCTGGTGGCAATGCTCGTCTCAACTGCGGCCGTTCTTCAATCCATGACCACGCCTCCTCCGGTGTCTGGAAAAAATGGGTATTATTGTGGAAGATAACTTTGAGCTTAGCGGGGAACAGGAGCATGTACTGAATCCCAAGAGCACGGAGTTTCACCTTTACTGGGTCAAAGGTGCGGCGTTGTTTTTGCACATCTCTGGAGTAGTCAGGGAAGACCTTCACTCTCGTATTCTCAAATTTGCCCTCACCCTTCTTCCGGATTTCTTGGAGTATTAAATCTCGATCCTGAAAATTCAAGAATCTAGCTATCAGCGGCCGTGGTGGGGCCCCGGGCTGCGGTCGGACTCCAGGCATTCTATGCGCCCTTTCTATAACGAAACATGGCGAGAATTGTGTCTCTGGAAAGGCATTCTTAATGAAGGTCAGGAGAAACTGGCCCGGATCCGAACGTTCTGCGTTTTCAGGAAAACCTATGAATTGCAGGTTGTTCCTGCGGGCCCTATTTTCGGCATCATCTACCCACCAGGCCACATCTTTCATCGCCGCCAGTAATCCGGCTACTTCTGTAGTTGTGGTCCGTGAGTTATCTTCCAGCTCGGAGACTCGGTGTTCGACCTCCGTCACTCTTTCGGAGACCTTACGCAGGTGCTGGCGTAAAAAGGAAACCTCCGTTCGGACCTCCGCCATCTTGCTTTCTAGACTTTCTCGTGTGGCCTGAATCGCTTGTAAGATCGCGTTCGTGTCCGGGCGGGGGACTGAACCTCCCTCCGCTTCCACTGGCGCCGGTAGGACTGTCGTTAAGCGGTCCAGTTTTCCTTGTTTAGTTGTTTTGGGCTCCTTGTCCTTTGCCATTACGGCGACGCCGAGGCCAGGCTGCAGCCTGTACGTCTCTCTCAGATAGGGTGCTTATCGGGTATCAATGGGCAGGGGAAAGCACCTCACCGCAGAGCGTTGCTCGACACTAGATGTGGCGCCCACCGGCGTCTATTTTCATAGGGGTACCAAAAGGGTTGGTGTGTGTATATCACCCCTGTCCTACTACAAAGCCGGCCGAGAAAGGGACGCTCCACCACTCTGTGCAGCTTGACGTATCTCCAGGGTATGCGTTAATGCAACATTTGGGCATCCTTCAATCTGGACAAAGTCCCTCGCCTGCTGGGGCGTCGCAAATCTCAGTTCAGCACTCGGGATGTTGGTCTCCCTCCAGCCTAGAAGCCCCAGTCCATATATGAAGCCCTTCTCTGCGGTTTCCCCCCGGCACAGTCTATCTGTGTGATCTGGGCGTAGCCGCCCCTTCGCGTCCCACGGTGAGGACCCAGCTAGCGCAGAGTGGCGTGGCAGAATGGGCCGTAGCAACAACACATTCAAAGTGGTAGTCAATAGCAGGCTTGCCCCCACCACATCCCCCAAGATCAGCAGTGCCACGCAGTGACTTATTGCAGCTCGCGAGAAGGGGCACAGGCACACTGCTCCCCAAGTTCACCACCCGGGCCCCTGGTAGAGTCCTACGGGGTGTACAGCCGTCACTCCACTTCGCTGAAAGCTCGGATGTGGGTAGAGCTGGGCTCCCTCAGATGGGGAATTTCGTTATCTGCTGCTATGCGGTGTCATATGTTACAGCCATGGCCGTCGGCAGGCGTCCCAGCTGGACAAGAAGGGGAGAAGCTCTCCAGCACCGCAGGTCTACTCCACTGCCGCGGTCGCTGCGGGATCTCACTGGGCCGGCTCCAGCTCTGTCCCGGAGCACTGGTCGCAACAGCCGTATCTCAATGCGGGGCAACCCTCGAACCCCTCACCGCCAGTGCTCCTGTCCCTCCATCGGAGCCGCGGCAATCGCAGGATACACCCAGGGGCCTCCGGGGGGCTACCAGCTGTATTGGCTGCGCTGGATCCCACTAGCGTACCGCATCACTTGCACTTACCGTGGCTTCTCCTTCGTCAGAGTCTGGGGGGGAGTGTGGAGAAACCCGGCGTTTCTCTGCCGGGGCTCCCCCCGCCGGCGACGGCAGGCCACCTTTGCTGCCTCCGGCAGCACCGAGCCTCGTACCTCGTCAGTCAGGGGTGTCACAGCAGCAGGCGGCCCCCCGTCCTCAGTCCGCCTTCTTGCCGCCACTCCCGCCGCAGGATCACTCAGGGCAGCCGCTGCTCTTGATTCCGGCCACTACGTCGGGAAGGCAGGGCAGGGCGCAGTGCTGTTCTTCCTCGATGCCGCCGGTGATCTTTTGCGTGCACCACCGGACAGAAGCTCCGCCGCTCGGCCCTCGGCCTCTGTCAGTATGTTGCGGCCGCCATTTTGGGGAGAGACCGCACGTCGATTCACGCGCCGAGAAAAGTCTCTGGTTGAGGTGTTAGAGGCACTGTAAAGCTCCCCGCTTGGTGCACCACTGCTGTCACACGCTCTCCAACCTCAATTGCGGTAGTTGAACGGCGAGGAGGAACAGGATATTGCCAGGATTTTGTTCGGGGCCAGCGGAGCTCGCAGAAGACACGGCTACCCGGTCATGCTGTTGGCCACACCCCCTCTATAACGTTTTTGATCTTAACAGCGTACTTTTCATATGCTCCTGCAGCGGGTATGATGAGATGGTAGAACGTACATCTTACATTTGTCTGGCCATAGCATATAGGGCCCATTATATCATACGTCCTTTACAGAGTTGTTACATTGTGGGTATCACGTCGGATCTAGTTCGGCTTAGGCTCCACTGACATATTGTACATTTGTCGGCCCAGGTCGTGTTCCCATTTGTGGCGGAGGGGGTCTAGATTTACCGCTGTGTGCTGCCGCAGCGAGGCCGCGAACCACCGCATCAGGTGCCTACCACGTCCCATGACATGTATATATTGTACAGTGAGGTGTGTTGGCGGTTATGTTGCGAGGTCTCCCCATTTCACAGAGAGCGTAGCCATCAATGAGCGGTGTAGGAGGAATTGCCCAGCAGGGAGTCCGTCGTCGGCCACTAGTGTGGTGTAGGGAATAAGCGAGCCTTCGCAATAGAGATCACCTAGGGTTTGTATACCCGCGTCATGCCAGTGCCGGAGCTCGGCGGCTGTAAGTGTTGCCCGGCCCTTAGGGGCACCTTCCAGGGGGAGCGCAGGGGCGTTGTGCCCCGAGTGAGGTAGAGGCTTCTGTGGTAGCACCTGTACGCTACGTTCAGGAATCCCGGTTCAGGAGGCAGCATCCGCCTGCCGGGTGGAAGAGCGCAAGGATCTGGGGGAGCGCATATGCAAGGCGTGTGGTCGCTGTGTCATCACGCTGATGGTCTGCCATCCATCTGGCGATCCATTGAAGTTGGGCTGCCAGGTAGTAATGCTCAAAGCAAGGCGCCGCCAAGCCTCCCTGACGGGCAGATATAGTTTTTTAATCGCCACCCTGTGCTGGTTGGGACCCCAGATAAAGTCTCTGGTCATCTTTTCCAGTGTGGCAAAAAAGGAGGCAGGGACATAGATGGGCAGAATGGCAAAGTAGTACAGGAATCTCAGCAAAGCCACCATTTTGAGCAGTGCCACTCTACCGACCACTGCAAGAGGGAGCGTACTCCAGAATTGCATCTGGGATCTCACCGCCGTCAGCGCTCTGTCTAGGTTTCCGTCAAAAAGGTCCAGCGGCTGGCGATACACGCATATGCCCAGGTATCGGAATGTGTCAGCGCTCCACTGCACTCTCACGTCATTGAGTAGAAGGCCTGGGTCGCGGCAATCCTCTTTAAAGGCATATAGTTTCGAATTAGCGATGTTTACTTTTAACCTTGATACAACTGCAAATTCCCGGAGGATTTGGGCTAGTCGTTCTGGTATCTGAGTGATGTCTCGTAAGTAGATCAACAGATCATCCGCGTACAGCGACACCACGTGCGTGCCATCACCCAGCGGTATGCCATCATGTAGCTGTGTTCTTAGTGACTCCGCAAGTGGCTCCATTGCGAGCGCGAAAAGGAGAGGGGACAACGGGCAGCCCTGTTTCGTCCCTCGCCGCACCAGGATGGCAGCTGAAATGTATGGTCCCAACTTCACTCTCACCACAGGGTTTGTATAGAGTAGGCGGGTTAGCTGTAAAAAATCGGGGCCTAATTTGTATTTTTCGAGGGTTGCAAACATGTAATTCCATTCAAGAGAATCAAATGCTTTCTCAAGATCGAGTGCGAGGCAGCCTGCTCTCAGCCATTTGCATACGGAGTAGGTTGCGAGGTGTTTCGGGATGGCACGAAGCCATTTTGGTCCGCATGCACCAGAGCGGGGACTACCTGCGCTAACCTGTCTGCCAGGATTTTCGCTTAGATTTTATAATCAGTGTTTAGCAGGGCGAGGGGTCGATATGAGCCCATGTCTGCTGGGTCTCTGTTGGGTTTGGGCAGTGAAATCAGATGTGCTTCACATAACGTGGGAGGGAGCCGCCCTACATCTACAGCAGCCTCATAGAGGGCACGTAGCCGTGGCACCAATGACACTTGATACGCCTTGTAGTATTCTGCCAGGAGTCCGACTGGTCCCGGGGTCTTCCCCGTGGCCAGGGTCATAATTACTTCTCTAATCTCCTCTGCCGTAATCGGAGCGTCCAGTATCTCATTGTGTGCCAGCTACGCCTCATGCAGTTGCACCTGCTCTAGGAAAGTCGAGAGGGAGTGCGGTGTATGGTGACTTTGGGATTGGTACAGCCGTTGGAAGTGGTGCATCAGGCCTCGTGAATGTCCGGCTGTGTGTGCACTAGAAGCCCCGTGCCATCGCGCAGTGCAACTATTGGTGTGCGGGCATGCTCTTGGCGGATCAGCCAAGCTAGGAGTCGACCTGCACGATCAGCAGTGGCGCGGGCCGTGTGCGCGGCGTAGTTGTGACAGCAGAGTCGTTCCATCAACTCCGCATGTTGTGTGTGCAGTGCCCCCAGACGATGACTGTCTCTGCCCTCACCTTCCCCTTCTGTCTCATGGCACAGTAGCTCTAGTTCTATTTTGTTCAGACTGGAGGTGAGTGTTTTGCATATGTTCCATGTCGCACCCATGCAGTGTCCCCTTATCGTAGCTTTAAAAGCTTCCCATTCTGTTAGTGCATCCCCCGTTGTGTCCTCATTAAGCTCAAAATATTCGAGGATCGCCGTGCCCAGGGAGGAGCGAAAAGGTGGATCTTCGAGTGCGGCTGTTTGGAGTCTCCACGTGGGGGCAGGGGGGTGCTCAGGTTCCCAGGTAAGTTTCAGTAGTTGGGGGTTGTGGTCAGAGTGCATCCGGCCTAGATATTCTATATGGTGGACCAATGGGAGCAGCGTGGGGGATCCCACTATTCTGTCTAGACGTACATGCAGGCGATGCACTGCTGAGTAGTGTGAGTAGATCCGAGCCTCAGGATTGATGGCACGCCATATGTCTAATAACGCCCAGTGTGCCAGCCAGACTGTGAGAGCCTGCGCGTTGGACGTAGCTGCAGTCCTGGACAAGGGCGGGAACGATCTGTCCAGGTCTACATTGTAATTTTCCCTACAGCTAGCAAATTTCATTGTTCACCATAGGGGTTCCCTTTTTACAAAACCACAGGTCTACATTGAGCACAGAATTAAAGTCTCTCCCCAGGAGCCAGGGGACTCCACTCCACTCTGCTAGAATTTTTGTGAGATTTTCTAAAAATGTGGGTTGACTGACATTCGGGGCATAAATGGACCCAATTAGTATCGGTTGATCACTGAGCCTCCCACTCGCACGCGCATATCTGCCTTCGGGGTCAATTAGCGCCTCTTCGCATGAAAACGGGACCCCTGCTCTCATCCAGATGAGGGCGCCTTGCGCGTGTGCAGAGTAGCTGGTGCCATGTATCTGGCTCCTCCATCGGCGGCGGAGGTGCCCCAGTTCCACGTGGGACATGTGTGTTTCTTGGAGCAGCGCTATGTTGGTGGCGCTGTGCCGTAGATAGGCATAGATCGAATATCTGCATGGCGGCGTGTGTATACCGCGCATGTTCCATGTGACTACATTGACCCGTGCCATGCTTCCATTTTACGTTTACCAGGTCGGGGGGGGGGCAAAATGCTGCAGTTCCTGGCCTGCAGGGATGTGCTCCAGCTCAGCGCTACTAAAAACAGGGTACAGACATGGTTATGCATAGTTTAGTTCACGAGGGCGAGTTCCGAGTGGAAGTTCGTCCAAACTGTATTGCCCAACCGAGGGCTAAAAACTTCTTGTCAAACTGACGTGTGGCGTGGGTGTGTGTGGTGTGTCGGCAGCAGAGAGTGATTTGCCCCCTATTGTCGTGTTGCGATCGTGTATCCCCTCGGGCTGTCCGCAGCGCGAGGGAAGTCGGTGCGGGCCGCGCACGCCCTGCAACATAGTGTTAGGTATGTGTTGGGCGTAGCCGTGTGTGAGGCAGCGCCACGCTGTGTGAGAAAACAGTGACATATTCAACATATTAAGTAACACAACATTCTGCCGGCATGACAGGTACTTGCGTGGGTTATGTTCATCAGTCCACAGGAGGTCTAGGGAAGTGTCATATAATGTCATCAGGTGTTTGCGGCGTAACCTCAGGCATTGGGAACTCTTCAGGGTCCTCGAGTCTGGATGGCGTGGAGTCCCCAGTGGCCGAGGACCTGGTCGGGCTTAAGTGGCAGACTGAATGGTGCGTTGCAGTTCCCAGCGTCGCGGCCACTTGTAGTGCCTCTTGCCTTTCCGCCTTCCTCTATGCCAGGTCAGGGGCGTGGAGGTAGCCGCGGTTTCCGTTGTGTATGCTTCGACTATTTTGTTTTCTGTTGAATTTTCTAGGTTCTTCTTCCACAGGCGGTCTGGGACCCGTCAATGTTCCTGATTCTTCTAGCCAGTCCCAAACCTCAGCGGGTGAATCGAAGAAGCGCGCAGATCCTTTTGCAACAACACGAAGTCGAGCTGGAAATAGCAATGAGTAATTTAAACCAAGGTCGCGGAGCTGTCTTTTCACGGTTGTATATGCGCTTCTGCAGAGTTGGACTTGCGCCGTATAATCTGGAAAGACCATGATTTGGCTGCTTCCTATCTTTATGTTTGCCAGCTTGTGGGTTTCGCGGAGGATCGAGTCCCTGTCTCTATAGTTGAGAACTTTAAACAGGAATGGGCGCGGGCGGGCTCCCGGCGGTGGCTTTTGCGCCGGGACGCGGAGCGCTCTCTCGACTACAAAGTGAGGAGACAGGGAATCAGCGGGAAGCAAGTCTCTGATCCAGCGTTCAGCATAGTCCTCCGGCTGTCATCCCTTCTCACCCTCCAGAAGTCCCACGACGCGAATATTGTTGCGGCGCGAGCTCCCCTCCGCATCCTGTACCTTGTCTTCAAAGTCGTGCACCCGGTCTATTAAGTCTTGGAGGGCTGCGGTGTGATTATGTGTGACTGGTTTGAGCTCCGCGAGTGTTTGTTCCTGGAGTTAGTGGTGATCAGCTTTCAGAAGGGTGAAATCGGAGGTAACCTTGTCAATTTTGGATTCCAACGAGGAGCGGGTTTGTTCTAGCGCCGATCCTATCTTCTCCACAGCTGCCAGAACAGAGTCCAGTTTGGCAGCGAGCGTTGCACGTGGCATTTCTGCATTTGTGTCGCTCTCCACCGCTGTCTGTTCTGAGCTGCTGGTCCGTGCACTTAGTTGCTGGGTGTTGGTGTGTAGACGGCCCATTACTAATTGCTGCGCTGTCGGCATTCATCACAGGTCTGTGTAGGTGCCACCAGGGCAGGGTAGGGACCGTATTGGTGCAGTAGGCCCAGTTACGTGGAGGAGCTGCCTACGTGACATATGAGGCTGACAGTTACTGGGATGTGCATGTGCAGCTTACACATTGGTGTTTTATCGCCTGGTTACCGCCTCAAACTTGGGTGGACGCAGTGAGGCCTGATCAAGTCTGCTGTTTGTAGAGAGGGGGGGAAAGGTAGGGCTTCCCTGGCGTCTGACTTCTCCGTGTCTTAGCGGCGGGCTTGCTGGTCTGTGGGCACCCACTGAGGTGTCTCTGGGCACTGCTTGATGGCTTATGGTACAGTACTGGGAGAGGGCGGCCCCGCTGTCCACGCTCCTTCTGTGTCTCCGTCCCCGTGGCGCAGTGAGGACCAGCGCAGTGTAGGTGCACAGCGTCCCCTCACACTCGTGTTCGGGCTCCACAGGGCCAGTGCTCCTCTCGGCTTCTTAGGCAGACAGCCTAGGCCCGATCTGCGTCTGGGCAGGTTCCACGCTGTTATTCCCCCGCTTTGTCTGCGCAGACGAGGCCTAGGTCAGCCTCATGGCTCAGCCCAGGTGGCGTCTTTCCGCCCCCACTATGTCCTGTGTAGTCGTCCCATAGAGGTTCAAGGTGTGTGAGTGAGTTGGGCACCCCAGCGCAGCACCAATCCAGGCGAGGAGAGGGGGGAGTCAGGGGCAGGTCGTCCGCTTCACAAACTATTGCTAGTTTGTGAGGATAATCTACACAAGCACATGGGCATAAGAAAAGTGGAAAAGTCCATGAACTGTGGGGAGGCCGAGCATTAAGAACTACCAAAGGCTATCCTTTTGGAAAATACACTGCACATCCTTAATGTACATGGAATCCAAAGTATTTTTCTCAGGTGAGCTCTTTAGATTGACCTATATATTTATGGTTCAAATGTTTTTATTCAATTTCATCCTGCACATGCCATCACCTACAACCAACAGGCTGGCGAGGAGCTGATCATTCTATAAACAGAACTTTTATGCAAATCAACCCACCCACAGCCACCCTCTGCGAACTCCAGGGCAACAACCAAGCAATGGTTGATCACAAGGTCAGCTCTGCTAAAGTGCTACTATTAGGCCCAGTCTCCATATAGTTCCAGCAAAACTGGTGTAACTTCTACCAGCTATATTCCAAAATCTTACTTGGTACAAGACGCAATGCTTTGCAATTCAGCATAGCACTCTACAATGTAGTTGTATTGAGAATATTCACTGTCACTCCTTTCTCCTGCAATCCACATGTGAACTTGCAAACTAGAAGTAATGGTGTAAGCCTCTAAAGAGGATGTGCCTCCCGGACCGGCAGAACATCACACAAACAGGGGCTTGGTATATTACTATGCTACCTAGGGAAAGGGGTGGAGTTTGGTGGAATTATATCGACTGGGCAAGTGTTTCTCTTAAAGACTGTTGTACTTTTTAGAACTTACAAGGTACAAATGTGATTGTTGCAGAAGTCTCTGTGCCTCGATGTTTGAGAAGAATAAGATCACGTGGTTTATTCAGAATCCATTCTCAGTGTATGCCCCTGAAAATGCCTTGCTACTGCCGTATCTATGAGATGAGTAAGAACATGTTTTTTAGCTGGGCATTCTCCTACCTTGAATCATATTAGTGTGGGATTGCTCAGTAGTGCAACAATGTGTGAATATAGCCAGTGCTGCCTATGAATCTATATAATGCTCTACCTACATTAAAGCAATAATGATGCATTTTTGTTAAATATTTCTACATGCACCTAAATTAACAAAATTCCTGGTTTGATGGCCATAATATGTATCATTAAGTTGTTTATGCAGATGCATCATAGGCTTAGGAATATGCTGAGGCATGAATTGAGACCAGCTGAATTATGGAAAATTGTTATAATCTACTTGTTGGTTAATGCATCCTCCCTATTGTTGTTCTCTGCCTTGCTGCTCAGCCAATGGTGATGCCATTAGAATGTTCAGAGTGTTTGTGCTTGAGGAAGGATCAGTTGGAGTGGATGGGCTGAGCAGCAAGGAGGCTGCTCCTGGTGGGGCATAATATGGATCTTACCATCTTCCTGTAACTGAAGAAGTAACCTGATGAATAAATCTATAATCCTTATTTACAAGACTTGTCTATGTATTATCCTTAATTGTAACACTGGCGACGAGCGGAAAAGACCCAAGCGTGAAGGAGAGTTTAATTCAAGGCCACAAAAGATTTGAAGTGTCTCTTGAAACAAAGAAGAATTTAAAAAGAAGACATGAGGATAAAGAAATTGAGGACTTGAGATGTGAACCTGTACGGAGGAATTGTGCCTGGCAGCCCCACCAGTGTCTATTGGAACAGTCAGCCTACAGCCAGCGCGGTGTACAGCACAAGCAGTAAGCTGTTTTTATCCTCCAGACTTAATAAAAAAAAGAATCTGTGTATCTGGAAGCACCCGGCTCCTGTGGTATCGGCAATAAATGGACTAGTGTTGGTGAAGAAAGGGTCGTTGTGTGTACAGAAAAGAAGCAATAGCGCAGTAAGGATTTGACATCGTGTTCTTGGCTGTGCAGTGTTTATGATGCCCTGAAGATTTTTGGAGGTGAGCCATGTGAGTGCACAGAAGTGAATTACGCTGCCTTGGAGTATAGTGGTTAATGGTAGCGCAAGTATGCTCTCACGCTTGTTTGATATGGGAGCAGAAATTTCACTACTGCTTTGAGTTTGCTCTGTGCCTGTGAAACCCGTCCTTATTGCCTGCAATCTACGTGATGCCTGAATAGCTTTATTGCGCTGCTGCTGAAAAGCGGTTCACAATGTTAGGAAGAAATTTGAAATTGGAACTGTGCGCGTGCCCCTTACCTGTCTGCGGTACCACAGTCGTTTCCAGTGACGTCTTCGTTTGTTAACACGTCTCCTGTGCTGCCTAGGGACGCTCTGCAGCAAGGACGTGCGGAGAGCCATCCGGCTCAGCGTTGGCTACGTGCGGCCATCTTAGATGATGTACACGTTTTGTCAGACCTTCGCCTGGAATCCGTTTTACGGCTGTGCAAGTTTGACCAACAGGCCACATTTTGGAAAACCGCATTCTATGACGAATTGGCAACTTCATCACGTCAAGTGGTTTATCAGTGAAGTAACTATTGATAACAACTGAATTTATGTTGCTTTGACTTCATGTTGTGCTGTATTTTGATTGGACTTTCCATGAAAGGCTTGGAAGTGTCTTCGGAGATCTTGTATGCTGTGAGGAGTTTCGGGTGAGAAGTCGCTCACCATGGACGTCTATTTACTGTTCTTAAATTACTCCATACATGTATTATCACGTTTGTTTTGGGGGGTTTAAGTATTTATCCGGATCTTGTGAAGTGTGTGGCATGATATTGGTTAATTTACGTGTGACGTGTTGTGTAGTTGATGCATTTATTGCCTAATAATATTCGGATGTATGCCATGCTCAATTTGCTACAATGTTTGCCATGTTCTTTCTAAGTGTGTTGGACTTTATGCTAGGTGGGTTTTGTGGTACCCACATTGAAGGGGCGAGAGATACCCTGTGTGTAGTTGTTTGCCTTTTGTGAGGTGTTTATGACCGTGCGTTGTGTGCTACATTTTTCTGAGTTTCCCTGTGTTAGTGGGAATGTATTGGGTTGAAAGATACCCTGTGATTGTGATGGGTTTAAAGATACCCTGTTTTGCCATGAGTTGTGTAAGTGCAGTAGAGGGTTTGGAGTCCCTGGTCCTGCCATGAGTTATGTATGTGCAGTAGAGGGTTTGGAGTCCCTGGTCCTGCCATGAGTTGTGTAAGTGCAGTAGAGGGTTTGGAGTCCCTGGTCCTGCTGTTAGTATTATGCCTTGTGTGTGAGGCGAGGTGGTGTTAGTTATCCACTGTTTGGGGGTTGTGATGATACCCTGTGTGTGATTTTGTCGGGATGATAGATACCCTGTTTGTGCGAAGTGAGGTGGGTTGAGTTATGTATTACCCACTGTTTAGGGGTTGTGAATATACCCTGTGTCTAGTTTTGCTTTGATATGAGGCGATGTGGGTACCCTGTGGAAGTGAGGTGGTGTGGTACCCGCTGTTTGTGGGGTGAGATATTCCCTGCGCTGTGTTGTGTATGGAGTGTGAGTTGACGTGGGTGAGCACCCACTGTTTTAAGAATCGAACACTTTTACTTGTGTAAGAGTGGAACACTTTTACTTGTGTTTTTCCTATTTTTCCTAGATTGGATGGGCATGTAATTTCTGATGAATTTATTGGACATGTCGTATTTGTGTCTTATCATCTTACATACATTTGTTTTTCTATAATCACTATAAGGGGGAGATGTGTTATACCTGCAAGTGCCCCCCAAGTGTCCCCCCATTTCATTATCATAGATCAAATACTCCATCTAATTCAGTCTGATTTCATAGATACCAATTGGTGTGTAACTTGCGAAATTCATAAACAATTGATTTAAAATCATGAAATCGTTATAACAGCACTGCAATTGTCTAGCACTATTCTGGAGAAAAAAGAACACTTATAATCTCAATCAATACCCTCAATGTCTTCTTAACAGTTATTTATATGGGTAAACTCATAATTACAATATAACAATGATACCACACTCCTTTTTTATATGACCCGTAATGATCATTATTGAGAAATAGGAACATATACAATTAAAAATAGATACCTTAATTTCCGGAATGTTTGCCGCAATCTACTCATTGTGAAGTCATCATGCCCCGTGGACTGTATCCTATGATCTTAAGTTGAGTACCACCACAACCATGGCCCTGGTGCTTATAAATTACTCCATGGGACTCGTACAATTGTACTTCATTTCTTCTGCTGTCATCATAAGATAATGTATCAGACTAACCTCTCAATAGAAAAAGGGTGACTTTTTTACTAATGCTCATAGGGCACAGTAATTATTGAAATATTACACAATCACAAAAGTTCAAAAAAAGGGGATGTTTAGATCCATGTCCCCTGTCTGAAAATGTGTTGTTAAAAGCGGGTCCCAAACTTAGCCACTTTGTTTTAGTCTGAGCTGCCTCACTGCCCTAGGAGAGGAGCAGCTGTGTTTTAAGACTGGTATTGCTGATAGTCAGTCTCTAAAAGACAAGAGGACATGGCTGGTTTCTGCAGACCTTGTTGGAAGAAGCTGTAGGTCTGCCAGTAACTATCTGCTGGATAAGAGGGGAGAGGAGACAGCCTTGTCCCACAAGAGTCTGCCTGCTTTTGGGGGAGAGCTCAGCTACTGAGCCATGGGTGAGGAGTGGCCTAATGGAGCTGAAGAAACACGGCCGACTGCAAAGAAGACCCATGAGGTGCCTAGAGTCCCCCAGCATCCCTGCAAGACTACAGTGTAAAGTCTGACTGAGAAGAGGTTGTGTCCAACTTGCTAGTATCCACTGCAAAGTAAAGATTGCCGGACTCAGAGATTGCTATGGAGAAAGTTGCAGAAGTCTTGTGATGAGTCTTTCTTTTGTGTACTTCCAAAATTACACCAGCACCATGGATCGAATGAGGAAGACCTTCCACCATAACTGCTGAAGCAGACTTCTGGAGGTATCTTTGTGGAGCCACTGCCATGCCAGCTGGCTGACTATGGAGAGACAGGGGCATGGTTGCTCAAGCAAGTCTCCCTGAGGTCGACAGCTCCCTCTGTGTCCTGTTTACTGCTCTTGATATTCCTGATTGTACACCATATCAGTCTGCATGACATTGACTGTGTTCTTTTGGCTAACCAAGTTTGGTGGGAGCATTTATTGTCCACAACAGTCTTAAGATCAAACACTTTGGTCTCAAACTCTCTCACCATCCCCTGCTGATTCCTGGCATGATTTTACTAAGATCTGTTGAGTATTTGTAGGAAGATTACTGATTTATAATCGATCTCTAATTGTCAGTTTTACTCATCTATTGAGTTCTTTCTCCCAGTGTTTATTTAGGGTTATGTTAATGATGCTTGTGTTTTTAACATGGAATGGGGGATTTAATGTGAAATTTTGTTTTTTACTTTTTCTGACTTGACTAGCTTACTGGACCTGATTCCAGTCTGTGGCGACCATCCATTAGGTCAGTGGTCCAGTACGGACCTACAACTGTATAAAAATGGAGCAGATGCACAGAAGCACTTAATGAAGTAGAAACATTACTGATTTGTATTTTCTGCTATTACATTCTTGTTCTTTTTGAGTGGGGTTATGTTAATGGCGACTCTGTTTTTAACACTGAATCGGGGTTTTCAATGTGAAACTGTTTCATTTGACTTTTTTTCACTTGACACACTTCCCAGACTTGTTCTTGGGACTTAAAAAAATAGTGATCCTTGCACAGCAAACCTTTAACTGATACCATTTTATAAAAAAGAATGTGCTTTCTTGTGCAGCACTTTTTTCCAATTTTCCCTTAACACTTAACATTTAGCTACATTTTGGCAATTTTTACCTTTAGAATCCCCAGGATTAGAGGACTCACGTTTGGTCTGGATACTTTATGTGGAATATTTAACTAAAAGGACTGAGCATTCTAGGGGGAAAAGGCTTAGCAACCAAGTGGCTAAAACATATTATAAACAGTGGTTGAACTTCCTCTGTAGTTTATTCCAAACCAAATATATAAAATTGCCATACTATCTGTACTGTAGCTTTTCCTTCATAGGACCAGCTACAGCCCTAAAAATGAAAGTCGCTTTTGGAGACTGGTCAATTTAGGAACATGCACACATAACAACATAACATACATAACATGCTTCGCTTTTAAATGCCAGACATCCTACCTTGTGGGCTACAAGGTCTGCGGGTGACTTATTTAATATCTTAAAGTAGGATTTGCCTCCTGTCAAAAGGTTTAGTTTGATAGGTCTTGCTGCAGGTTTAAAAGCTGCAGGAGTCAGGCTACACATGTAGGTTTGAAGCCATTATTTCTTTGTCAGCCTCGTGAATGACACAATAGGCACTGCTGTCCACATATGACATTTAACTTCCTATGCCTGTGGAGTATTTTCGTACAACACATACTATGGCCTTACTGCACATTGAAATATGCCAAATGGGAATAAACTAATTTTGCCATGTTTTAGGGGTCAGAGCACATGCACTTGGGACTCGACAGCAGTTCTGTAGTGCTCAGTGTTGAAAAAACAGAAGCATCAGTCCACAAAACTAGGCAAAAAGAAGGCACTTCTTCACACTTTGTATCCTTGCCCAGCTCTGTTTGTATGATATTTTGATGTTTTCAAATACTTTTGTGAAACATCAAGAACATGTTAGTCTAACCCCTTCTCTGCTAGGCCTTTACCCCCCCTCCCCCCTGTGCTAAGCCTTTTTTGGCTATTTGGGGTAGTTCGCGCTTAGGCCCCTGTAACTTTTTGACCACATAAGGTATCCACGCCAAATTTGCGTCCTTTTCTTCCAACATCATGGGGATTCTAAAGGTACCCTGGGTTTGTGGATTCCCCTGGAGGTGACCCAGAAATTAGCCAAAACACAGCTACATTTTTTTTTTTAAATGGGAAAAAAGTGCTGAAAATGAAAGCGTCTGGTTTTTTCCCTTCAAATGGTATCAACAAAGGGTTTGTGGGGCTGAAATCACCATTTTCCCAGCTTTCAGGGACTGACAGACTTTTGTCAGAAAACCAACATTTTTTACACAGTTTTGGCATTTTACTGGGACATAGCCTTTTTTGCTATTTTTTGTGCTTTCAACCTTCTTCCAGTTAATGGTAGAAATGGGTATGAAGGCAATAATGGATCCTGGAATGCTATACATTTTAGAAAAGTAGACAAAATTCTGTATTCAGCAAGGGGTCATTTGTGTAGATCCTTCAAGGTTTCTTTATAGAAACTAACAGTTGAAAATAGGAAAAATTGAAAATTAGTTGAAAAAAACCCAGCTATTTGTGCCAACATTTTCATATGTAACTTCTTCTAATTATGACAGATGTTTGAAAGCAATATACCATTACATCCGCTGGACCTTTCTGGTTGTTGGGATATATAGGACTTGTAGGTTCACCAAGAACCCGACGAACCCAGAGCCAATAACTGAGCAGCATCTTGCAAAGTGATACCTCACTTGTGTGGGTGTCCAATGCAGAATTGGCTAAAAACGTATTTTTAAAAAAATTGTAGCGCTTAGAATTCTCGGTGCTATATCCTTAATCCCTATGTTTTTGTCTCTTCCCAGTCAGAGGCCCTTGCCCCACCCACACAAGTGAGGTATCATTTTACTCGGGAGACTGAGGGGAACGCTGTGGGGTAGGACATTTGTGCCAGCACGGTTATTCCACACAAAAATATGTGGAAATGTGTTTTTTTCAGCTAAATTTGAGGTTTGCAGGGGATTCTGAGTAGGAAAACGTTGGGGGATCCACGCAAGACATACCTTGCTGGACTCCCCCGGGTGTCTAGTTTTCAGAAATGTGTGGGTTTGGTAGTTTCCCAAGATGGCCGCCGAGTCCGGGGCCAAAAACCCAGGTGATCCCCTTGCAAAACCAGGTTGGTTTGTGTTAGGTAATTTTGATGTCTCCACAATACATTCTGGGCTCTTGCCTGTCACGGTTACTTGACCCACCCACAAGAGTGAGGTACCATTTTTATCGGGAGACCTGGGGGAACACTGGGTGGTAGGAAATTTGTGTCAGCCCTGTGATCCTACAGCTTTCCCACACAGAAATTTGAGAAAAATTTGATTTTTTCATCAAAATTTGAGGTTTGCAGGGGATTCTGGGTAGGAAAACGTTGGGGGTCCATGCAAGCCATACCTCGCTGGACTCCCCCGGGTGTCTAGTTTTCAGAAATGTGTGGGTTTGGTATGTTTCCCAAGATGGCCGCCGAGCCTGGGGCCACAAACCCAGGTGACCCCCTTGCAAAACCAGGTTGGTTTGTGATAGGTAATTTTGATGTCTCCTCAATAAGTTTTGGGCCCTTGTCTGTCGCGGGTACTTCACCCACCAGTGCAAGTGAGGTACCATTTTTATCGGGAGACCTGGGGTAATGCTGGGTGGTAGGAAATTTGTGGATCCATGCAGATTCCAGAACTTTCCCACACAGAAATTTGACAAAAATGTGATTTTTCAGCTAAATTAAAGGTTTGCAGGGGATTCTGGGTAGGAAAACGTTGGGGGGTCCATGCAAGCAATACCTCACTGGACTCCCCGGGGTGTCTAGTTTTCAGAAATGTGTGGGTTTGGTAGGTGTCCCAAGATGGCCGACGAGCCCGGGGCCAAAAAACCAGGTGACCCCCCTTGCAAAACCAGGTTCTTTTGTGATAGGTAATTTTGATGTCTCCTCAATACGTTTTGCGCCCTTGCCTGTCACGGGTACTTGACCCACCCATATGAGTGAGGTACCATTTTTATCTGGAGACCTGGGGAAACGCTGGGTGGTAGGAAATTTGTGGGTCCATGCAGATTCCAGAACTTTCCCACACAGAAATTTCAGAAAAATTTGATTTTTTCAGCTAAATTTGAGATTTGCAGGGGATTCTGGGTAGGGAAACATTGGGAGGCCCACGCAAGCCATACCTCGCTGGACCCCCCCGGGTGTCTAGTTTTCAGAAATGTGTGGGTTTGGTAGGTTTCCCAAGATGGCCGCCGAGCCCTGGGCCAAAAACCCAGGTTTGCAAGGGATTCTGGATAAAAGACCCTGATGAGAGCCACACCAATCACCCCATCCTGGATTCCCCTTGGTGACTAGTTTTAAAAAATGTATAGGTTTGCTAGGTTTCCCTAGGTGCAAAAAAAGGGTCAGTTTTCACTGTAAAAATGTGGTGTGTCCACGTTGCGGTTTGGGCCGTTTCCTGTCGCGGGCACTATGCCTACCCACACAAGTGAGGTATCATTTTTATCGGAAGACTTTGGGAAATGAGGGGTGGGTGGAAGTTTGTGGATCTGCGCAGATTTCAGAACTTTCCATCACAGAAATGTGAGGAAAATGAGTTTTTTTTTTTAACAAAGTTTGAGGTTTGCAAGGGATTCTGGGTAACAGAACCGAGTGAGAGCCACACCAGTCACCAAATCCTGGATTCCCCTGGGTGTCTAGTTTTCAAAAATGTATAGGTTTGTTAGGTTTCCTTGGGTGCCAGCTGCGCTAGGACCCAAAATCCACAGGTAGGCACATTCCGAAAAAATGTCTGTGCCTAGTGGGCTTTCTGCCACCCTGGGTAGGGGGGAAATCGGGGGCTATTGCCCCGATATGCCCCCAAGGGGGCAGAAAGACTGTGGCTATTTTGTTTGGGTGGGTGGGGACATTGGGATGCCCATTCTGGGCAGCCCCCACCCCTACATATAAAAAAGCCAGCATAATCGCTGGAGCCTCGTGGGCTCTCTGCCCCACCTGGGGCAGATCGGGGGCTACTGCCTCCATCTACTTCCTGGGGGGGACAGAAAGACTGTGGCATCTTTTTTGGGGGGGTGGGGGCATTGGCATACCCATTCATGGCAGCCCCCACCCCTGAATTTTGAAAAACATTTACCCCTGGTGCCTAGTGGGCTTTCTGCCCCAACGGGGCAGATAAGGAGCTATTGCCCCCATCTGCCTCCCGGGGAGGGGGGCAGAAAGACTGGTAATGTTTTGGGGGTGGGGGCATTTGCATGCCCATTCTGGGCAGCCCCCACCCCTACGTATAAAAAAAAAATATCCCTGGTGCCTAGTGGGCTTTCTGCCTCCCCCCCCTGGGGGCACATCAGGGGCTATTGCCCCATCTGCCTCCCAGGGAAGGCAGAAAGGCTGTAGCATTTTTTTTTGGGTGGGGGCATTGGCATACCCATTTTGGGCATCCCCCACCCCTATGTATATATATATAAATAATACCCCTGGGGCCTAGTGGGCTTTCTGCCCCCTCCGGGAGGCAGATCAGGGGCTATTGACCCCATCTGCCTCCTGGGGGGGGCAGAAAGTCTTATGCCTTCTTTGGGGGGTAGGGTGGGAGCTTTGGCATGCCCATTCTGGGCAGCCCCCACCCCTGGCCTATAAAAAAAATCCCTGGTGTCTAGGGTGCTTTCTGCTCCCCAGGGGGGCAGTAAGGCTGTCTGGCAAAATGAAATGGGGGGGAGAAAAGGCCCTTGCCCAAGGGGCCGCTCCCCCCTCCCTGGTGGCTAGTGAATGGATCCCTACTTGGGGATCGCCCTCCTGGGGCGATCCCCAAGCAGGGAACCATTCCCAAGTGTTTCGGTGCTCGGGGGCTCAGATAGCCCCACGAGCACCGAAACATTGAAACTAAGTTTCAGTTTCGTTTTCAATGTAATGACGACAGCGCGCCATGCACGCGATCGTCATTACATTGAAAATGAGCAAAGGGCCTCGGGAGGTTGGGGAAGCTCTTCCCCACCTCCTGAGGCCCCCCCAAAAAAAGGAAATCCCTCTGCTGTTTGCAGCAGAGGGATTTAGTGTCCCTGTGCTCATGACAGAATGGTTCCGTCATGAGCATAGGAGCACTGGTGCTCATGACGGAACCATTCCGTCATGAGCACCGAAGGGGCTAAACACCAGCAATATCATTTATTTTGTAATCCTGAGGAGTATGAGTTGGTGATGGAAAAAGCAGAATATCTTGAATTTAAGTTGAATGCCTCCTGCCTTTCTATTTATATGAGCAAGTTATCAGGGTTACTGAATTGGCCTTCACCTATGAGTGTTTCTTTGGATTTACAAACTTTTATCGTCAGTTTACTAAGAATTTTGCAGAGAAACCTGGCAACAATACTCCAATCCTAAAAAAAAAATATGAAGACAGGTTTTTGCTTGGACGATAAATCTGAAAGATCTTTCAGGGCACTAAAACACACTATATGCATCTAAAGATAAGAAGTAAGGTTTGGTAGTTTTAGAAAAATTCCCAAACATAAGATCTGTCAGCTAAAATGAGAATAGTTAGAAGTCTTTTACATCAATTAATTCCTTCATAGCACAGATCAGTACTATCAGAAACATGAGGGCACACTGGGAGCAAAGTTTACCCCGTCTTATGCTAACCTGTATATGGGTTGGTTTGAGAGAGCGTCTGGCTGGTTCCTGAGTGTTTAACATCTTAATAATTGGATCCATTACTGGCATAGATTGACTGGCTCAGTAATGGAATTGGATATAGGTTTCAAACATTTAAACCATATGAACTGCAAAATAGTGGAACCATGCACACAGTGAGGAAATTTTTATATTCTTAGATTTGGAACTATTCATAAACTATGCGCAAAACTGCTCTGCATGCCTCTTGTGAATACCCTTCATAACGAAAGAATGCAAATCCATGTGACTAGATAGTTAAAACTCACATGAACTGCAGTTTAGCAGATGAGTTTTTGAAATCAAGTAGGATCTTTAGAAGAAATGTATGTACAGTTGGAACATTTTACCAAATGCTAGGCAGGGTAATGGTCAAAGTGGATAGGAAAACACTTCACCCATCTGTCATGAAAATTACATTTTATTGTTATCTACTCTAGAAGTGATCCTTAGAGAAAAAAACATTCTTCTTCCTATATATTATGCTGTGAAAATATATGCATAAGACTATAATTAATGAGATGTGTTTGGATGTGGTTTCTACCGGTGCAAATACCCAGTTATCACAGGTAGAAACCTCTGACATTTTGACATTCTTCTGTGGTGCAATGCTTCTTCAGAAATGGTTATGAATTGCAACCTTTAGTGCCACCCTTTCAGTATAAGATCAGCAACCTGTAGACAGCTGGACGCTCTTGGTCTTTTAACACACTATCACAGATTCTGACTGCAGTAAGGGGCTCTGGGTGGGTTGCACGCAAAAAGTGTAAACATGCATGTGCACGTGCAGGCCCGGCAAAGAAGGCAAGCATTACACTCTGGGTCCAATTAGGAGTTTGGCGGTCTTCCTGTAGGACTGCTGCTGCAGCGGTCCTAGAAAGACCGCAAAGCCATCGGCATCCCCGCCCGCCCAATTATGATAATTTAGCTGGGCTGGCGGGGCCACGGTGGCGATCCCACGTCGGCGGCATGCTTTGGCCAAGGATTACAGCCAGCAATCATGCTGCCACTGTGGGACCGCTGCCACGTCGGGTGCACTGTGTGGCATGCACCATGTTGTGCACGTCACACAGTGCACACACGAAGGTGCAACATGTGCCCCCGCATGCATCCTCAAGAGCAGATATGCCGGGGGCCCTGTTTTGGGCCCTTCACCAGCATTTCTGCCAACCTTTTCATGATGGGGTCCCCACCATGAAATAGGATGTGGAAATGCAGGTCGAAATCTGCTCGACGCTGCCGGCATAGGCACCGCCACCATTTTCTGCCGCATTTAGCACTGCTGTCGCAGTGGAATCCTGGATCCCGGCAGAGGCGGTGGTCTTGTGGCAGTCCTGCCGCCACCATTGTGATACAGCAGTCAGCCCACCACCCCAAGTTTGGCAGTCCCAAGACCGCCGTACTCGTAATAAGGCCCTATATGTTCATTAAAGCACTGAAATATTGTCCAGTGTCATCAACAACGTGCTTCAAAAGTCCACTAGCACACACTACACTTTTGGATTTTGAGCACACCATGCACTCACTCTCCCTTTTGCAAGATGGGCACAAACTGTGGATTTGCCTAGCTTGTTCTGGGTACAAGGAGGGCCTTCAGAAATGTCCTGCGACTACATGATCTTGACTTCAGTTGTGTGCTGTGGATTGTGGGCATAGGATGTGGCCTTCAACCAGACCATTCACCAAGCCTTCATGCCACAGATCCTATGAACATGGCATTTGAAGGGTGTAGCCTACACTGAAGACCCAACTTTCTCCCACTCTGGCCATTTCTAGTCATCTGCTGCCCAATAGCACATTGAGCAGACCGTTTAAAGCATCTCCTGCAGTCTATCAACAAACAGACTAATTTCAGCCATGCCCTATGACCAGTCTCTCTTCCCCAAAAAACATGTAGAAGGTCTTCAGGCTGTTGGCAATGGATACGGGGAATAGCCTTCACCCAATCATTAGTGTTGAACCTGGCCCTTTTTCCACGGTTATTCACAAACCTTTTGCCTTCCTCCTGTATTTTTCTGACCCTCTTTTTGTTGGCTTTAGGACTCTGGGCACTTTACCACTGCTAATCACTGCTAAAGTGCATATGCTCTCTTCTTTAAACATGGTACGATTGGTTTACACCTGTTTGCAATATTTAATTTACCTGTAAGTCCCTTGTACAGTGGTATCGCATATACCCAGGGCCTGTAAACTAAATGCTACTGGTGGGCCTGCAGCGCTGCTTGCAGCACACACAGAAGTAGCCTTTCAAACCTGTCTCAGGCCTGCCACCGCAGGGCCTGCGTGCACAGTTTACTGCCACATTGACTTGGCATTTAAAGTTACTTGCCAAGCCTGAAACTCCCGTTTTACTATATATAGGTCACCCCTAAGGTAGGCCCTGGGTAGCTCTATGGGCAGGGTGCTATGTAAGTAAAAGGTAGGACATGTGCCTTTATTGTGTGGCATGTCCTGGTAGTGACAAACAGCATATTTGGTTTCTCACTGCTGTGAGGCCCACTCCTCTCATAGGCTAACATTGGAAATTGCCTTAAAAGTCTATAAGTGGTAATTTCTGTTTTGAAAGGAGTAGTGTTGCCATGTTTGGTATGTTTGGAATAGTGGTGATAAATCCTGCTTATTGGTGTAGGTGGATTTTTCATTATTATTGTAGAAATGGCACTTTTAGAAAGTGGGCATTTTATATGTGCTCATGACCCTTTGTGCTTTGCAGCCTGACTCCAATCCATGTCTAGGGCAGAGTGACAGCTAAGCTTTGTGCATGCTTTTCAAATAGTTATCACACAGGAAGGGTTGGGGTGTAACAGGGTTATGTCTGCATGCAGAATGGTCTTCTTGGGCTGGAAGAGAGGGAGGCAGGGCAAACTTACATTTGTATAGGCTATGTCCTGACCTCACATAAAGGGCTCATTTATCCCCTAATGTACGTCTGGAGCCAGAGCTGGGTTGAAAAGGGGTGTTGTGCACTTCCAAGGTTTCTTTTGAAGTTACCTCAACATCAAAGACATTATGAGCATAAGTACAAGGGCACTGACCCCATGTTTGAAGACACTGCATGGACTTGTAACCAGACGCTGCTGGCTCCACAGACTGCACGTTGCCAGAAGGAACTATTATGCTGTCAAGAAGAACTGCCATTGGTCTGACATGCTTGCTATACTGACCTGTGGCCTGCTGGGCTACCAGAAGGACTGCCACTGCACTACAAGGACCCTGATGTGCTGGCCTCAGGACTTAATTTGAGCCGGTGCTTTTCGGTGCTGAGCACCGGCACTTAATTGGTTTCCGGTGCTCGGCACCAGCACCTAATTGTCAGCACCACACTTAGGGCAGTCTGCCACATGGTGGCGCTGCTCATGTAATTTAAAGATGAGCAGTATAACAGTTGTTTAGGAAAACAATATACATTAAAAAATTGTTAATACCTGCCTCCCCAGCCATTCCTTTAGCTTTGGGGACCTGGAATAATCTGAACTGTCCCATTTACATGCGAGAGAGATGGTTAGTAGTTGTTTTGGCAGCAATGACAAGGGTGATGGGTTGTGCAGGCTGCAGTTGCCTCCTGGACAGAGCCCTGGCACTTAATATTTTACAAATTAAGCACTACCTGCTTGTTCCCTGCCTATGTGCCCCCAGTTGTTCTCCAGAGGCTGGTTGGTGGCTTCCCCCACCCCTGTTCATGTGGAGCGCTTGTGGGCAATTAGAGTATACCTGTCTGTTTCCCCCCGTCTCACCCCTGCGAGACTAAGGTGGCACAGGCTGTATTTCCCGATGTTAAGAAGTCAAAGGGGAAAGCCTAAAGAAACCAGCATTGTTGCTGGAAGCCTGGGGACGGGCGCTGCTAGCAGAGAGGAGCTGCCTGGCAGATTCGATGTGGCACTGCGTGCAGCTGCCATGGAGGGTCCTGCATGCGGGTAAGCTGCCGCGCCACTGAGAGGACATGCCTCGAAGGCTGGGACGGCCACCTCTCACTCGTGGCAGCCCCAACCTGACCAGGGAGAAGTACGGGGCTACTCCCGCTGCACCATGCGCTTGCGGGAAACCGATCCCTGAAGGAGTGCGATAGGGGGACCACAGGAGGTTTCTTGCACCCTTCACACCCCGAGGTCTCCCTCTACTTTGGGCCAGCGCACCAGAGCTGGATTTTGGCAGCTGTGCCGCACCTTTGTGGGCAGCTGCAGTTGGTGCCTTGTCTCTGGGCTTCTGTGGCACTACGAAGGAGACAATCCTCGCTGGGATCTTGAGGGCAGCATGAGGGTTTTTTGCAGCTGCACCGGGCATTTACGGGCAGCTGCATTGGTCTATTCTGTCTTCGGACGTGGGAGTGCCCCCTCCCCCCTTTTGCGACATACCTGAGAGGGGCAATTGGTTGTTTGTGGCATTATGGGGGAACCCTTGATGGAGGCTTCCTCGATCTGAACTTGCCACATGTAAGAACCCTGAATTACCGGATAACACGTAGTAGGGGCCCAAGTGCTCTTGAGCCCAACTTGTCCTGCCTAAATACTCTGTCTACTGTAATACTGCTAGTTGGAGCACAGAGGCACTGAGTTTTCTGTTTTGTGGGTTGTAAGCAGGTGCCCCGACCCAGACTACATTTCTGGCACAATATTTATGGTGGAAAGGGTGATTTATGTTTTTGCACTCCTGCAACGATTCCAGTGTTATGGTCTTATTCATTACCTGCTGCATTTTAAGCTCTGAGATTGATGAATGTCATGCGTTATTCGGACAGGATCACGAATTCTGTTTCAGAGGCTGCATAATGTGCACAGTAATGTTTTCTTTCACAATGTTTTACACATAACAGTCGTTCTTTTATTGCACGCATTGTGATGTTTTTGACAAATGCCTAGTTGGCAAAGTAATCACTGTTTTATGATGTTTTGGTCTAAAATTTATGTATAATATATTTTATATTTTTATATAACCTTGTGTGGAGTCTCTCTTGTGGTGTATTTATTGTGTCACTGGTGTGTGCGTGTTGCGCAAACGCTTTTCACATTGCCTCTAAGATAAGCAGGGGTTATCTTGGGTGTGCAACTCCCTTACCCTGACTAGAGTTGTTGGTTCTGCCTTGCTTAGGTGCATACACTAGCAAACCAGAAACCCCATTTCTAACAATAAGGTACTCAGCAAAATGTGGAGATGGGCGCCATGCCATAGTCCAAGCATATACTGAAAGGTGGAGTCATGGGAAAACAGTGATTGAGGATATGCTTGATATAACATCTATCACAATGATCTTGCTAAGCACAGCCTGCATGGTAAGGTCATTGAGAAAGCTTGCTGAACAGAGTGTGCTAAAAATGATGCTTCATGGAAATTTGTTAAGTGTGGTAAAGGGGGCATTATAGAACACAAGGCCCCAATGTAAATTGATCTTGCATCCTATCAAATTTTCACAAAGTCACTAGACTATTGTGCTATAACATACACTATTTTCCAAAACATCCTTGGGTAGAAAAAAATTCCTCCTCCCACCCTTGTAACGTGGTGTTTACCTCCTGGCATATTCTGTTTAATGTTAATTAACTATTGAATCGAGATTTACTAGAAGGTCCATTTGGAGAATGACACATCACTCTGAGTGAAATGATTTTCAATTCCAACAAGTTTTGACTGATGTTGTTGGCATAATATAATTTAAATGTATCACTTAGCAATAAGGAACTCAGTAAGAGTTACCCGGAGAATGTAGTGATATTTATCATACCCAATGACATTTGCCACCATAGGGAGTTGGAATGCATCAGATGTGATAAATGGCACCTTTTACAGGTTTTTGGGGAGTAAACTGGAGATGTTTGTGCTTATTGCACCAAAATATGCATTTTCTGGTAATTACTGGGCATTTGTTCTGGGTAGCAAGATAAGGGGGTGTCCTTACCAAAAAGGCAGGCCTACTGACATTGTTGAGGTGTCACCACAATGATAAAATGAAAAAAATATGTTATAATCCACTAATAAAAAAAATGTGGATAGTACCACCTTTCAGTAAGATTCAATAAACCCTATAACCTTTCACTGTCATAACATCACTGCCAATAAAGTATGATACATTCAATAAAATATGTCCAAAAATCTTTTTTATTTTTTCCAAGGTGTCTCTGCAGCTTTAGGACCAACAAACTGGGGTCCCCACAGACCAGAGCCTATGAGCAAAAGCACAAGTTTTAGGAGTGCTTGAAACAAAATCAAACTTCTCCCGGGGGCAGGGATATAACCACCTGGGAGACTTAGGGCTCGAAATGCTTGAAAACTCTGTGGAGCTCTGATGGGGCAGCCACACTTCTGGCAGCATCCAGAAGAGTCTGCAAATCATTGATGGTGCCCTTGCCCTTCCTAGAGCCACACAAGGGCAACATATGCAAATTTCTGGGCCCCTCACAGGGGCTTATGGGTGGCTGTCATGTCCTGAGAATGAATAATAAATTAGTGGTTTTGCTGCTTGCTGAAATGCTTTTGTTTTCCTTTTTTTAACCAATGCTGCCTCTCACCAAGTTTTCTTTGTTTCAGAACACTGGGTGCTGCCTTTTGTTGGGCCAGTGCAGGGAGTCACTACAGCACTGCATGGGTATCTCCCTGCCCAGCTGGCATTGCTCTTGTAGTGTGACAATTTATTATTTCTCCCACCTGCATCCTCAGGGTGGGTGGCAGTGCAGTGTGCACCCTGCTGCCCCAGCCATGAGCACAATGAACAGGGGACACACCCACCAGCACAGAAACATAGGGGCACTCATCTCCTTCTCTCCCGTGGGCATGGGGTCCCTGGGAACATTTTCACGGGTTGGTCCCCAGGAGATGGTGTTCACAGAGCTGTTTGTTTTCTTGGGGAAGGGGCCCCAAGCATGCCCCCACTCCATAGGAGTATATAAAATGAAAGTCCACTGACCCCCAGAAACTTGGAACTTGGCCTTCTCCAGGGGAATATTTGGATTTTTCATCGGAGCGCTATGTGTTTGGTAACCTGCCCATCTCCCGGGGGGGGGGGGTCAGGTGGGTTGGGGCAAGCTCTCTATGTTGCTACCTCTGGCTCCATAGAGCCGTTTTATGCAAGTTTTGTGCTGATTTGCTCCGGGTTCTTCTGGCCCCAAAGCGTTACTTTGGTTCCTGGGGCTTGCGTCCTGCTCCTGCTGTAGGAGCTGTCTTCTGTACGAGCTCCTGGCACCTGGCTGCACCCTGGGGGCTTCTTCACCAAACTCTCTGTAGCCTTCCAGCAGCATACCCTCCATACCACACTCCCCAGGCCACATGGCTTTGGCTGTCTTGCGGGGCACCTGTGTCTCAGCTGCGGAGTCAGAAGCTACCCTCCTGATTGGGGTCACCAGCTACA
The DNA here is from genome assembly GCA_963921515.1 of Calotriton arnoldi. NCBI lineage: Eukaryota > Metazoa > Chordata > Amphibia > Caudata > Salamandridae > Calotriton > Calotriton arnoldi. The sequence continues at coordinate 263,646 of CAWUFW010013955.1, forward strand.
GGACCAGTCTACAAAAGATTCAGGCAAGCCTCCAGGGTCCCCCCCTAACAGGTCGATCCCTCTACTGTCCCTCAGAAGATATAAGGGGAGCAGGGCCACCGAACATGGAGAAACACCACTAGTCCAGAGTGCCACCTGTAGTCAAAGTCCTTAAATCCATTTTCTCAGTGGGACCAGATGGCTACCCCTTCCAGCTGTGCATTATTTTATCATTGCCACTACCAGGTCCAGTGAGTTCTCAACTGTCTCTTTCTTGTGCAGGGGTTTCAAGTGGGGGGAAAGGGTCTAGGAGGTAGGCACCTCTACCCAATGCCAGGTTGCCACATCATCACTCCACTCATGCCCTAAAGCACCTGCACAGCATTTTGGGACATTTAAAGATGGCAACTTAGAGTTGTCTAAGAAAGACCTTCCCTTAGCCCTGACCTAACTGACAAAACTGCCTGATCCCATCACACCAATGCTTCAAAGGGATCACATCAGTATTTTAATCCAGAGATCAGGCCTTTCTTCTTCATTTCTGTGGGCCTGGGCTTGTGCAGGCCAGGTGTAGTGTGAACAGTTAATTAATACATGCAGATGTCCTCCCCACCCCTCCCTTTCCGAGAAACTAGGCCAAGCACAGTCAAATGACTCTATTGTATGGGGAGGCCTTTTATCCGCCTGCTGGCCAGCAGAGTAATTAACTTGTCCCAGTAATGGGTACAAAGGCCTGGATTCTGATTATGGGTGAGACAGGTAAATATGAAAATTCTTCAAGTGCCATAATGAGAACAGATATCACAAAAGTGGCTTTGGATCTGCACTCGGGGTACATGTTTACCTTATGATTCATACCTGAATCTAGGTCTAAGTATGGTATAAACTGTGTGGTGCTGTAAGTTTTACCCATAAGGTATAATACAGTGAGCACACAGCCTTTTCAATAATCACCACAGATGTACCCTGTGTATGCCCACTCACATTATAAGGCCTACACCAGGTCAGCACCAATCACTGAAGGATCACTTCTGCAATAGGCAACCCTTGTGCAGATACCGGGCTGAGCTAGATAGTTATCTCACATGCTCATCCCACACATGTATGAACATGTGTATGCTCACGTTTATGTGTAGCCAGTCCAGAGCCTCTAACCTACTGCTCAACAGTGGACCTTATCTTAAAAGGTGGACACTGACGGTTAGCACTTCCAGTCCATTTCCACAGAATTTACTGTGAGTGAGACTCATGTGGGCAGACTCATTCACACTAAAAGTCCAAAACTGAGTAGTTAATAAGCAAAATATCCAGGGAGATTAAATGGGTGCAACCCATTTCCTACAATGCATATTTGTATGACAAAAACACCCTGTCCTATATGATGACCATGGCACATCCTACAAACTTGGCAAACTAATTTATAGTCCACCAAATACTCCAAATATGATGTTTGTGTATCTGTTCACCTATTTTATTAACCAGCTGACACCGGTGGTTTGTGAACTTGGCTTTCTTATTTCAAGGGCTTTGTCCTGGAAAAAAATGCTGTTTCCATTTGGTGGTGAGAAGTTAATGTCTTTTTCCATGCCAATACGTCACATTTAAGGTATGGGGGTAGATACAAACTACAATGCAAGTTAGAAATCTTTATACACTTAAGGTGTCAGAAAACTCTCATAGATCTTGGGGAACTTAAAAACTAAAAGACACTGAAGGAAAGAGGGCCGTGCCCAAAGTGCTCTAGTTGCACCCTGGGCTTCTTGAAGTTAGTTGAATGATGAAACTAGGCCTTACTTCAGTAGAGGTGTTGGTTAAAAGGAATGGCTATAAGTAGGAAGATTAATTTCTTCCTAACTTAATTTAAAAAATGTAGGTGCTCCTCCAAAGTGCTTTTTTTAATTAAAAAAAAAATGCAATTGGTTCAGGAATGTTTCTTAAGTGGAGTCCTTTGTTCTTTAAATGGGCTGTGTAGTACAAAATTGGCCTGCATGCCAAAAAGGCCATTCTTTTTTAGGGTTTTGGCATATCATCATATACGACATATGCTAAATTTGCCTTATTGCCATTTCTCAGCACTATCTCGATCTAAGGGCAAAACTGACTGATGTTAGAGAATACAACTTAGACAAAGTGCCATTAGTTTGCCAAATGTGGTATTCATATCCAGCTCCAGCTTGACTATATCAGTCAGTCAGAAATCTTTATTCGGTAAACATAAAAGTTGACCATAAAAGTACATTGCACAATCCAGCAATAACAATATCTTAAAATAATATAAAAATACAATTAACTCAGATTCATATCATAATAGTTTTACGATATTTAAAAATATTTTTTAAAAAGGCTGTCACAGAGGCAATCGTAAATTCATCATCTAAGGTTTGTAGCGCCAAAAATGCAGGTCGGCATTGTCTCAAGCCAAATTTTCTCAATACAGGGATAATCCATTTCCTTCTCGGACTGGTATAAAATTTACAAAAAAACAATATATGTATGGCTTGACTATATATTAAACACTGAGTGTGGGGTAGATGGGATAGCCCGGTTGAAGGCGTGAGCTGAAACGCTTATGCTTTCCATTTGGGGTGTTGTGGAAGCACTTTAAATTTCTGAGTTAGAGTTCGGAACTGGTACTAGCCTAGTACTAGCCATAGAGCAAGGCCACGCCCACCAGTACCAGTCTAACCTAGTAAGGAATCATAGGTGGTGCTAAACACTTAGGGGGATATTATCAAGAAGTGGCGATAATTATCGCTAACCTCCGTTAGCGTGACTTTTTTTATCGCCGTCTACTGCGGGAAATTATTGCCGTGTTAGCGGCGTATTAACAACATGCTGCTAACAGGTGATAGCTACCTTTTCCGGCAGAAATGGACGGCGATAGATTTAGCGTGACGGCGATAAAAAAACGCACGCTAACGTGAAAAAAGTGGCGATGGGCCAATCAGCGACAGAATCCTATCGCTGATTGGCACCAGGCCTGCATTTTACGCGTTCGGCGGGAAAATGCACCATAAAAGGCCCGCCAAGCAGGAAAAAAATAAAAATAAAATGGAAAATACCAGAGGAGCAATGGAAGAAGCTGGGACCAGTGCAGAGGCCACAAACATGCCCACAAATACCCAGGAGGACCAGCCAGAGACCCATGCGAAGGCCATGAGGAAGAGGAATCCTAATTTCAGCCTGCAGGAAAACCAGGTCCTGATTGCGGAGGTGACTGAACACCAACAAGAACTGTTTGTCACCTCCACAGTGACATTGGCAAGAAAAAAAGAAATACGGGAGGACATTGTGTCCAAGGTGAATGCCGTTGGAGAGAGGAGGAGGACAGTGGACGACTGCAAGAAGCGCTGGTATGATACCAAGCGCAAAACCAAGGAGAAACTAGCAGCCAACGTAAGAGCAGCGAGGCAGACTGGAGCTGGGAGTCCAGCGCCACAGGAGGAGCTGGATGAGTTGGAGGAGCAGGTGTCCCGAGTCATCAGTGAGGAGATGGTGGTTGGAGTTGCGGGCCAGGATAGTGCTGAATGTGAACAGACACAACAACACCAGGGTGAGCATCAACCAAGGACGGAGGTGGATGGGCCCAGTGGCACTCATGTACAATTAAATTAATTGAAGTGCATACCCACATGTACTGTGGATCATGTCCCGGATACCCCTGTCCATGGTGGCATAGGGACATATCACCCTTCTCAAACAACACATTGCACGACACACATTGGCCGGCATACAGACCTTTAAATGTGCACATACTCGCTGAACCACAATGTGCCTGTAAAGCTGTCTCACTGACAAAGTATGACAACAAGCAAGGATAGCTAATTACAAACAAATCATGTCAACCGGCTAAATGCCACCCTCAACCCCTATGCAAAATTGCACTCCCACCCCCCCCAAGTGTACACATCTGCCACACAGAATACACATTCCACATCAATCCTGATGTGAGTTGCCCATCACACCATCATGTGCAATTCAAATTAACGGTTTGGTAAGTCAACTGTGTCAGTGAACAAATATGCAGTCAGGTAGTCATGACCCACATGCCAACCCAGGCATTGAATAACAGAACCAGGACAGCAGGTATCTTCCATGGCAGCAGCTGCGTGGCACATACACAAACACACATCACCCGCACATTTGCATCTCTTGTGAGGGTGGCGGTGACCAGGCCTGAGCACCAGAAATAGGTATCATAAAATGCACATACATCAGAAAACTGACCACTTACACACCACACGTGGGGTCAACCTTGAGGGTAATGGGTGTTGACACTATGGGGCATATTACCAAGCCCCTATCGCCACCACAACGTCACTCATTTTTGATGTTGGGGTGGTGATAGGGTCAGCGCACCATGATCAAGGCAGCGTTTAGTCACTCAATGTGGCTTAAAGCCACGTTAAGTGGCTTTACGCTGCCTTGAGAATAGGGCCCCTTACACTCTAAACTTCATTTGAAAGGGGGCATGCAGTGGGTGTTGTGGTGGGCGTCCCACCACAACACCCATTGAAGTCGACGCTGCCATCCATTATCAAGTTAGGCAAGAATAGGTGGCAGTGCTGATCTGAACACCAGAGAAATCCTGGGCCTAAGGTTGCAAAACTAGGAGAAATGCATTAAATCTCCTTGTTTTTGCTTGTTTCATGTGTGCTGCATTGTGCAGCCCACATGTGAAAAGCCAAATTCCATGGTATGTTCATGTACAGGAAGGTGTCCCTTCCTGTACATGAACAAACTGTACTTAAAAATGCAATTTTGTAACTTCCATGTGTGCTGCACGATGCAGCACACATGGAAGTTAGAAAATGCCGTCTTAGCTTTGTCCATGTGCAGGAAGCAACTACTTCCTACACATAAACAAACCTCTCTGCTCGCAGACACCCTTGCACTATGGTGCAAGGGAGCCTGCGCTGGCGCTAAGCTGTGTAATTCACTTCCATTGCAGGGGAAAACGCCAGGCTGCACCATATCCTTGATAACATGTTTGAGCCTGGCGTTACCAAAGTGGTGGTGAGAGCCGTGAAGACAAGATGGCTAACGCCTCTCCCTGCCACTTCCTTGGTAACATGCCCCTGTCTGTTCAGACAGCAACAACAATCGAAACTCATGCCGAACCATACTCACAACTGGTCAGCCAAACAGAGGGCACTCAGCAATTCATGCAATAAAAAAAATGAAGGACGACATGCATACCAGACAAAGCAACATGGATGTCCATGTGTACTACATAGTGCAGCACATGTTGAAACAGCAAGTAAGCTCTCATTGCCAATGTGCCTAAAGGGTGCCCTACTCACACATGACCATACTTGCACAAAACACATGCACATGTGCAGTACCCTGCAATGCTGCATGTCCGTGAGCCACATTGACAAGGCAAGTGACAGTGCATGATGAATAGCATGCCTGCAGGCCCAACCTATGAACATGGTTCAGGCCACCTCACTGAGGTGGCTGAGTGTGGACAACATCCTTAAACAAGCAAGTCACACCCTGACACATCCTCGTGTACATACAACCCCTGACGTAAACAAGACATTTGAAGTCAAACAATGCACAACTCTCACAACTCTGACCAAGACCCATATCCCACCCAGTTTGCCTCAGCACAGCATTGTAAATGCACAGAACTCAAAGGCTCACTACCTGAAAGGTATAATGGGCAGCTAAACCAAAGCTGCAGGTGCCACCAGCACACAATGCAGTGCACACACAGACAAATCTGAGCCCATCAACATTGACTACTATGTGGGCCAAATTGCATTACTCACACAAATGAACAGAGGACACAACTTGTGACGCTTGTGTGTTGATATTGTACAATAACATTTGTCATAGCTGGAAACTGTGAGATGACAATGTACAACTACAACATCACATCCGCTATTCCCTCAAAATCATCACTATCCTGCAACAAATAGGCATCTCCTCAAAAACAGTATGAATGGACACTGTCCTGCTGTCTGCTTGTAAACTCATCCAATGCATGATTGTACATGACAAACACTGTTAAACTGTATCTCCCCTATCACATTGCAGATGGAGAGACTGCACCTCCTGGACAGCAGACTGGCCCAACCTTCACTGATGACGAGGAAGAATACCCCACCATCGATCAGGAAGCACTGCAACACCTGCTAGACTCCTTCAGCACCCCACCTCCAGGAGCAGGGCAACCCAGCAGCATTGCAGCAACCCCACCCCCTGCACAAACCAACCAGCAGCAAGCACCTCCCACCACAGCTGCCTCCCCGGACCTCGAGGACCAACACCTGGCCTTCCAACGCCGTGTGCTAGAGGTCCAGCGGGAGATGGCGGAACAGGTGCGGGTGGGGTTCGAGCGCCTGGCGGACAAACTTGAGGCCATACGTGGGTGTCTGAGTCCCATCCGGGACCACATGCAGAAGATCACGGACACCCACAGCCTGCTCGATGCCCTCCAACGGTCCATGGCTGACATTGCTGGAGTCATGATTCTGAGACAACAACAACTGTCTGCTCAGAGCGGCTCCAGCAATGTCAGCCAGGATTTGGCCAACATCTGTCGGATAATGGAGATGGAGCGGATGCAGGCACAAGATATGGCTGCCAGGGCCGCACACCAGCGTGAGGTTGCTGGGATCTACCATGCCCTGCACCTGCTCATCACTTCATTGCTGCCACAAGGTCTGGCGCAGATGAATGCTGCTGCTGCCTCCACATCCTCAGCTCCACCACCTGATGTGTCAGTGCCTCACAGTGCTGCACCCACCATACCACCACCCACATGTGAGGCACATGACACATCAGAGGACGAAGAGGAGGATGAAAGTGCATTTTTGCAAAGGAGGAAGCGGTAGCATCCATCTGCGCCAAAAGGCCAGTTTCCTCCTTGGTGCCGGGCTTAGTATCATGCCACGGAAATTCTTCTTGCACTGTCTTCCACTGTCCCCCGAAAATCACCTTGGACCACCATATGGACTGCCATATCACTTCTTTCTTGCCAATGCCACTGCAATCAGCCTGCGGACTGAACTATGCCTCTTCCCTTGGACCTGTTACCACCAAATGACTCTGTCTGGCCCTCCAACGGGCATCCATGCAATGTGGGCATTGCATGGATGCCCACATTGCATCCATGCAATGCCCAGTCCATCTTCATCCTCTGAATGTCAATAAAATTATTTAACTCACACAGATGTGTGTGGTTCTTGACCAATCAAGTATAGGAGTATGTAAAAAGTGTTAGGACACTGATTCACCCAGAAGGTACCTTTTTTACCTGATACAGATAGGCAGTGAGATGGCGGTGTATGTGTGAACTAGCGGTGCCCCCATTGCTCCAAAACAACCATCTAGCAATATACCAACCTAGCCCCACATGAAAAGGCATGTGTGCTAAAATGTCCTAGTCTGTTGCAGGCCACGAGTTGTGTCCTCCGTTAACACTTGTAAACAAATATCTCTTGGCATATCTACTCACACACTACGTGGTGGACAAAGCCTGTTGTGATGGTGCACATTGCATGTCACATCCCAAAATACTGGACAGCATATTCACATTGATGAAGACACAGAAGGGCACATATCCACCATACACATACGGAACCACAATGTCTGCCTCAGTGAAGTAGCTTGGCAAATAGGGGCTCACACCAAAGTGCAAGCCGTCAGTCAGCCCCTCCCTGTCGACAAACTATGTAACCTAAAATATGCCCCCTCTCATGCTGTGACCACTGCGAGCGCATCGGGCAATGTGTGTAGGGATGTGTGTGGCACTGCACTCAGCATATAGTCAGATGCACGGACAACATTTCAAGGGCGTCACCAACATGAGCCAATGGCAGAAGTAACAGCTGGGACAAGTCTCCATGACACTGTCACTACAGGGAGCGATGCAACATTTCCCCCTTGTGTGCAGCAGAACAGTGTCCCACCCCCCAAACGTTAGCTGTGACAAAACATAAACTTGACTAGTCCAGTGAGTCACGAAAGGCATTTAGGAGATGTCAACTCTATAAAGCAAAATGCACTGCTCCCAAAATAAATTTGTGAGTAACGTAAAATGTGAAGTCATCACTTACTCTCAGATCACTTTGGTAAATCAGGAACACTGCTGTTCCTTGTCCTGTAGACAATGCACACAGATTTCTAACAAATCATGCATGGTCTGGATAGTGAGCGTACATGAACCGGAACATATCTTGCAAAGGAAGCGGATACACTGGCACTACGCAGCAAGTGTGGCTAGGTCTGTGCAATGTAGATGGACTCTGCGGCAGGAGCATCTGACATGCAGGTGTGTGACAGAATCTGTGGAACATGGCGCATACATCCATCTCCATGATGGCTAACAGTAGCTAACTGTATTCACTTGCCATGCCATCTTACTAGGTTATGTGCAAAATGGGCAACAATGTGCTGTCCAAATCCGTGAGTCACACAGAAGATGTAGAACGTCACAGACGACTGTCCCTAGACTAGGGCGTCAATCCAAATTGACACCCTGTCATCAATGCAAGTTCAGTGTGCTCACATCTAAGGTATCCTGACACAATACATCCTGCAAACTTACATGTCATGAGCAGACTTAGCGATTCAAATGGATAGTCCAGTGATGGCAAAAGTTGCATACAATGGAATGAGACACACTCCACAACCTCATCCCTGACATAAGTGCAAGCAGAAATCCAAAGTATCAAATATTTATTAGAACCGTATAAAATTTGCAAGTGACCTAAACTAACACTTATCACTATAACTACTACTAAAATCTAAACTAACTATAAAACAATCTTACTTACCTAAACTATCTACCCTAACTAATCCTAGACATGCAACAACGCATCATAGACATCAGCCCCCCTCCCACCCTTAAGGCACACCACGAGACAGGACAAAGACATCTAAGCTATACATAAACTAACTAAACATGTAACCTACACAAAGATATATTTTTTTGTAAGATTTATTTTTATATTTTATTATGACGAAAAAACACATCAACCCCCCACACAAAGGAAAAGGAAACTTATCCCCAAATACGGATGACTAATTAAAATCTTATATCTACCTAACAAGCTAACACTAACTAAAATCTACACTAAAACTACACTACCTAACAAATAAATAACTAACCTAACACTACATAATAAAAGATGTCAAATATTGGGGGAAGGGAGAAGAGGGGGATGGTGTCCAACAGGTCCACCCATCATGGCAGTCCCAAGTGTTGGTGTATGTCCGCCACTCGTCTGTTGACATCAGACAATTCACGCCTGAGCTCTGCCAGCGAAACCACAATGTCCTGAAGCAGCCTCCTGTCCCGCAATGTGAACGTGACCACTTGAACCCCAGTTGCAGGTGGGACAGTGCCTTGGGGTGGGGGTGCCATAGGGGGATGTGCCACCTGTCCCGGCTGGGACACACCACTGACGCCTGAGGGGCCTGTGGGGGCTGTGTGACATCCTGGGCATGCTCAGGCACCGCCTTCCATGTGCCCTTCTTACGTTCCTCATGGTACCTCTTGGACATGTTGCGGTACCCCTTCGCAACCTTCTTCACATGTCGGTAACGGTCCTTTCGCACCTGAAAGGCATGTATTTGGCCAGGCATCATGTTGTCTGTAAAACATACACAAAGGCAAATTAGAGTCCCTTAGGCAATTTCAATTTCCTCCATACACATCTGTAATACAAGTTCACTTCAACATGGGAGCATACACTACAGCGTAACTATGTGAAGTCAGCAAGTGACCTGGACAACGACATGTTGAAGCATGGATCAGTGACTACATGCTGGGGAGACTGACATGACAGTGCATGGCATAGTACATGCACTGTCACTAAGAAATTTGGCTGACAGGGCCAAAAGATTTTGCCATTACATACACGGCCAGAGGGTGACATGTACAAGCAATCGGAGGAGGAAAGCATTACCCCCCTGTGTGTAGCACCACCCTCATCCTCTCCAGTGACACAGGGCTGCATGATAGGTACAATGCCCATGTGCAGGCGTGTGTCCCCCAGCAAATGTGTGCGGTTCATCACGACTGCGTCAACAGAGGCAATGTTGCACCAGAGTGCAAGTGTGTCTGCGAGCAGGGATGTTTGTTCATGTGTAGGGAGGACTTACTCCCGGCACATGAACAATCCAAAAATGCCATTTTGTAACTATCATGTGTGCAGCATCGTGCAGCACACATGGAACTTAGAAATTGGCTTGTTTATCTACAGTTTGTTCATGTACAGGTATGGACACGTTCCTGTACATGTCAAAACATGGCATTTTGCTTTTTCCATGTGTGCTGCACAAGGCAGCACACATGTACAAAGCAAACATGATGATCAAAAAGCATTCCTGCTCATATGGCCAGAATACAACCGGGATGTAACTGTTGGTAAGTTGTGTGCTGCCAACTATGAATGCCGCACTTGGACATCGGGGGCAGCCTCTGATACAATGGGTGTTGCTGTGGAACGCCGACCCCCAATGCACGTCCCGTTCACACTCAACACAGCGTGACAGTGTACCTCATTGACAAGTAAGCGTTAATAAACGTGGAATGTTTCAACGCTGCTCAGATTATGATGCTAGGCCCCTATTGACAACACAACTTTGATGACAGTTACGTTGACTTTGCGATATGGACTTGATGATATGCACCTCACTTTCAATGTGTGTCACTTACTGGGGATTGGCCAAGTCACAACTGTGAGACCAATGCATTTGTCCCGAGTCACTTACCGATTAGTGCACACTTCTGACTTCCACTATACATCATCACACTGTAGGCAAGGTAGACGTGATACGCAGCCATACTTCATACTGCAACAGTGATCATGTGACCCAGACATATATGCCATCACAACATGCTAGTCAATTACGTTTAAACTCACCTGTGGAGTATGTGGGTCCTCGAAGCTGTCAATGTCCCCCTGTGTGATTGGCGGTCGTCCATCTGTGAGACAAGGAAAGAAATATGTGCTGGTATTAGACTTCAATTCATATGTGTCGTATACCTCATACCAATCATCACCATGACAGCAAATGCTACGCAACTGTGGTGTGGCGTTTCATGTTGACTACATGATTGGGTCAACTTTGACTGCCATTCACACCAGACCTGTGACAGCTGATATTGGACAGACAAGACTGTAATGCTAGCTGACATGCCCATAATCGTAGTGTGAGTCATCCACAAGGCAATATTACTACATGCATCCTGATGTTCTACATTCACTTTGTACAATTGAGTAGCTGCAGATTGCACAAAGCAGTCACACAGAGGTTGTTGGTGTATGACAATCTGGGGATGTCCACTTTCCTTAGACCATTTGTCCCTAAACCAAAGATTTTCACACAGCAACTATGTTCACAGGGCAACGTAGCTGACGTAACACAAATCATGTGGACAGCATTTTGTCACTACCTTTTGGCCAGCACACAGCTCACATGGGCAATTCCATGGTTAGTTAATGTACAGTCACCCATGCCGTACACACACAATCGTCTGCCTGCAAGCACATTTTGCGCAGGTGTGCCAGCTATGGCGGTACAGTGCTAAGTGTTGGTCCAGCGCAGTGGGTGACACAGACTTGCAACATATGCTTGTCAATGTGATGCTGCGTTGTGTCTCGGATGTGCCAACAATATGCGCAGACGCTTTGCGTCTCCCACCTAAATCAGCAACCATTTCTCACTTTGTCAGCAGTATCACACACGTCGTAATTTTCATTCCTTACAGTCCACAGAAATAAATGTAGAGTTTGTACTTACCACCCTGTAGGCCTATCATGACTCCCACGTAGTCCAAGAGGTCTGCCTCATGTGCAAGCATGTCCTGCCATCGGTGCTTCCACTGGCGCACGTTGCGGTTCCCTCCGAAGAACCGTGACATATGCACCCGCACACGCTCCCACCTGATCTTCCACACAGACACATTGTACCCTTGCAGGATACGGCCTCCCCTCTCCAACATCAGTGGCAGGAGGAATTTTATGAGCCACAGGAACCCCCCCAATGTCCCCTTGGACATCCTGCCCTCCCTGCCCACACCCGGCATCTCCCTAAACACCTGTGAGCCCACAGCCAGAAAAAAAAGGCCTCTAAAATATCCCCAACAACAATTTAACTGCACTACCCCAAGACAGACACCCAACAAAATTGAGGACAGGAGACAGTAAAACACAATTAATGAGTACACAACACTTCACAGACACTATACACAGGACACAGGACACAGCAACTCTCTCAAAATCACTAAACTGCAGCACCCACCACCAAAAATCTCCAACACTCTCCACAATCACCAGCAATGTGCTCAAAAGAGAAACTGAAAGTGGAGAACACTACTCCAGTAGACAGGAAGCATGCAGACATCACTTCCTGTCTCTTTGCGGCCCGTTTTTGAGTTATCGGCGAAAACTGCATGCAAATAGTCACATGAGTAGACTTTATTATGGAAAAAAGTGTCGCACGATGTATTTTAACATCGGGCAGATGAAAAAAATATCGCTTTTTTGTGTTAGGGGCCAGATCTGCACGCTAAGAGCTAATCAATACACTGATGTACAGTCTTGTTGCAAATTTAATGTCAGAGCCCTGTAACAACATGTTGAGGTTGGTTGGCACTCAAATGACAACATGTAAATGATGTTTCACAACACATGATACCCTAACTTGCAACATTCAACACAGGTCACACCATAATTGCATATCTAACAACAGAACCATCAATCAATCATGGATTTTTTAAGTGTGCCATTCACCAGTGGGGGTCACAAGGCGTAGGGGCATGACTTTCGGCACGCTTCAAGTTGTCTGTGTACGTGCATGTGTTGAGGGTGATGTTGATGTTGCATAGTGGTTCATGTGCGATGGCAGATGTGGCTCCGTGGTAGATGTGAGGGGGCCAGGGGTCTGTGTGGGCCCCCGAGTGGATGCCTTTCCTAGCGGAGGAGGTGTCTTCAACCGTGCCTGGTGTCCATTTTGAGATGGAGTTCTGGTTGTTGTCTCAGGGTTGCTGGTGGTCCGTCTGCTGCGTCAAGTTAGTGGTCCACATACTTGTTGTGAGGCTTGTTGATATGGAGGTGGTCGTGGCTTCCGAGCTAATTGCTTCTGACATACAGAAAAGCAGGTTTTAACCCCATTGCACGCCCATTTTTCATATTTGGCCCAATTGCATGCACTATTTTCATATTTTACCCCATTGCACGCCCTATTTTCAGAGTTTACCCCATTGCACGCCCATTTTTCATATTTTACCACATTGCACGCCCTATTTTCAGATTTTACCCCATTGCACGCCCTATTTTCAGATTTTACCCCACTGCATGCCCATTTTTCATATTTGGCCCCATTGCACGCCCTATTTTCATATTTTACCCCATTGCACGCCCTATTTTCAGATTTTACCCCATTGCACGCCCATTTTTCATATTGTACCCCATTGCACGCCCTATTTTCAGATTTTACCCCATTGCATGCCCTATTTTTATATTTTACCCCATTGCACGCCCATTTTTCATATTTTACCCCATTACACGCCCTATTTTCAGATTTTAGCCCATTGCACGCACGATATTCAGATTTTACCCCATTGCACGCCCGGATTTGCATCTCTTACCCCATTGCACTCCCACAGTTTCATTATTTTACACAACGTACACACTCCAATAAATTATTGACCGCTGACAACAGACTACAATTGTGCATTTATTCACAGACGGCAACCTATATTGACTGATTTACACAAAGGACACGCAACAATTTTGGATTGGGTAGCCCAATTTGCACCATGAAGACTCTAGTCTTACACATTTGACACACTGAAAAGCATCTCTGTACTGAGGAGACATTCCCAGCATGAATGAAGTTTTGTTATTTTCTTTGCACGTATTGTGCAACGTACCCTTTCAGAGTGATGTACCCATGCTGGACAGTAACATGCAGACAGGGTATGTGTGTATGTTTTTTATTGGCACACACCGTGATTGCGGTCATTTTGCTATGAGATACATTGGAGGGGGACTGTCACAATGTGACGTGCTCAGTTGAAGAAATTGTTTATTATTCGGTCCCTTCGGGCAGTTCCTGCTGCATTTACTGTGGGGTGCGTGCCACCTGCCTCATCTCCATCATCATCCTGGTCATCGTCCGGTGCAGCAGGCACTTGAATCCATGGAGCATTGGTGCGCACACATATATTGTGCAATACACAACATGCAAGGATGATTTTGTTGACCATTTCAGGGATGTACAGCAGTCTGCCACCTGTGATGTCCAGGCAACGGAAACGTGACTGTAGCACACCAAATGTGCGCTCCACAATGGACCGGGTGCGTCTGTGGGCCGCATTATACTGCCTCTGGGCCTGGGTGGTGGGGTTTCGGAGGGGTGTCATCATCCACGGGCATAGTGCATATCCTTGGTCACCTGTAACATGTGGAAGCGAGATGTTTACATTATTGGTTGGGCCGGCTGTGTTGTTGGTGTAGATGGTTTTGTGGTGTGTCATTTGTGTTGTGTTGGATTTCATGTTAGCCATGTGTTGCTTCTGACTGATTACAAGCATCACTGCAAATTAAATTGACTCACTGTTGATACTCCCTCCCCCACGCCTCATCAATTGTGTGCGCTGCGCGGTTGCATGACTGGCTCTTCTACCATCTAGCGATGGCACTCATCCCCCCTCCTTACAGTCAATGCCATGTGAACGTTGAAATGGCAATGGGCCACACCAGACACGGTTCACATTCAGTTGTGCTGCTATCGCTGCTGCCAGACCTGCACCAATGCACAACACATGCTGTTTCCTGTCCCGAGCGGCCACATATCAACAGTCATCAGCCCCCTCGCATGCAGGGCCCATTGCAGGCAGGAACGCTTCACCCACACCATCAGCATCATCAGACGCAACACGTGGACTACGTACTCATTTGGGAGTGTAGCCTCCAACTCACATGCCAAGGCTACTCAAGATCCATTTGACTCTGGGAAATGTTAGCTGACATCAGACTGTCCCAGATCTTCACCACACTGATCCACAAGGCAGGGCACACCTTTGATGGCTTATTTGCATGTGTAGACTTCATCCAGTTCATCGGCCCCACTAAACGCACATGTGTTGACCACTTACGCATGCACCACCTTGTTGATGTACCCCAAGCCACCGTTGACCACATGCAGGCCCCCACAAAGTTGGTGTAGATCATTCACCGAGGAGATGCTACACACCACCATCAACTGCAACAAACACAACACTGCAGTCGTCAACAATGGCGCAAGTCCACATTTTCCAAACATGTATCTCCAACTGCGCATGCACCCTTGTCCCACTATGCAACTGCAACATACGGCAGGCAATGAATGGCACCTCGGTCAGCACCAACCTCTGAGTTGGCAGATGCATCTGCTGACACATGGAGTGGAGCAAGCTTTGGGATACCAGTAAACAGCACCACCAACACGTATAGAATGCTCATATTCACCATCAACAATACGCCCACACACCAAACTGCTCTTCCAGGTAGGATTGCTGTGAGTTGCAACATGGATGATCAACAGCTGGGGCGTTCTATGAGCAGGGGAAACATGAGTCCTCATCCTCGTAACAGAACAATCAGCATGTGGCATCACCTGGTGGTCCAACACCTTCGGATGCCCCCACCCCACATGTAGGTACCTAGGCCCCATATTTGACTCCTCCATCTCCAAGTACCTACAGGTGTACGCAGTGGCCTGCAGCTGCTTTGCCAGCCTCTGCATCCTCCATGCAACATTCAAATGGATCCCCCCATTGTCGGGTGTAACAGTGACCCACACAGTCATTGCCATCAGGCGGGGCTACAGTAACACGCTATATGCCAACATGGGCACGTCTGCGGTCAGCTTACTCCCGACTGTCCAGCACAACACCTACACACTGGGCCTTGTGTTCCTACTTTCATTATGGATCATGTGCCTCCGTCGCACATACATGGTTCCCACCTCTCACCACATTTGCTTATGGGTGGCCCAGGGGCTGAGCATTTGAGGATGATTTGTCTACATATCTAGCCACAGTTCCCACAGTTCTTGGTGTTGTTGTGTCTGGTATGTGGGCATGTTGATTGACATGTATGTGTGATTGAGACATGTACATTCTCACACTTCTGATTTGCATCTCTGTGAAGTTGAGGCATGTGGTGGGTCACGTTACTACTTACCGACTAGCACTGCATTTCCATATGCGCCATCCTGGAAGTGCTGGTTTATGATGGACTGTCGGAAAATGTAGGAATCATGCACACTCCCTGGAAACTTGGCTATGACATTGGTGAACAGTCCCCGGTGGTCCACTATTGCCTGCACATTCATGGAATGGGTGTGCTTTTTGTTGCGGTATACGTGTGCACTGTCCGCAGGGGGCACAAATTGGACATGTGTGCAGTCAATTGCGCCCAACACCTGTGGGAATCCGGCTATGGCGTAGAATCCTTGCTTGGTCTCAATCTGTTCCTGCACAGTGTTGGGGAAGTGGAGGTGCTGGGGTGGTATCAGGCTGAGTATGCCATCCAAGACAGTTGGGAGGAAGATTGAAAAGGCTGCCTGTGAGACTCCTCCAACTCTGGCCGTTGTTGGTTGAAAGGTCCCAGAGGCCAACATATGCAGCACGGCCAGCAGCTTTGTCTGCGGAGGGATGTTGGTTCTCCGCTGTGTTTGTGGCGTCAGCCTGTGGGCTATCAGGTTCAGGATGTGTTGGATGGATGTCCTTTTGAGCCTGTAGTGGGCAATGACATCCTCTGGCGTCAGGTCTGCGAGGCTGAGACGTCTGCGCAGGGCCCGCTGTCGTCTTTGGCGCAGCCTTGGTGGTGGTCCTGGGGGAGGTGGCAGTGGCGGGGGTGGTTGTTGCCTTCGTGGGACTTCAAGCTGAATGATTAGTACCTCCATGGCGTCTGTGGGTCTTCAGGTGTGGGTCTGGGCTCGTCTCCCTTATATGCCTCCATTTATCACCATTTTTCCCATTTTTAGACCTGTTTTTTTCAGGTCTTATTTCCCTGCAGCTAAGGGGCCTTAGCTGGACTTTTTTTATCGCTTCGTGGGTCTGGGACATCATTGCTAATAGTGCGATGGTGTGTTAGCGACTTTTTTCATGAAATTTTGAGAGGGAACGCCTACTTAGCATATCATTAGCGGAAACTATTGCTGCCATGCACTGCGATAGCAAAAACAATAGCTATCGCCGGAAAGCTGTCGCTAACGCTTGTTAGCGACATCTTGGTAATAGGTCGATAAAAAAAAACGCGTTAGCGGCACGAAAGTGCCGCTAACGCGGCGATAACTGGCTTGATAATATGCCCCTAAGGATCCAGTCATTGATTGATCACAACTTGAAACAATCCTAGTTGGGTTGCGTGGGCAAAACCATTTCTCAGGCAGAATTAAGCATGTGTGACTCATAATAGATGTACAGTAGATGTCACTTTCTTTATTGTTTCTTCTGCCTACCTAAAGGCCCACATAGCCTTGGTGTGTCAGAAGAGGCTGCTCACTTGCGTTTTGTTTTGCCATATGAGCCCCGTGTTCATTAAGGGTTAGGTTTGCCGGTTCTTACTAATGTGCTTTGTTGACCTCTGACTGGTCATTTTTACTACCACGATGATTCTATACTTTCTGTGTTTTAGTCTTCCACGGCTGCCTCCCGTTTTGTGTCCTTAAGATATTATTTTTACCACTCTTTTACCTCAATTTCTACCGGGAGCAACACCTCTGACTCCCAGTAAAAGTTTGGAACTATCACTATTCTGAACAGGAGGTAGTCCCTTGGCATTCCATTAGAACAATCAGTACCAATTACAATATTTTCTTTTTTCATTTACTAGACCAGCTATTGAGATATAACAGTTCTCTCACTGACTGAGTGAAATTCCATTCTACCATCTTAAAGCTGCACGGTGGAACCAATTTAAGTATGAAATGAGACAATATATGTCTAAAGCTTACTTGCGGAAACTGATTCAGATATAGACCTAGACATGTTTTCCTATCAGATTTAAGTCTATGATATCCCAGAAGTTGAAGTTTTGTATTCCTAAGCATCTCTCACCCTGATTGACTCACTTGAGGTTTGCTGATTGATCAACTGTGCAGTCAATGAGCATGGGAAGCGAGCTGAGGCACAATGAGGTGCCAGTTTTTACACATATGCTTGGCCTGTGCCCAAGTAGACTTCTGAAACTAACAGAGGCCCTCGAACTTGATGTTTTCATCCACCTGGAAGGAAAGGTTTTAGGTGCTTTTGCTTACCAGGTTGAAACATAATCTGGTGACCTAGTTTTTCTAGCCTTTGTTCTGTTGTTGAGTTTATTTACGAGTCCTGTTTAGAAAATATAGCAGTTGTCTCACCATACCCCAGTGAATGAAAGTACCCTCAGGTTCTTTATTTTTGATGTGATAGATGAAGACTTTCCAAGGAAGCCAGGCTGCCCTCCTCAGATCAATAGAATTGAAGGTTTTAGCTCAGTTCAAGCTGAGGGAGATCATATTGATCTACTGGAAATTACGGTCCGAGGCATCGGGTGATATTTGCTTTTCACCCTGGCCTGTTTCCCAGTCAGAAGTTGATTTAGTTGTCATCAGTGTACACTTGGATGTTCTCTTGACACTTCCTGGAAAGCTCTGCCAAGGAATTCAAATAGATGTAGCACAACGAAGAAAACAGGGATATCCCCCGTGGGATTTACCATGTGATACAGAATGTGTGATTGCCCTTGTGACACAATTTGTATTATTTGGTTGCAGTTAGAAAGAACCATGGTCTACATTAAACTCTACAATTTTCTATTCTTTCCAATAGCGTTCATGGGCCCTTGTTTCAGACCTTGATGTTAATCAAAGTGGATTTTAAACCCTGTGTAGAATTCCAACCCTGGCTGAAGTTAGTGCTCAGTAAAGGTTAGTTTTGCATGTTCTCATCATTTCATCATCATCCTTGAATGATCATGATTTTGTTGGTTTAAGAGAGGTCAGAGACCGGTTAGTAGTTTGCTGAGAACTTTGGTAATGGTGATTGATTCTTAGGGAGTCAATCACCAAATAAGGGGAACCATGTATTTCTGGAAACCTGGGTAATAGATACCCAACATTTGAAACAATGGTTCCCTCCGTAAGAGCCTAAGACTTAAGCCCTCTTGGTAAAGCACAACAATTTTGACAAAACAAATATACAAAGAGTTATATTTGTAGCATGATGTATCATGATTTTCTTTTAATCAAATGTGACAAATGTGATAAATGGTGAAAATGTGATAGCAACAGACAAATACAAGAACTCTCCACTGGGTGAAAATGCATGACGGAAGGGAGTTGCCAAAGAGAGCTATGCTATACCCATTATTCTTGTTAAAGATCAGGTACAGCCAATCAAGGTTTATGCATGGTAATGCCTGGGGCCTAAGAACTGGGTCCACTGTAGGGAAAGCACATCGAGGGATGTAGGGGGGAGAAAATGGTTGATGTTACGCAGGCAGGCTTTTGCATCTTAAAATTACAGAAAAGGATATGAATGGGATGCAGGGTCTCAAGAAAAGTAAGGACACTAGTAGGGACATGGGCTAATCAGATTGTTGGTGTATGCACTGCTCAAACCTTATGATTCATGCAGCCAGGAGAGGAAAGGAGAGATCACTCTTCTACACAGAAGTGTTGAAGTCTGGTTGAGTGATCCCCATTTTCTGGAGCATTGAGGGTTGCTTGATAATTAGCTATGTTTTCAGATCTGGGAGGCTGTCTGGATTCGCTGTTGAGTTAATGAAGAACTAAGGAGTGCAGTCACCTGGTTTTCAAGGTAAAGGTTTTAAACAGCAGAGAAAGAGCAGGAGTCTTAAATGGTTTTGTGTGCCAGGGCATTCCTTGAGGGGGATCTATCCAGCTGCCATCTTAACCAATAAAGTACCCACATCCTAACGTTAAACTATCTTTGAGAACTTTTCACTGGGTATTTGTCTGCTCCATGAGTGACAAAGAAACCTTCTTGCATTCTTTATTGCCTGCAAAAAAAAGTGCAAATGACAGGAATGTATCTCTTGTTGAAACCCCTTATTCCCCCCTATTGGTGATATGCTCGAAGCCACTAGTTTGTTTGACAGATGGAGAAGAAAATGAATGTTTTTTAAGGTGAACACATCCATTATTTTCACTATCAAGATGATAGCACTGAATTCCCTTTGATTTTCCAAATATCCTTTTTTAGCTCTGACTTTAGCAAAGACATTTTGATATTACTAAAATTATATGTGAAACATACTTACTTAAAGGGGCTTTCAACCTCCTCTCTTCATCATGTTGTGTCATTCATATTTTGCTTCTGCCCACTACAGTATACAGCATGAAGCAGTGGGTCAGCATATTTCAGCGACTTGTTTAAATCATTTGAGTGACTGCATTTTGCTCTTTCACAATGAGCACATCTACAGACAAGATAGTTCCCTTCAGTGCCAGTGTTTTGTTTTCACTTTATAATTACTTTAGTATTGCCCTTGTGTTTAGAGCAGCAGGATGCTTTCCAACGGATAACAGACCAAGCCACTTTCCAGTTTTATTAGTTACTGACTCCTGTCAATGCTGCTGTATGTGATGGAGCGCAGATAGCACTCTATTTGTATGAGTGCACTATATTCATGGTTTAAAAATGCACTCTTATATACTCGTATTGTGTGCAGTATTGATTAATAAGAACATTTAATTGAATCATTTAATGTTGAATTAGTGAACGCATTAAGTAGACTTCTGTATGTATTATGATTCCTTCATGCATAACGTGCAGGACAATATTATATTATATATCGCAATTGTGATTTGTCTAAATTGTCTGAATTATAGGCCCAAAAGCTTCTCCTTGCTCTCGAGAAATAATGAATTAAATGAGTGTTATGTTCAAGGTTAGAGTGTTCTCACCCCGTTGCAAGTGCAGAAGTACACATCATTATTTTCAGAGTTAAGGAGAGATCCGGAATGCCTTTGAAGATACTGGAAGCGAGAAGGGAGGATGCTTTGAGTATCGGGTCTGTCTGAAAGCCAAGGCCACTGGAAGAAGATACCTCTAATTAATTTTGCTTACAGCTACTGTATAGAGGCTTAGTGGAAACTTTTAGAAAAGGTGACGAAATGTTGATTGAATCCCATCTTTTTGTATGATGCGCAGGGACAGATAAACCAGACTTCTGCTAGCTTTCGGAGAAGACGGAGCATCTTAGAGCGAGCTCCATAGCCTTAAGCTAAACAACCCATTTGACTTTTGTACTTCTTAGGAAGTCACACGTGCGGACACCATTGGGGAACGATAGAAGAGAGACAGGAAGGGCCCTCATATAGAATAGTGTAGGGAAAGATTTTATATTTTTTCAATGAATCGAGAGCTGAATCTTGCATCTATTTTGTGTTGCATTGTGATTTTGGAATTCATAATCATTTGCCTTTTGGGCCACATTACGTATATTAGAAAGATTGGCTCTGTATTAATTTTTCTGTATCTCTATACTTTCCTATTGAGATGTATTTACATCCAATTGTTTTTGGCCATATAATAAATATTCAAACTGCACTTCGGAGTCAGTGATCTTTACAGGCATGACAACTTTGTTGATATCTGTTTAAGCTGTTTTCCTCCCCTCAACCACTTTAGGTAAATAAAAGATCGATCGCTTACGCTATACTAAGTAGAGACTTTAAGGGTGCAAGTTAGCATAATCATGTTATGTCCTTTATTTATCTGAGTGCTGGTATTTTACAGCATATCTGACTGGCATCCATTTCAAACTGCTCTGCATTAGGTAATTCTCTTTTTCCATGCATACAGTACACAAATCAAAAACTTCAAATTTAAACATGTGAATTTACAACTGGACAATTCTTCAAAACTTGTATATTCTGGACTCAATTTCATCAATGGTTCTTTAATTAACGTTGCTGAGGAAGAAGATCAGACTTTATTGAGTTTAATTTGCAACACTTGTAACACTTTTTTTTAAATGTGTTTCCTACTTCCTTATTTGTTTGTTTCTTTCCTTCTTTCTTGCATGCCTTCATTCTTTCTTTCTCTTTCCTTTCCTTCTTTCATTTTTCTTTTCGTTTCTTTCTTTTTACCTTATTTTTTTCCATCTTTCTTTTCAACTTCCTTCTTTCTTTCCTTTCTTTTTTTCTTACCTTCTTTCTTTCCATATTTCCATCTTTCTTTCTTTCTGTCTTTCTTCCCATCTTTCCTTTTTTCTTTCTTTCTTTCTTTCTTTCCTTACTTCCTTCTTTCTTTCCTTCTTTCATGCTGTCCTTTCTTCTTTACTTTTTTCTTTCCTTTCCTTCTTTCCTTTTTATGTTTGTTTGTTTGTTTGTTTCTTCTTTACCTCTTTCTATCGCAGACCTGTGACATGTTGTAAGGGGCTACTTAAGTGGGTGGCTCAATGAGTGCTGCAGTCCCAATTGTAGCATTTAATTTGCAAGCCCTGGTTATTTGGTATGCCACTTTTCCATGGACATATAAGTAAATTGAATATGCCAATTAGGTATAAGTCAATTTTACCATATTTTAGGGAGTGAGCACCAGCACTTTTGCACTAGTTAGCACTGGTAAAGTGCACATAGTCCTAAGGCCAACAAAAACAAATTCAGCAAAATAGGAGGGTGAAGGCAAAAAGTTGGGTGGGAGACCACCCTAAGGATGACAGGTCTAACAGTCTGTGTTAGCCAATACCTTTTGATTTTACTAAAGTTTTGTGAATGGCATGGTTAAGTATAGTGGTTGTCGGCCACACTTCATCCATTTGTATGTGGTTGCGTCATTCACATTTTTCTCCATTCCACTCAAGCATGCGTCAAGGGGCCCACTTCAGCACTGGCTGACTTCTCTATGAGTTACAGCATGCTTCCCTTTCACAATGAGCACATCAACACACAAAGTAGTTCTTTTCATGGCCAGGGAGCACTATGGTATTGTGTGATTTTCTTTAGACCAAAAAAACATTTTATGAACACTCAGCAGCTTCCCAAACAATAAAGGTTTGCAAAAAACATGACAAAACAAGAATTGCCAAAAGGCTGGCGGACAGCACCAGACCTATTGACTTTGCCAATGCTTGTTTACTTATTGGAATCATTAGCAAATTTACAAATACCAATATAAATTTGATACTCACCCAACAATGTACTATAGGTACCAACGTCAAATGGATGGTCAATATATATGACTAATTGCGAGTAAGTTGGAATTTCATTCCCAGTGTAACCTTTGAATTAGCATACATTTTTTAAACATATTATATTAGTTTTAACTACTGTTAACAATGACCAACTTGCAGCTTCAGCCTTATGCTACACTGCATTCATGCTTATCCATGCAAAGTTTGAGCATTCGAGTAGGAACATAGTGGTGTTTTTCTGTGGTTGCAAATTATGTCACTCCTGTTCAATTCCAGTGTGTCCTGTTGGCTTAGGTGGCTGAGCCCAGCCATACAACAAGTCAGGGTGTCTTGTCTCACCAGTTTTCTGTCCTCTCCTTTGGGCATCCGTGTTTTCTCATCAATCACTCGTCTTTCATTACGCAAACAATGCATATCTACTCTGCTGTTGACCATATATGAAATTCTCTCATCAATTTTTCTGCTGTCAGTGATTCCCGTGTCAGTCAATGGGTGGTGATCCTATGCCTTGCAAGCAAAATCTCTAACAGTGCTACCTTTTTTAGGTCGAGCATAAACAGCACTTGCGCTGTTAGGCGATCTGTTGTCTGTACTTTGTGGGGTCGGACTCCTCCCACGCTTTTGATTGGCTTTTGTGTGTGTCCTTTAAAAATCATAGCCAGCAAATGGCTAATAGTGGTTGCATGTCCCACCTTTTCTGAGACGTTCACTCCCATGGAGTATTGCCACAGGTACAAGCAGCGATGCCACGCAGTCCCTATTTGCAGTCTGGTGCTGCGCTAGGCTATCTGTGTGCAATTTTATTTTATTTTCAGTGCAGGCACACAGCACTTGGGGGGGGGCGCTGCTTTAGCAGTGGCGGCCATTCCTTTTTATTATTTTCAGCCTTTTGCTCACCACTCATATAAACTGTAGAAAGACTGTACAACGTGCGTTGTCCTTGTTTTTTTTAGAACTGTATCGGGAAGGCCAGGTTACAAAACACAAGCTGTTGGAGGGAGATTTACTAAACAGAACAGCCTTGGAGATTTATTCAGGAAGTCTAATCGACAGGAAGTGCACTTTAGTTTTCAAACAAATTACGTTTGGCTCTCAAGCATGTCAATGTAGCCAGTCTATGAGTGAGATGTCAAAGAAAAAACAATGTAGTGCTAGATGATACTTTGAGGAGTATGGAACAAAGAAAGCAAATCACACATGATCCAGCGCCAATCAGGGATCGATAATCAATAAACGCAATGACTGGCCCATACTCATACACCCAACACATAAATCCCCGTTGCGCTATTTCAAGTTTAAACGTTTAATCAGTTGTTCATCAACTACAGGCTTGTCCTAACACACAAGATACATAATTGAACCTGTAATCAACTCTCTTTCCTCTGGTCGATGGACCATTAGTTGAGTAGTTGATAGTAATAATTAGTAAACTAACTATCAATCTATACTACTAAATAAATCACAAACTCGGAATAAGATCAATAATATTTATCGCAAATAATGTAAAGGTAAATGCTCATCATGTACAGTTTTATAAGGCAAACAAAGTATATATCACAGAGAGAGAACATTTATCAAAGCGAAAAGGTATCAAACTCATATCTCAATGAACAGAATGCAATGAAGGAGTGGATAGACGAAGAGACATATGTTTCAGAGACAAAAATACATTTGCAAATTGATTATGCAAGTTTAGATTTTAGCTATACAAACATAAGTATTTTAGTGGAAAATCTACCCCCTGGCCATGGGAAATAGATGGGGGTTCCCAAATAAAGTTTAGGGAACACAGAGTAGGACAGGAACAGGAAACAGGTAGGCCTCTATCTGCATACAGCAAACCGACGGACAGCGACGATCTCCCCTTTCTAGCTTCTTCAAGTGCACGCTGGCTTGAGCTTGAGCTACCCAACACCCCCAAACACCCCAGTTATACTCTAAAAACCTTAATGTCCAACCCACCATTGTAGCAACATTTTCAGAATCTTAGTCTCTCATTGGTCAATTTAGGGGGTGTTCTATCACACCTCCATAGTCACGTCCATGTTTTCACAGCTTCCTTTGTTTAATATTTCTAGCAATACGTAAGCCACGTTTATGAATACACGCTTCCTTCAGTTTGTAACATGTTTCAAATCTCTACATTTTCATTGTCCGCCTCTGCAGCTTATGCGGAAGAAGTTTGTACATTTGCTCATGGTCTCACTGCCATCCTTCCGTTACTTGGCAGACATACACTGATTCTCGAAGGTCGTCAACATTGCCTTCTCCACTCTCTCTCAGAGCTCGATTTATGACTTTTATTAGTTTTCTTTTCTTAACCCTTAACTCGTCATGCAACGATTGTAGGCCCAGGCAAGCATCACTATGATGAATAAAACACAAACATTATTAATTTCATGAAATATAATTCTCACTGTTTTACCGCCCACTATTTGCACTATCCGACGCTATTTGTCTATTAAAGCATTAACGCGCAGAAAGCAGCATTATTATTTTTATTTCTGAGCACAACGCGAATGCGGCCTAGTCTTTCATGCATTAGTCCACACATTAGTGCACGCATGCGCATAAACATTTCCCCATGTTTTCGTGTTTTAGCATGTTAGTTTCACCGTACACTGTTAGTAAATGTTACTGAGAAATTAATCCGAGCAGGTTTTATTTTCTGAAAACCCTGCTCCATCAATTCCCCCCTTTGATGGCATTTTTAAGCCATCACAAAATCACCATCATACTAATTACCACCTTTATCCTAATCTAAAGGACTGTACTTCTTTCTCGTTTTGCCATTTTCTCATCTAAATCTTTTATCATTTCGTAGTAATTTCCTCTCATATCTTCTAGTTCTATTTCTTCTCTTCTTCTTTTCCTAGCTCTACGTTTATTGTCTACTTCTGTCATCTCCTTCTTTCCACATCTACACTTACAACCTTTATATGCCATTATTATAACCAAATCACTACAGCTATTGAAATAATTGGTATTAGTATTTTCCCTAATAAACTACTCCCAAATATGGAAAACCATTTACCTTTAGAGGAAAAACTCTTACCAAGTTTCTCCCAAACACCGTCAACCTCCAGTTGAGTCAAATCTTCATGTAATTTCATAATATTCTTTATAGACCCCTCAAGACTTTTACTTTTATCAGGGATATAAGTGCAGCAATAATGTATTTTCAACATGCCACAGACTCCGCCCTCTTTTGCCAATTAAATATCCAGGGCAAGTCGATTTTGCAAAACCATTGATCTAATTGCAACCATTTCAGTATCAATCATCAAAAACCCACCAGCAGTGTCTGTTGATAAACGATCAACCACTGTGGATAACTTCCGAATTTTATGCGAATTTAGAACAACTCCAACTGATGGTATCAGTGCACCAAAAATATCACCAATTATTTCTGAAAAACTTGCTCTGTTTTTGTGTGTTAGTCCATGCTTTATTTCATTGATTTTATTATTTCTATCTAAGTGATAAACTTTAGGAAATACGATCCCAAAGTAACAACTACCATACCAGTGTGCAGGCAACCTATAGTAAGCATTTTTACCACACACATAATATACTCCTGGAAATACAGGATCAGTTCCACCTTTTAATCCCCATCCACCAGTTATCAGAAAAGTGTGTTCACATTCACTAGTACCAATGAAATAATTATTATAGTCAGTTTTTAGTCTTAGTAAGCAAAGTTTCCCTTCATGATACCAATCCAGGGACATTGCAGGGTAAGTCTCGCCTTTCTTATAATTTCCCTCTCTAAAAGCCCATGGTGGTACATGTGACTTCTGTTCACCAGCTTTCCTTTGAAAATCCTGTCTTCTATCTTCAACCATGTTAATGAATTCTTTTTCTTCAGCCCGCAAACTCCAAGTTAAATTATTTCTATGAGCATATACTATATCTATTGTCTGTGTAATATGGAAAAATTCTCCTGTGTATCCCGCATTTCTATTACTATACACCTTATTCATATCTTTTCTAATAGGAATTTCTGAAAACACTAAATCCATATTTGAATAATAGTACTGCAACTTCCCCATCACGTAAAATAGACTTGTTAGAACACTACATGATACACCATATGTTAATGGAAGGTGATGATAAGTCACCCCCTCTGAGATAGACAAAGGTAATTGCAAGCATACATAACAGTCTCTCACATCCACGGTGGCTACGTATTCATACAGTAATTTTGTAAAGACATTTAATGAGAAATCACTAATTGATTTATCATGATGATAAATGCTATCATCAGCCTGATCATTGTTAGTTTTAGGAGTTTCTTTAGTAACAGGGTCCATTCTTTCACTTATCACATTATTAGTAGTATTCTTATTATTAGTTATCATTAGAATAGGTACAAAGACAGTTAATGTTAACCATATTAATATTAGTAGCAAAACAATACATAAGCAAGCTTTAATACATTTACGTTTAAAACTAGGTTCTTGATATCCAGTCACTATATCTTCTGCCATTTTGTATTCTATATATAAAAAAAAATCTAAATTTTTTAACAACTTGTCCAAAAACCACCAGAAAATAGTGTATCCAACACTTCAAGAAGAAATCTTCTTCTTTACCCCCCTCTTTTTTTAAAAGAGTCTCTTCAGATCATCTGGAACTTCCCAAATATTTTCACTGAAATTTTGCTGCACCTTAATTTTTCACTGTTCTCTTTTAAGGGGGTCTCGATTTGCTTTCATCAATTTGCTCAGTACCAGTACCAGTATCAACTTCTCTTTCTATTTGATCTGTGCTCTCAATTTCCTCCAATATAACATACGTCCATTCAGGAGTTCTGTATTTCCTGCTTGGGGCTCTTATTCTCTTTGTCCTCCGTACTGATTCTTCTTCTGATTCTTCTTGTTCAGTTTGACTTGATACCTCATTTATTTGTTCTGGTTTTCTCTTTTCAAGAGTGTATTTCAGTCTTTTACTCCACTTGGCCAATTGTCACTCTTCTTCGCTCTCTTAGCTTGAACCACTTCTTCACCTTTTCTTTCTGGTTCACAGGTTCTTTTATTTAGTCCCTTTCTTTGTGGAACTTGCTTTTGATTTTCTGTAACTTTCTTTTCTACTTGCTCAACAGCAGTCTTACGAGACCCAATAGCTGGTGCCCAATCTACTTGACTTGTGCTTGGTTGTTCATCATCATCAAGCTTGTCAGAATCTGTCACTCTAGATTCTTTAGCTTCACAACCTTCAGCTTTCTTATTTTTATTCACCAGTTGCTGCTCACCTTCTTTTTCAAGTGGACTTGGGACTCTTCTGGTATGACTTGCGTGAATCCAGTTTGGCAAGCCACCACACTTCACTGCTGTTGTTGTCACCAAAATAATCTGGTAAGGTCCATGCCACCTGGGTTCTAAATACGACTTCCTCACGTGTTTCTTGACAAGAACCCACTCTCCGGGACTCAGATCATGTGCTTGATCCGGCTGTGTTGTGGTTGCAATTTCTCCACCCTGATGAGACAAAGGATGCACCTGATCAGCCAATCCTTTGCAATAGTCAAGCACTAGATCATAAGAAATATTCATCAGTTTGTTTGCTGGTACAATCGCTTGTCTCATTGCTCTTCCCATTAGCACTTCATGAGGACTCAATCCAGTCTTTTTATCTGGGATGCTTCTAAGACTCATCAGTACCAAGGGTAAAGCGTCAGGCCACTTCAGTGTTGTGGATGCACATACTTTTCCCAGTCTAGATTTTATAGTGCCATTAATTTGTTCAACCACTCCAGATGCTTCTGGTCGATAGTCACAATGCAGCTTTTGCTCAATCTGTAGTGCTGCTCAGATCATCCAAATTATCTTATTATTAAAATGAGATCCCCTATCTGTCTCTAAAGTGACTGGAAAACCGAACCTTGGAATTAGTTCTCTTAAAAGTAACTTTGCAACAGTCAAGCTATCATTCCTTCTTGTTGGATAGGCTTCTACCCAACAAGGAAACAAACAAACAACAACTAACACATATTTTAGTCCATTACATGGGGGGAGCTCGATGAAATCGAGCTGGAGCCTCGTAAATGGTCCTGCTGCTTTTCCAATTCGTCCCCAACTCACAACTGCCTTTCTGCCTGGATTTTGCTGCTGACATATAGCACACCTTTGGCATAGACTCTCTGCAATGACTCTGAATTTCGGGTTATACCATGACTGCTTGAAGAGCCTGATCATTGCATCTCTTCCAACATGTGAAATTCCATGGTATACCCTTGCCATTTGGGATAGTAAAGAATCTGGCATAACTGGTCTTTCATCTATGTATACCCAAACTTCATCTTCTGCTCTCTTCTTGCAGCCTGATTTTTTCCAAATTTCTTTTTCCTCATCACTTGCCTCTTCTTGCAACTGTCTAATCTCATCCCAAGTTTCCCAGGAGGAAAACATCAGGTGGCAATTAGTATTTTTCTTCTCTACCCCTCTGTTTATCGCAATTGAATTTTGTGCACAGAAACGCGCTACTTGATCAGCGTATCTGTTGCCGCTTGTCACATAATCATTTCCTGACTTATGTGCAGAACATTTGACCACTGCAATTTTCTTGGGCAATTGCAGTCAGAAATTCCCTCTGCATCCATAACTGTCCGAAATCGTGAACCACCCCAAAACCATATTGACTGTCAGTAAATATGGTTACTTTCAAATTTTTACCAATTTTGCATGCTCTAATCAGAGCTATGAGCTCAGCAATTTGTGCAGAATTTACCACTTTTTGACAGGATGCTTCCAGAACCGCAGCCACTGTACATACTGCATAGGCAGAACTCAATACGCCTTTTTCATTTCTCAGACAAGATCCATCAACAAAAATCACACAATCTGATTCCTCTAAGGGAGTATCCTTAATGTCTGGCCTTGGTTTCGTGCACAATTCTGTCACATCCAAACAATCATGGTCTGCCTCATCTCTTACTTCCTCACAAAATGGACTGGGCAACAATGTTGCTGGATTTATTGTCGTACATCTCAGCACAGTCACATTTTCCGCACCCAATATTATTCTTTCATACCGAGTCAGCCGACTATAGGTCATGTGCTGTGTACGTGTTCTTGTCAAAAGAATCTCAACTGACTGTGGTAAATATACTTTAACTGGATGTCCCATCACAATCACTTCACTTTGTTCCAAACTCACACAAGTAGCAGCTACTGCTTTCAAACAACCTGGTAATGCTGCAGCCACTGAATCCAAAGTAGCAGAAAAATATGCCACTGGACGTCGTGCCATTCCATGTCTCTGAGTTAAAACTGAAAGTGCACACCCATCTCTCTCACAACAGTACAACACAAAATCTTTTGTATAATCTGGCATTCCCAATGCAGGTGCTCGACAAAGACTGTCTCGTAACTCAATAAAAGCATTCATGCTTTCATCATCCAGTTCAATCGGATCTTTCACATCTTTGTGTGTCAACCTCTGTAGAGGCTTTGCAATCAGTGAAAAGCCACTGATCCACTGTCTGCAGTATCCAACCATTCCCAAAAACATTCTCACTTCCTTCTGAGTTTTAGGAGGACTCATTTGTTGAATCACACTGATCCTTTCTGGTGTCACCTTCCTGACTCCTTTCTCTATTTTGTGTCCCAAATATTGTCCCTCCTGTTTACAAAATTGTAATTTTGCTGGTGACACTTTGTGTCCACCTTCTGCCAGATGATTCAGTAAGGCAATTGTATCCGTCCCACATGCCTCTCGTGTTTTTGATGCCACCAGTAGGTCATCAATATACTGAACCAAAACCGATTTTTCTGGCATAATCAAAGTCTCCAAACATTTTTTCAAAATTTGATTAAAAATCGATGGACTCTCTGTGTACCCTTGGGGAACTCGGCACCATGCCAAAACACGGTCTCCGAACCGGAACGCGAACACATACTGGCTATCCGGATGTAAGGGAATCGAGAAAAATGCTTGACACAGATCAATTACTCTATACCATTCTGCATCACAGGGAATTTGATATAGAATCACTGCTGTATTTGGCACTGTTGGACAACAGGGTACCACAATCTTATTTATTTTTCGTAAATCTTGTACTATCCTATATTTTCCGCTTGGCTTCTTAATTCCCATAATAGGCGAATTACAAGGACTGCTTAGTATTTCTTTTAAAATACCTTGTTCAATCATTTGGTCAATCACAGGAATAACGCCTGCTGTTATCTCAGGACTCATTTTGTATTGAGGTGTGTTTGGAAAAGTTGCACCCGGTTTCACCGCAACCTAAATAGGATCCACACCTTTCATCAGACCAATCTCTTTTCCTGAGAAATCCCATACATCAGATCTTACTGTATTTCTCAACTCTGCAGGCAAATCTTCTTCAGTAAGAAGTAAAAACAGTTCATCCACTTCTATCCCTTGTTTCGCTAACATCATTTTAAACGCAACATCCTCATCTGGTGTTTGGAAAGCAATACCATCTGGTGTACAATAAATTGTGCAATTCATTTTGCACAGTAAATCTCTCCCTAAAAGGTTTACTGGACTCGTATCACATACCACGAACCGATGCATGTCTCTGAATCTTCCAATATGAACTTCTATTGGCTTTGTTATTGGGGTTTTGATTTGCTTATTGGAAACTCCTATGACTTGGATAGTTTCTCCCGAGAGGGGTAGGTTTGGAATTTCTGCTGCTCTCACAGTAGAACGGGTAGCACCAGTGTCCACTAGGAATGTAACATCATTACCTTCCACTTTTCCATCAACAAATAGATCTGACTGATCTACCTCTAGAGTTGCGCCAAGCACGTACTCTTCCTCCCCCCTCAGGCACCGTCATTGATATGAGTCTGAATCACTCTCATTGCACTGCAACAAGTATTGCGAAACCATTTGCACATTTTGATTCTTACCAATTTGTTCACCTGCGTGGAAACCAGTGTTCGCACTGTATCTCTGCACTTGAGCATTCACATTATTTGGCATAGGAGCTTGTGGTACCTGTAACTGTGGAGTAACTATCTGCTGCTGTTGTTGATTCACAACCACCTCATTCTGCATCTGTGAATTTAAATTTTGATTCATCCCATTATTTTTCTGAGCAGATCTACACTCGTTCTTCCAATGCCCAAATTTTCCGCACGCATTACAAGGATATTTCCTTTTCATTTCATCTTTATTCATTTTACCTCTACCTCTACCACCACTCATTATTTGACCATTCTGGTTCTGACCTTTCATCTGAAAATCTGTTTGAAAACCACTGTTTCCTTCTTGTTGTTCTGCTACTTTCACTTGTGCCCACATCATTTTCTCTTTTAGCTTCTTATGCCTCGATTCAATCTCATCACTACAATACTTTGCATACCTCAGTATTTCATCAATTGTTTTACTCTGCCAACAATCAAATCAAATGTTGCTGACTCATGTTACTAATTTCTGGTTTTAATCCGAATACAAAACGATACACAAAATGTCCCATATCTTTATCTCCAATATTCTCAAACCTACTGTACTGTTTGAACACCTGTAATAACCTTTCATAATAAGCATGTACCAACCCTTTGGTTCTTGGGTTGTTCTGTCAATTTTAACCCAATCTGTTTCTTTTGGAGAAATGTTTCCCTTCAGGTAAGTAATTACCTGATGATATTTCCTCATCACCTCATCTGAAGGTGCACCTGTTTTCAGATCTCTAGGATATTCTTCTTTAGGCCAATCGACAGTAATCTTACATAAATCTGCTGGAACAACAATCTCTAATAAACCATCCAGATCTTTCAACAAGACTTTTGAAACCTTCACAAACCTCTCTACTTGTTTGTACCATTCAACTGGCTTTTCCCTCAACCTAGGGAAGTCATGAGTAAAAGACAATATATCCTGTCTTGTCCAAGGAACGTGTACATTTCCACCACCTAGAACTTCTCTGATTGGACACACTCTTTCAGCCAGTTCTGACTCTCTCAGTAGAAATAAAGACACATTTTTACTGGCAATAATTTCTTATTTCTTTTTCGTCCATCTACCTTTCCACCGTTCTACATCTCCCCATTTCTTCAAGATATTCATTAATTCTTTTATTTACAATCTTTTACCAGACGCATTCAAACTCTCTAAATCCTTTTTAGTAAAATCCAGTCTATATGTTTTCTGTAACACTCTCGACTTCTCTATGTCCACTCCATATTCACAAGCAGCTTCTGTTAACTTTTCATGAAGATTTCTCACTCTCCAAGTGATATTTTTTCACAGGAATAACAACTCCTCATCTCGATAATTACTCAATCTGTCTGGCTTATTGTATCAATAATCAGTTCTTCCAAATCCACTCTCTGTTTACTCACATCTATACTCTGTGGTTGAGGTTTTCGCTTTTCCATTCCCCTTATCCAGTCATCTAATTCATCTGGTGAAGGTCCCATTGAACTCCCTGATATCGGAGTGACATTCTGCACTAATCTCCTCGGATCTACTTGCGCACTTCTCTTAGGGGTTTCAGTTATCATCTCACAGACTGGCAGATCAATTAATGAAGTACTTGTTTCTGTTTGTTCAACCTGATCAACTATCGTTACCACTTTATTCCTGTCTCTATTCATTGGGACTGTCAACCATGTGCTCTTGATATATTCTGTTTTTCTCCATACAACGGAACTATATGTCCAATTGTTACTGGCACTGTTAATGCTTCCGCATTCAGATTCAACTGATACATTTTCTGAGTCAACTCCTCTCTTGTCCTATTCAACATATCCATTTCACTTTTTTGTACTGCTCTAGTAACTAACGGGACTTGAGGAACCTGCGGAATTAGTGGGGTTCCCATTAAAGGTGCATTTGGAACTGTCTCACTTGAGTTCTCTTGATAAGGTGGAGGTCTTTTAGTCAAAATGTCATCTAACAATTCATCATCAGAATCACTTGGGTCAAAATCTATCCTTGATGTCTCTACATTTTTCTTCTTCTCTTTACATTTGCCTCCCATTGCTTCTTCAGCAACTAAAACTGGATACAAACCATCCGCTATCACAGCTCTCCTCCATCTTTTCATTTTATCATCCCGTTTTTAAAAAGGATACCTAGACATACTTCTCTCGATTGTACGCTTCTTGTTACCATTCCTCAAGCGCTTCATACTGTGTAGGTCTGGGATTTGGTTCTAAAGAGTTCATTCTTCCTCTCAAATTCTGTAGAATCCTTAAATTAAACATACCATGCTTCGGAAAAGCTAACACACCATCATCTTCCGTGTATTTCACCCAATTTTCTAACCAAGTACACGTATGGTAACCACGTTCCAACATCATAAAAGAAGCAGCTGTTCTTGGAAGTGGAATAGGAATTCCCTCTCTTGTAACTATTGGTTTGTCCTTTTTAAAGAAACTCTTTTTCTTATTAACCAGCTTCATTTTCCCCAATCCTTTCTCGCTAAAATACAACTCAATAAACAAACAACAAACTCTTCGTACTTCTGTTTATTCTATTTGCTAACAACCGTCCAATACCAGCGCGACTCACACCAACTAACCAATCAGAACACTCCTACGTAATCAGTACCTTGACCAATACCAGCGCAGCTCACATTAATCAACCAATCACAGCACTTTGAACACCAGCTGTCTGACTAATGCCAGCGCAGCTTTTTGTGACATCAGTATTACTCCTTCTACTGACCCTCCCTTTACAAAATAATAAGGCAATGTTTTTCTATACTTTTCTCAGTAAAATTTGTTAGAAAACAAACATAAAACAATGCTACTTTGTCTGTTGCACTAAATAAAGAGATAGTCTTCACTGTTCTACACCCAAACAAGCTACAGGAGGACTTGGTACTCCTCTAGGGATACTAGCCAAAGTTTCGGAAGAGGACTTTCACATGGAAAGAGGTCTTGGTACTCCTTTGGGGATGTAAGGCCAGAGTTTCAGAAGTGGACCCTTCGCTATGTCAAACAAAATCTACCCTCAACCGAATAGTCCCTAATATAACACCAACAGCCTCTCGCCGTTAAGTGTTATGACAACAGACATAGTACTTCTGCAGTGTGATAACTTATCCACACTATTCTTCTGCCTCTTCAGGCTAATACATTATCATCCCGGGATCTTAGGTAACTCCGTACCCGTACTTCAAGACAACATGGAACAAAACACTAACTTTTCATGTTAAGAAAACAAATAATCAATAATCGATAATTATTACCAAACTAATCAATAATAAACTGTCCTCTGCTACAAAAAACTGATCCAGCGCCAATCAGGGATCTATAATCAATAAACGCAATCACTGACCCATACTCATACACCCAACACATAAATCCCTGTTGCGCTGTTTCAAGTTTAAACGTTTAATCAGTTGTTCATAATCTACAGGCTCGTCCTAACACACAAGATACATAATTGAACCTGTAATCAACTCTCTTTCCTCTGGTCGATGGACCATTAGTTGAGTAGTTGATAGTAATAATTAGTAAACTAACTATCAATCTATACTACTAAATAAATCACAAACTTGGAATAAGATCAATAATATTTATCGCAAATAATGCAAAGGTAAATGCTCATCATGTACAGTTTTACAAAGCAAACAAAGTATATATCACAGAGAGAGAACATTTATCAAAGCGAAAAGGTATCAAACTCATATCTCAATGAACAGAATGCAATGAAGGAGTGGATAGACGAAGAGACATAAGTTTCAGAGACAAAAATACATTTGCAAAATGATTATGCAAGTTTAGATTTTAGCTATACAAACCTAAGTATTTTTGTGGAAAATCTACCCCCTGGCCATGGGAAATAGATGGGGGTTCCCCAAGAAAGTTCAGGGAACAAAGGAGTCCATTACGATGTCGGGTGGACAAACGCAACGGAAAAAGGGACCGCCCACCATATGTGCGGTGGTCCCGCATTACAAATTACGATGCCGCCATGGAAAGGCTGCTTTCCGACACCATCCTAATATGGATGGCGGTGTCTTGCAGACACCGCCACCATGTTAGAGCCCTTTTCCGCCCGGTCCCCTGTCAGACCGGCGGAAAAACGGCGGACGGTCTATCCGTCCGCCGGGGTCCCCCCGCCATTGTAATATGGCGGGGGAAATGGAATGCGGGCGGTGTAATATAGCGGGCGGATCGCCACTGCCATACGGGCGGTGGCGATCCGCCCGCTATCATAATGACCCCCAAAGAGTAGGACAGGAACAGGAAACAGGTAGGCCTCTATCTGCATGCAGCAAACCGACGGACAGCGATGATCTCCCCTCTCTAGCTTCTTCAAGGGCACGCTGGCTTCAGCTTGAGCTTGAGCTACCCAACACCCCCCAGACACCCCAGTTACACTCTAAAAACCTTAATGTCCAACCCACCATTGTAGCAACATTTTCAGAATCTTAGTCTCTCATTGGTCAATTTAGGGGGTGTGCTGTCACACCACCATAGTCACGTCCATGTTTTCACAGCTTTCTTTGTTTAATATTTCTAGCAATACGTAAGCCACGTTTATGAATACACGCTTCCTTCAGTTTGTAACATGTTTCAAATCTCTACATTTTCATTGTCTGCCTCTGCAGCTTCCGCGGAAGAAGTTTGTACATTTGCTCATGGTCTCACTGCCATCCTTCCGTTACTTGGCAGACATACAATGATTCTCGAAGGTCGTCAACATTGCCTTCTCCACTCTCTCTCAGAGCTCGATTTTCGACTTTTATTAGTTTTCAGTTCTTAACCCTTAACTTGTCATGCAGCGATTGTAGGCCCATGCAAGCATCACTGCGATGAATAAAACACAAACATTATTAATTTCATTAAATATAATTCTTACTGTTTTACCGCCCACTATTTGCACTATCCCACGTTATTTGTCTATTAAAGCATTAACGCGCAGAAAGCAGCATTATTATTATTTTTATTTCTGAGTAGAACGCGAATGCGGCCTAGTCTTTCATGCATTAGTCCACACATTAGTGCACGCATGTGCATAAGCATTTCCCCATGTTTTCGTGTTTTTGCATGTTAGTTTCACCGTACACTGTTAGTAAATGTTACCGAGAAATTAATCCGGGCAGGTTTTATTTTCTGAAAACCCTGCTCCATCACACACGAGCTGTGAAATTGCAGAAACACTAAAAAAATATTAGCCTATAGCCCGTTATGGCGTTATGTCTTCATGGCTACAGATTATGATCTGGTCCACCTTCCCCACGTGCCCTTCCTCTCCTTGAAGCCTTGGGAGAGGAAATAGACTCCATCCGTCACAGTGTGTTTCCTAGTTCCGTTTTATTTTCACTGCTGGCAGGTTGATTGGTCGATTGGCTCGTCTGCTTTCATTCCCTTTTGTGTGTTTTTGTTTTCTAACAGTTTCCATCCCTGACAGCGTATATGTGACTACCATACAACAGGAATAAAGCTGGCAGATTTCATCTTGTCTCGCAAATTAATTCAGCAGTATAGATCGCTGCATGGAGAGGCAGTGTTAACAGCAGGGAACTGCAAATGAGAGTTCCTGGAAAGTGTTTACCCCGTGGGTTCTCCAGTTCCTGCAGTGGCCCTCAATAACCAGACCCGCCCCCCCCCACTGTTTCATGATTTTGCAAATCGCGATATTCCCGTGTAATTTGCAGAAGCACTTAATGACCGCTATTTTAACTGATCTGCAATGAAAAAACATCTTGTTTTGCTTTATTACTGTTGTGCCAGTGACCTCCTTCCTGCCCTAGGATGCGATAACTAAATCATGGCCTCAGAGCCTGGAAGGCAGCAGCAGAGAGGCACCTTTCCCCAACCCTCCTCTCTGTTGCAACAGTTGTATGGGAGCAAGAGCCGTATATCACTTCTACTTTTTTTGTAATTTTCCCAAACTCTTATGAAGCCAAAGGGTGTGGCGTTATGGCCGACTTTAGAACTGGGGACCTGGGTTTGAGTCTCTGCATTGGCTCAACATCCTGTGATTCTGAGCAAATCGCTTGATATCCATGTGCCTACAAAAATGAATGTGTCCTTGTGTAATGTAACTGGTGCTCATGTGAAGCTCTCCAATACTTTCAGGTCGAGATCCCGCTATATAAAAACTGCGGGACAAAAAGGACAAAGAAGTCAATAGGGTGCAGGACTTCAAACAAAGTGCTTGGAATGCTGACTTTCTGGGTCGGATGTTACAGCTGGATAACAGAAAGAGATGGTTTTATTCTGCCTCTAAAAGAAGGGGCATCTATTATGATGTTAAGTTGTGCATTTCCAGTTTTTTACAATATCTGAAGCCCTTGTGTTTTTTCCAACTTAAAGAGACCGAGGGTCGTCAATATTAGGAATAGCGATTACCTACTTGCGATTTTCTGCGAATCTCAATTAGGTCATTGCTATTCCTAATGTATGAAACTCCTTGAGTTACATTTAGCGATTCCTAGGGGGTCGTAAATCTTCCTGCCTCATTAATATTAATGAGGTAGGTTGCAATTTGCGACCAATTAGCAATTGCTAAAATCTCATGGATGGTGGCCTGATGGGGTTAGCAAACCACCATGTCCGTGATATATAAAGCAATATATATATTTTTTTTTAATGCAGCTCGTTTTCCTTAACAGTAAACTGGCTGCGTTTAAAAGAAAAAAATGAACAGTTTTCATTTTTTAAGAGCAGACAGTGGTCCCTATGCAATGCAATGGATCTCGCATTTGCACAAGTTTAAGTTATTGGCATTGCAAATGACAATGCCTTTTATTTATGTGTTTTGAAAACCTGCAAGTGGTGCACAATTGCCAGTAAAAGAGGCGCAGTTACTGCCAGCCTTGCTTCTTGTAAGCAACAACTATAAGTACAAAGTGTAAGTTTACGCACTGTGGAAGTTTGGCAGAGATCACTGTTAGCATGAGCTGAAGCCATTTTGTTTTTGGCAGCCATTTTAGTTGACCATGTGCTCGCCAGGTGCTCCTTCCGTCTTCGCTGTTGCCTACCCTTGTGCTTTACTAGAATAACTATCTATAGTTAGCTCCTGTAACACTGCACATGCTCAGAAAAGTCTGTAGCTGCTCATGCACCTGTCTTAGTCTGTAAATGTCAGGCTGCTCTAACTGATGTCAGCAACTTCATTCTCCTCCTACTTTGTTGACTGAGCATTTTCTGTATGTCCATACATGTGAATAGCTATTCTTGTGTGTGCTTGTACCGCCTCCTTTTGAGCTCTTGAGTGGGTATAAAAGACCCACAGTTTCTGTGCTCCTTGTGCTACCTCATACACTGCCTGAGGGTTTTGTATAGATGTAGTTCCACTCATGAGGTTTAATAAACTGTTGTTTTGATATTCCAGCTTCTGTGCCAATCTCTATTTATTGGTCTGAGGACTAGAGCGCAAAGAAGGGCGAACCCCTAGCACCGGTAGGTCTTGGTGAGGTCCACTTCTACAAATTGGCGTCCGTCACGTGTGGCTCATCGGCGACTCGGATGCCCGACGGAGTGGTCTTGACGGAGGATTGGAATCTCGCTACGGTTGATCACTGCATGAGGAGACCCGTGTCTTAGCAAGCCGAGGTGCTTTTCCGATTTTCCCGATTTGACCCTCCAGGTGGTGCCGGTCCTCGACTGAGATCCCTTCTGGCGTTCGTCGCGCAGAGACCATTTGGTCGATTCAGAACTTGGCAGTTGGAGGCTGGAGACTTTTGCTTGGTAAGGTCGTCTGATGCGACACTTCTTGTTTGTTTGGCCAAAATCTTGGATTTGTTTCGATATATATAAATTGCAATTTATATAGGCAGGTAATGAGGAGATTTTTCTCTAACTTTGAAAACTTGAACGGCACACATTTTGTTAAGTGTCACTTGGAGTATAATATTATATATGCTATAATATTTTTGGCATGCCTGTTTCAAGCACACTTCGTAGAATGTGTTGCTTTCTTGGAGGTACCAATATGGATCTAGAACAGAATCAGCCGGCTCCCCTGAGGGGACACAAATAGGGATATGTACATTAAAAACGGTATTTCTTCTATAATGTATAGTGCACTATGGAATAAATATACCAGCAAGGATCCTGAGTTGCGATGGCCTATAAATGGGTCATTTGATCTTAGAAAAATTCAGTATGTGGAACAATGTATGTTTAAGCGCAAAAGTAGACAAGATATGTTTGACTGTGTACGAATGTGGGAGAAAGAAGCGCGTGAACAAGTGAGAAGAGAGCAAGTTTTAGCAGAAAAAGAACAGCGCAAAAATATCTATGCAAAAGCGCTGGAGATGAAAAATAAAGAAATGAAGGAAATAAAAGAGAGAGAGGATAGGGAGCGTCATTTACAGGTAAAGGGCCAATACCCTGTCCGGCGCCCCTTTATCCTCTACTTAATAAACCACAGGACGATTCAATTCTATTAGATCGCTCTCCGCCTCCTTATACTTTTCCCTCTGCCCCCAAGATTGATTCTGATGATGACATCTCTCTCTCAGCTCAGGAAAAGTCAGGATCGGACACTAAACGACAGACTCGCTCTTTTATGATGGCTGACCGTGCGGCCACTCTTAGATCTACTGCCCGAAAAGCAGCTCGTGGTGACACTTCTGCTCCAGATCTTATAGCGCAAGTTCAGCAATGGCCGGAGTCAGAGCAGTTATATTTTACAGAGTCGTTTACTGGAGAAGTAATTGAAAGGGTCAGGAAACATTCCAAAGAATTAGAGCCTGTTGATATAAAAAAATGATCATAAACAGTTGAGTGACGGTCTTTTTCTCCCTTCCCAGGTGGCTGATTTAATTAGATGCGTGGTTAAACTGCGAGCTGATGCATTCCGTTTGTGAGAGGAGAAAAAGGCAGCTGCTACAGCTGAACAAACAGTTCAGACCTCTGTGCCACAGGATGACGATCCAGGGACAGATAAGGGTATTGTAGTTCATGGGAAACCAATGCCTGAAGCTGCGCCTTTGTATGTCCCTCCTAGGGGTGCGGGCACGAATGACGATAAAGATTCAACTGATGCAAAGGGATATTTTATTTATAATTGGGTCTATACTCCTGGAGTAGAGCGGATGTTATGGCTCTTAAAGCTGCTTTGCCTGATCCGCAGAAAAATCCAGCTGCTTTTATGAAGAAGTTGAAGGAGCTATTAGTTCTTGTACTATGACTTCGTCTGATATTGATATGTTTTTTGGGCTTATCCTACCCCCTGATATGTGGAGGTCTATTCGTAAAGTAGATGATCATGCAGCTTTTGGACATCTTTGGAAGGAACTAGAGAGGATAGATGCAGAAAGGGAACCCGCACAGAAACCGCAACAAGAAATTTTAGACCTTCCAAAGGCTATAATAGTTCAATTGAAAATTCTCATTCCTCCTAAATGGACATGGACTATGTTAGCATCCTGTAAGCAAAAGGCAGATGAATCGGTCTCTGACTTCTTTACACATTTTGAGGAGACATTCCACGACTTTAGTGGCCAGTCATTGACAGATGACATGGGCAGGCATCTGTTTGTCGATAAATTTGTCGCAAACATGTTTCCAGGAATAGCTAGTCGCCTAAAGGCCAGCGAGAGTTCATGGACTACGTCTTCCCCAGTCTCTCTTTTGACTATGGCTTAGTATGATGAACGTCAGGAATTGGAAGCTAAGGGCAACGAGGATAAAAAGGCTAAGGATTTAAAAACAAAGGTTATGTTAGCTCAGGTTTATGGTCCACCCTATAGAGGTGGTGGCAGAGGCAGACGTGCAATGTATTGCCCTTGCGCACTCTCTTTTCCCCGAGCTACTTTATCTTC
The DNA here is from genome assembly GCA_963921515.1 of Calotriton arnoldi. Taxonomy (NCBI): domain Eukaryota; kingdom Metazoa; phylum Chordata; class Amphibia; order Caudata; family Salamandridae; genus Calotriton; species Calotriton arnoldi. Next base: position 305,490 of record CAWUFW010013955.1, read on the forward strand.
TGATCAGTGCGCTTATTGTAAGGAGATTGGACATTGGGCTGTTGAATGTCCACATTTGCGTACTCAGCAGTATCAGCGTGGTCGAGGACAAATGAGAAGCCGTCCGGGGAATTCAGGACATAGGGGAGGTATGGATGATCGCACTAGGTTTGAGGCAGTCGAGCATACTCAGAATTCTTCTAATACTTTTGATAGACGAAACCAATATCAAATGTCTGATTATTCAACTGCTGATTTGAAGGATTCTGCTTATGCATAGGAGAGCCTTGGATGGGGTAAGGAATCAGTTGAAGTCCCAGTAGATCAGAAGGGTCCCTATGTTAACGCACATGTTTTGGGTTCCACTGATCGGTTTTTGGTTGACACAGGAGCTACTCATAGCGCCCTGTCCAAACAATTGGTTCCAAGGGCTCCCCTGTCTGGCTTAACAATCACATCGATAGGATTCGATGGGACACCATCCCTTAGCCCACTGTCACAACCACTTGCATTTCACGTTGATAAATTCTCTGCTGCATGTCCATTTTTGCTTTCCCCTAACACGCCGGACAATATTATGGGTCTTGATATGCTCAAGCATTTCCGGGCTACGATATGTTGTTCCCCAGACGGCGTGCGTGTCATTTTGAATGATAACTATCCCATGGTTGAGAAGTCTTATCTCATTAGAGAAGATATTGCTTTGGCATCACTCCCTAGTACTTTGTGGGCTACGTCAGATACCGATGTAGGGCAAATGGTTATCCCACCAGTTCATATTCAAGTGAAGGAGGGTGCTTCATTGCCTCGACTGCCTCAATATAAAATTTCTCGAGAAGGTGAAGAGGCACTAATACGTATTGTTCAAGATTTGATTGAAGTAGGAGTAGTGGAAGAAGTCCCTTACAATATATGCAATAGTCCTATCCTTCCCATCTTGAAGAAAGACACTGATACTAAAATATACAGGTTTATCATTGATTTGTGAGAGGTTAATAAGATCGTAGTGCCCCAATACCCGGCAGTCTCTGACATCACGACACTCCTTACCATGGTTCCTCCTACTGCGACTACATTCTCTGTGATTGATTTGAAGAATGCTTTCTTTTCGATCCCTATTCATCCTGATAGCCGATATTTGTTCGGCTTCACTTTGAATAATTGATCCTTCAGATTTTGTAGAGCTCCACAGGGGTATACAGAGAGTCCTAGTATTTACAGCCAAGCGTTGAAAAGACAGCTTGATTCTTTTCCTGTGCCAACAGGGGTGGCTCTCATACAATATGTTGATGACATCTTGTTGGCAGCTGATACCTCTGAACAGTGTGAAGAAGGAACACTGTCATTGCTTTCATTTCTTGCATCACACCATCACAAGGTTTCTCGGAAGAAATTGCAATATTGTAGACAGCAGGTTACCTATTTAGGTCACCTCCTGTCTAAGGAGGGACGTGCACTCACACCAGATCGTATTCAAGTTATCTTAGACACGCCTGTGCCCAGTACTCAGAAAGATGTTCGTGCATTCACTGGTCTTACTTCTTTTTGTAGGCAATGGATTCCTAGCTTCTCATATATTGTTAAACCCTTGTTGGCCCTCCTGACTAAAGACACTCCAATGCCCCTTCCATGAACTACTGAATGTCAGAATGCTTTCCAACAGTTGCGTCAAGCTCTATGTTCTGCACCAGTATTAGGTACTCCAGACTACACTAAGGCTTTCACACTCTATGTACACGAGAGGGATGGTTGTGCACTCTCAGTTTTAGTACAGACACACGGTGATAAGCAGCGTCCTTGTGCATATTTTTCAGCTGTCCTAGATCCAGTCGCTCGTGCGTTGCCTGGGTGTTTTCGTTCTGTTGCAGCGGCAGCTGTGTCCATACGTCAGAGTGAAGGGATAGTCTTGTCACATAGATTGCTTGTGTTAGTACCCCATGCAGTTGATGCCCTTTTGAACCAAACTAAAAGGCAGCATTTAACTAGTGCTCGTTTGACAGGATATGAATTGACACTTTTGGCCCCTCATATCACTTTGAAAAGATGTTCAACTCTTAATCCAGCTACTCTGTTGCCGTATCCAGCTACTCAATCCCAGTCACAAGAGTCTCATGACTGTATATTCCTTACTGAGGAACAGACAAAGGGTCGTGTTGACCTACAAGATATGCCCCTCTCAAATGTTGATGGAGAATTATGGGTTGATGGGTCTTGTTTGCGATTACCAGATGGCACGACATCAGCTGCATATGCAATCACAACGCTTCAGACGGTAGTTGAGACAGCTCGCATTCCACAGAAGTCAGCTCAGGCAGCTGAGCTGATAGCATTGACGAGGGCGTGTGAACTTAGTACTGACTTGTCTGTCAACATCTATACCGATAGCCGCTATGCCTTTGGAGTGGCTCACGATTTTGGGTTACTCTGGAAGGAAAGAGGCTTTCTTTCATCACATGGGATGCAAATAGTGCATGGAGAATTGGTGCATAATCTCCTGACTGCCTTGACATATCCGAAGAAAATAGCGATTGTTAAGTGTAGCGCACACAAGAAAGTGACTGATAAAATAGGACAGGGTAATGCCTTCGCAGATCGCATAGCCTGCGAAACTGCAATGCAGCGAAGCACCACATCTATGTATGTGGTGAAGTCACAGACTGAATGTTGGCATGATGCTAGGCAGGAAGTGCTTGATATGCAGCGATCTGCCTCTGCAGAAGAACTTGAGCAATGGTCTAAGGAGGGAACATTGGATGATGAGGGTTGTTGGAGGAATAAAGACATGACTAAATGGAGACTGCCCACAGCCTATTTACATCCTATGATTCACATGGCACATGGGCCGGCACATGTTGGAGCATCCTCAATAACGAAGTTGCTTACACAAGTTTGGGAGCATCCAGAAATTGCCAGCACAGCTAAAAAGATAGTGCAGTCCTGCTTGATTTGTCTCCAGTACAATCCTGGAAAAGGGACACGAACTCCAACAGGAGGGTTTGCTACACCAACTGCACCTTTTGAGGTTCTGCAAATGGATTACATCCAGCTTGAACGTTGTAATAATCTAAAGTATGTTCTAGTGGTAGTATGTGCCTTTAGTAAGTGGATAGAGGCATACCCTACGAAAGATAATACAGCTCTTACCACAGCAAAGGTGCTTTTAAAGGAGTTCTTCCCTAGATTTGGTGTTTGCAAACTTTTGTGGAGTGACAACGGACCCCATTTCATTGGGCAAGTTGAGTATGTCTTGAAAGGATTGGGAATTAAGCAGAAGTTTCATGCTGCCTTCCACCCACAATCAGCAGGGCTAGTGGAATGATACAATTCTACCCTCAAACTTAAGTTGGCTAAAATCCAGGCTTCCACATCTCTGTAATGGCCTGATGCACTACCCTTGGCATTGCTGTCCATTAGATCAGTGCCAGATACACGATCTGGCCTTACACCGTATGAGGTGGTATTTGGAAGGGCTATGAATATTTGGGGAATTCCTAAACCACGCCCCATACATGATGTACCTTGTGTCTTGATGAGTGACTACCTGTCACAGTTGACTGACAGCTTGCTTTCTATTCATCAACAGGTTCGAGAAGCTCTTCCTGACAGGTCGCAGGGTGATGGTTATGATCTTCGGCCCGGTGACCACGTCATGGTCAAGGTCTTCCAGAGGTCGAACAGCCTAGAGCCCAAGTGGAAAGGCCCTGAGCAAGTGCTCCTGGCCACGAGAACTGCAGTCCGAGTGACCAATCGGAAGAATTGGGTCCATTCAACGCACTGCAGAAAAGTGCCGTCTGCCCTGGTGGAACCTGCTGCGCTCGCCGACTATCGACAGATTCTGGACACCGAGAGAGGCCAAGCCACGTCACCTGAGGAACCTGAGGAAGTCTTCCCGGACCACACGATCCCTGGTACATCTCGATATCAGCTGCGACCCCGGAGAGAAACTGCATTGCTGAAAGAGACTGGTTGAGCAACCGTCCTGGGTTAGTGAGAGACTGAGCTGAAGAGGGGGATCTTTTGCTTAGTGACACCCATCTTAACCCTCAGTGAAGAAACCAACGGCTGCCCAGAACTTTAGAGCTCCATCTACTTTGTTGTTTCAGCATCAAGATGACCATGCCTATGAAAGAGACATCGACTGCTGCGAGAATCTGCGATAAGAAAATGATGTGCATTGTTGGGTTTACTGTCAGTCTGATCATTATGGCAGTAATAACTTGGGTTGTAGAGGAAGTGGCTCCTGTTCGATGAATACTTACTGCTACTACTCCAGCACCTATTGAACACCACTACTTTACTCTCCCTTATCATGAGCAGAAGCATAGACAGTCCTATCTGAACAACACGTTCATCCAGATGTTGCACCACACACATAATGCTACGAACATTACCGACAGTTGGGTGTGTGGAATGATGCCTGCTCATCAGAAAAAGGGAGGAACACCTTTCATTCCTGTGCCATTTTCACACAATGGTTCTTGTAGGGCTTGGTTTGCGCTGCTCTGGGCTACTCATGTTGCTAATATTACTAAATATGATGTAGGAAGACTAAACTACCAGTTGAATAAAGTGTGCTATCCTGATGAAGAAGAAGATCCACAGGCCAAAGGAACTGTATGGGAAATGGAGGACTATCGCCGAGGAAATTCCTCTACACACTATATTTTCCCAAATACTCGAACTGCTAAGGGTAATGGACCTTTTGTTATAGCTGTTACTAGAGCTCGTGCAGACTAGTGTGTGAACAGTGTTGGTAGTATTCCCGCGGGAAAAAGCAACTGTACTCTGGTTTTAAATATTACCGGAGTAAATAACAGCAGTTTTACGTCATCGCATAATACCTACTTTATATGTGGGAATAAGGGATATTACAATTTACCCATTGGCTGGTCCGGTACTTGTTTTGTGTCCTTTTTGTTACCACCTGTGTTTCTGGCACCTGCATCATATCACAAGGACTATAAACTGTTTAATGACATTTCCAAAAACAGATTTAAGAGGACAACAAATCATGATGAGGTGGATCAGACTGATACTACACTGCAGCAATATGTTGATTTTAATTTGGGACTGTTCTTCTTTGTTGGTGCTGCCTTAAATAGCCGGAAGATCTGACGTTTGACATGTGTTGTAGAGGCTGTAACCAATCAAACAGCTATGGCACTTGGAAACATCACAGAAGAACTAAGGATTGCGAGGATTGTGGCACTGCAAAACCGTATGGTCTTGGACGTAGTCCTGGCCGATCGAGGTGGTGCATGTCGCATCATCAGGAGCAGTTGCTGCGTCTATATTCCTGATCATGCCCCTTCAGTTTTTGATGCGATCTCTAAACTGCATAAAATCGCTGCTGAGATTCACCCTGATACCGGAACATGGACTTTAACCGGTTGGCTATGGACACTGTTTACTACCTGGGGCTGGAAGCTGTTGACAATATTATGTAAATTATTTGCAATCCTGCTGACATGCTGCCTATGTATACAATGTGGTCCAATGCTTTGCTCCCTCTGTATTACTGCTTGTATACCTGCCAGATGTAATGTTAAGAAAGTGAATGCCCAATGTGTATTAGATCAAGAAGTTAATGAAATGATGAAAATTGACATACACAATGTTTTTATTGTTCCTTCTAGATTATAGATGTCTTCAGCTAATGCTAAAAGGGTCGTCTGTGGAAGTTTGGCAGAGATCACTGTTAGCATGAGCTGAAGCCATTTTGTTTTTGGCAGCCATTTTAGTTGTCCATGTGCTCGCCATGTGCTCCTTCCGTCTTCGCTGTTGCCTACTCTTGTGCTTTACTAGAATAACTATCTATAGTTAGCTCCTGTAACACTGCACATGCTCAGAAAAGTCTGTAGCTGTTCATGCACCTGTCTTAGTCTGTAAATGTCAGGCTGCTCTAACTGATGTCAGCAACTTCATTCTCCTCCTACTTTGTTGACTGAGCATTTTCTGTATGTCCATACATGTGAATAGCTATTCTTGTGTGTGCTTGTACCGCCTCCTTTTGAGCTCTTGAGTGGGTATAAAAGACCCACAGTTTCTGTGCTCCTTGTGCTACCTCATACACTGCCTGAGGGTTTTGTATAGATGTAGTTCCACTCATGAGGTTTAATAAACTGTTGTTTTGATATTCCAGCTTCTGTGCCAATCTCTATTTATTGGTCTGAGGACTAGAGCGCAAAGAAGGGAGAACCCCTAGCACCGGTAGGCCTTGGTGAGGTCTACTTCTACAGCACCACTTGCAGGTTTTCAAAACACATAAATAAAAGGCATTGTCATTTCCAATGCCAATAGCCCGAACTCTCGCAAATGCGAGACCTATTTCATTGCAAATTCTTGTTTTATTTTGTGAATAACTTTAAATGGCCCATCACCTGTGTTGTATATGTTTTATGTAGGATGTGAAATGCCGGCTGTGGGTGCTATCAGTCTACAAGCTTTCACTCATTCCCCTTCAATCAGTCCCTGTCCCACAATTGTTTAACTCTTTGTTTTGAGTGCATCCTCTGACAGGGTTGCTTACACTCATGTGCTCAAAGTCCCATGAGCGTTTAACTCAATTAATGATGACAGTTTTTTTTAAAGTTGCAGGTTCATCCAGAACTCTACCCGGTATTGTGAGTGTTTTTCTTTGGGCAAATTCAAAAACCATAAAGCACTTCCCTGGATAGACTGGAAGTGGTGTTAATACCCTACGTAGTTTGGTGCTCCACACTTGAGTCTGAAAAATCAATACATTTAATATTAAGTGAAGCACATTGGCTTCAAAAAAAGGACAGAAAATATTTTAGTAGGTAAAGTTAGTAAGGTTTTTTAAAAGTTAAAGGTTTACAGAAGGCAAAATCAGGTTAGCAGTCATTTATAGTAATAATGCACATGATTCAATTAATAAGCGATCAATTAGATCAAATCATACGAAGCAAAGGACGAACCAGCATGGGGGTGTCCTAAAAGAGAAGGACAAAGGAAAAGTCAGTCCTCTCTCTGAGAAAGCACTATAAAATCTTCTGCTATGTTCTGCTCTAATGACAGTCAAACTACTCAGCTACACACAGTTCTCAAAAGACTGTTCAAGCAGGTTAAAGTAAAAATGATACAATTACATACTGGATAGGTACTCAAGGGTTGTGCACAATACAAGCTTCTCTCTAAATCGCTCAAATTGACACTATCTGTAACCAGATAAGATAGATGGAGTAGTCTGCACACTGCAGGTGTCTCTTGATTGCACTATTTGTTAAAACAACATTCCACGATAATTACAAGTAAAGAAAACAAAGATAGCAACCCATATTAACTCATTTTGAAATTCAGGCCTACATTAGATATAATTAAAGCAAAAAGTGAACAAACATAATTACTTTAGCATTAGTGTGACTATGCATTAATTTCATGGTAAAGTGCCTTTCTGGCCTCATCGTAATCGGCCACTCAATTTACTTTCCGACCACCGCATTATAATGCAGGTGGTCGGAAAGTAAACTGGCCGGTTATTCCGGCTGGCTTCCCATTGGCCTGTCGGAACCGGCTCGTAATCCCAAAGAGTGGGCCTTTTCGCCCTTGGGTTTACGATGCACGATTTCCGGCATGGTTTCCATGCCGGCCTGTCCGACATGGAAACCATGTCAGAAAGCATGTTTGGGGGCCCACAGCAGGGCCCCCTTAGCAGCGTGGCCTCCGATTGGGGGCCGCAGAGGCACCTATGATGCCCCCTTGTTGATCCCTGAACCCCATGGCAGGCACCTTAAGGTGCCTGCCACGGGTGTAGGGATGAACCACACCTCCGATTTCTTAATGGGAGCTTGTGTTATGGTCGGTTTACGGCCGTAACACAAGCCCTCAGTCAGAAATGGGAGTATGGGACCGAACAGAGTGTGGACATTGAAATTAGCCAGTCGGGACCTGAGGTCGGTCGGTCCCAGGACCAAGACGGTGTCTGACATCGTAATCAGGCCCTTAATGTACATAGAACTTTCTCATTAGCATTCCCAGCAATTGTGCTTCTGCGCATCAATTTATTTCACTCACCTCCACATACATGAGGAATTTACCACTGGCAACGATGTCACTGATGAGATCCAATCCATCTTTCTACCATGCATGTTCCCTAATGCTCAGCTAAATGCCTATAGATCCCAGAAGGGAGTGTTCTGTACAAACGGATGTGGTGTGCCAGCCATTCTACAGAATTGTGTCCTGTGTTTCCTCGCCAGGGTGCTAATGTAAGGGTAGTTAGTACCCGGCTTGCTATCTGTAGATAACATAATGACAAGTGTGGAGTCTCCATGCATGCCTTTCAGCAAGTACTTGTCCAGGCACTCTTTAGCTCTGATTTATGCAGCTACATATTGCAGCTGAAATTCTCTGAAACATATGTAGGCATTTTGGCAAAGCTATCATTTTCACTATTTTATCCATTAACAATAGTCAAAGAGTTAGCCTGAAATTAATCATTTTGTCTATTCTGTTTAATACGATTTAAATTTTTAACAATCAACTCAATATTTGAGCTGCCATCACCTGTATCCCTCGGTACCTAAACTGTGCTTTATGCCACTTCTCTCAGCAGATATAGTATTGACTTTTTTCAGTTAAGTTTAAGGCCTGATATCTGTCCAAATTTTTCAATCCATTCCATCATCCTGTTTATCGAGATCTCCGGTCTGCTTAAATATACAACTCCTTTATCTGTATACAGTGAGACTAGCTGTTCTTTCTGCCCTATCTGTGTGCCACAGCCGTACAGTTATTCCTGCAGCAAGTTAGCAAGAGGCTCCATTGCCAGCACAAAGAGCAGAGGGAGTCAGTGGGCACCCCTGCCATGCGCCTCTTTTGAGCACCCACCTGTCTGATATTGATTAGTTATTCTTAACTATTGCCATGGGTGTCTGATAGAGCAACTGTACCCATTTAGTGAACTGTTGTCCAAAATTCTTAAGTCCAACCACCTCGAAGAGACATTTTCAATCTACAGTGTCAAAAGCTTTTTCTGTATCTCGTGAGGCTAATATGTAGTCAACCCCAGGCAAATTTGCTATCATCTTCCATAACATGCGCTAGTCTGCACAAGTTCTGGCCTGTGTTTCTATGTGACATAAAACCACATTGTTGCACTATATGTACTCTAAATCACCTGAGCCTTTCAGCTATCACCTTGCCTCGTATCGTTTTGTCAGTGTTCAACCGCCAGTAATTAATCAGCTCGTATGTCACCATATTCTTTATAAAACTTGCCTGGTAGACCACCCCCTCCTGGTGTCTTTCCTGCCTTTAGATCTTTAATGGCAGCCAGGATTTCTTCTTTTGTTAGATGTTCCTCTGGTGCACCTTACTAATCCTTCCCAAATCTTTTTATGGTATGTTTCTGAAAAGGTCTTCTAAATTGTCTGGTGTGATGTTATACAAATCCTTTCAACAGACTTGAATTCATTATACCTTCCTGCATGGGCACCAATCTCCTCGAGGGGTTTCCTAATGCTAGAATGGTAGTGCATGGTTCCTCTCACCTCAGCAGCCATAATAATACTTTCCCAGGTCTATCTCATTCCCTAGGCCGCCTTTGTCGAAACAAAATTAATCAACATTTTTCGAGTCTCACAATTAAATTCATTGTTTCTTCTAAACTGAAAGTAAATGCTTACTTACATTTACCTGTCTCTCTGCTGTAGGTTCCTTCAGTCCACATGATTGTTATTCCTTTTTCAAAATAACTGACTTTAGTGTTTAAATCACCATTCCTATTTTCCTAATTGCAAATCCCATGATAACCACTTTCATTGCGACCCGCTCACCGCCCCTGCAGCTGCCTGTTCCAACATTCAGCTCAGCTTTTCAATTCCTGCCTAAAGTCTCCCCTAAAAGGGCATCCATTGGAGTGCATAGTGGCCTTATCCATTTGGGGCTATAGATCTGGACCTGATTGTAGTATACATTGCTGTGCAGAGGTGCTCATCATATAACAATCTGCCTAGGTATTCTGAGTTCGGCAATCTCTCTCTCAGGCCGCTGTGCACCACTGATTAATGGGAGTACACTCTTTCTTCATCACATGTGTTTTTCCCGAGATTTCCACCATGTCTAAGTTGCACATCATCTGCTTCAGTGTTTTACCCTTTGTAGTCACCCATCCTATTATTGAAGAGATTATGTATTAAGTATTGTCTATCGTGCAGTTAAAGTACTCTGCCCAGTCCTTCTTTTCACCTGTCTGTGGTGTGCTTACTGCAGCCAGGTTCAACACTCATCGTCGGTTTCACTTCCAACCGCCTAATTACAATCTAGGCGGTGGGAATTGAAACTGGACAGTCATTCTGACTGGATTCCGACGGGCTCCAGGAGCCTGTCGGCCAGTCGGAGATCGGCCCGTAATCCCAATGGACGGCGTTTCAGCCGTTGGGATTTAAAATGCTTGGTTTCCAACAGGCTTTCCATGCCATGCTTTCCAACATGGAAAGCCTGTCTGAGAGCGAGTTTGGGGGCCCATAGCAGGGCCCCCTTCTTCTTGCGGCCTCCGGTTGGGGGCCGAGGGGGCACCTATGGTGCCCCCCTGTTCATCCCTGCACCGTGAGGCAGGCTCCTTGAGGTGCCTGCCACGCAGTGCAGGGATAAACACAATCTCCCATTTCTCTATGGGAGCTTGTGCTACGGCCGATTTAGGGCCATAGCACAAGCTCACATTGAGCAATGAGAGTATACCACTACACCATGTGCAGTTGCGTTTTAATTGCGGTGTCGGGACCGCCCACCGGAGATCGGTCAGTCCCGAGTCCGTGACAGTGTCGGTCGGAGGGAACTCCGACCGACATCGTAATGAGGCCCTAAGTCTGTTTCATCTAGCTTGGCCTTTAATAATAGATATCTCCCTTCAAGGTCAAATTGAGTTTCTGCTACTATAAAGTATGTTGTCGGTGTCAGTCATATACCCACCCCTCTAGACTGTGACTTGTAGTGTGCATAATGAAATCTGCCTTTCCACTTTTCCTGTCCTTCTTGCTTTCTTCAGTAGTTAGGTGTGTTTCCTTTTAAGACTAAGGGCCTGATTTAGATCTTGGTGGAGGAGAATACTTTGTCACAAATGTGACGGAGATCCTGTCAGCCGTATTACTATCACATTATATCTTATGGAGATCGTCACACTTGGGATGAAGTATTCCATCCGCCAAGATCTAAATCAGGCCCTAAGGGCCTGATTTAGATGTAGGTGGACGGCTTACTCCATCACAACGGTTACGGATATCACGACCGCCGAAATATAAATCTCATAGGATTTAATGGGATTTATATTTCGTAGGACGGGCTACTCATCACCGTTGTGATGGAGTAACACGTCTGCCGACATCTAAATCAGGCCCTAATCACTTTTTGACTTGTAAGGTATGTTGCCACTCTTCTCCTATGATGGCTATTAATTAGTCCACCAATGTTCTATGTCATAAACTTAATTACGGCCATATTTTTTTCACCATGGGATAGCTATAATTCTCAGATGCTGCCACTGCGTGTCTTCCAGTTGTGCACTGCACCATGCATGTAACTGAGGACCATAATAGCTTCTGTTTCAGAACATTAATGACCTCCCGGGTTTCGGGGTGATTCGGCAAGCGGGGGCCGAGAAAAAAGGGTGGTCCCAAAACGTGTTTTCTCCATGTTAATTCCCATAGGAAACTTTAGACACAGCTACAGCTTGAACTGCTGAACGAAATTACACCAAATTTGGCAACAAGGTAGGCCTTGTTTCAGAAAGAGACCTTCTTTTTAAATGGAGTAAATCCGTTCAGTAGTTCCTGAGAAATTCAAAAAATAGAGGTCGGAAAATCAATTTCCCATAGGAAACTTTAGACACAGTTACAGCTGAAACTGCTGAACGGAATTACACCAAATTTGGCAAAAAGGTAGCCCTTGGTTCAGAAAGAGACCTTTTTTTTAAATGGTGTAAATCCGTTCAGTAGTTGCTGAGAAAATCAAAAAATAAAAGTTTCGATATATAGAGGCGCAGTGGATCCGCGCACCCTCCCGACCACGAGTTTTATTCTAATTGGCTGTCAACACTCCAAACCAGGAAGTGTTGGCAGCCATCTTGTGCCTCGGTAACCAAGGCACAAGAAAACAGGGAAAGAAAGGTGAAAAAAAAGAAAAGGGGGCAGGGTAGAAACACCCTGACCCCCTAGGCTTGCCCAGGGGGTCCCACAAGGACCCCCAGGGCCCAAAAAAGCATTTTTTTTAAAAATTAATCGGTGAGATTCACGCACCCAGCGCGAATTTCAACCGAAATTTGTAAAAAAAACGAAGCGCGGGCTCCCGCGCTTCGTTAATATTTAGCTCCCGGGTGGGCCAAGTCCCGGGGGCATTCAATAATGTAATTGCAGGGGCCCAGGGAGCCCCCCGCAGCCCTGGGGACCGCCACCCCCGGGGCTTTCCATAAACATTTGCGGGGGGCACACGGCCCCCCCGCAGCCCCGGGGACCGCCACCCCCCGGGGCTTCTTATTTTTAATGTGAGGGGGGCCTCCAAGGCCCCCCCAAGCCCCGGGGACCGCCACCCCCGGGGCTTTTATTAATTATAATCGTGGGGGGCACACGGCCCCCCCGCTGTCCCGGGGACCGCCACCCCCGGAGCTTTTAAAAAAAAAAAAAACATAGACCTGTGTGGGGGGGCTCGAGCCATGTTAGCAGCTCCCCATGTGGAAAAGCAATGCCGGCTCCCGCAGGACGCGGGGAGCCGGCGGGACCGTGGGGGCATTGGGGCTCCCCCCACGGTCCTCAACGGATAGGGCCTGCCCCCGGGGATGGGGTCCCCGGGGCTAGAAGTGGCCCGGGAGGGGGGCCACGCGGCCCCCCTCCCCAAATTTAAAATAAAAATAAATAAAGGCCGGCCCCGGGGGAGTGGCCAATAGAGGCCTCAGGAGGGGGGCCACGCAGCCCCCCTCCATAAAAAAAAAAATATTTGGCCATGCCCCAGGGAATGGGGTCCCCGGGGCCGGAATTGGCCACGGGAGGTGGGCCCACGCGGCCCCTTCCCGTTAATATATATATATATTTTTTTAAATGGGGGTCAGGCCCTGAGGGATGGGGTCCCCAGGGCCCAAAAAAAGTAAAAAGAAGGGGGGCCACACAGCCCCTTTTCTAAAAAAAAAACCAAAAAAAAACCACGATCGTGCCGGAGGCCCCGCCCCCTCCCAGCAACACTCTGCAAACGCGCTCTGTGGCGCGTTTTAAGTTGGGGAATTAATTCCCCTTCAATACTGGGGGTCCCTGGGGGCCAACTAGCCCACCAGGTACCTCCAGTAAGTGCCACAGGGCTGCGTTGCAGAGAGGTGGTCCAAGCCACGCCCCTTTTTACACCTCTCTGCTACGCAGCTCTGTGGCGCTTACTGGAGGTACCTGGTGGGCTACTTGGACCCCAGGGACCCTCAGGATTCAAGGGGACTTTATCCCCAAACTTAAAACGCGCCACGGGGCACGTTTGCACAGTGGTGAAGGGAGGGGGCGGCGCCTGAGGTGATATGTGTGCAAACACGCCCTGTGGTGCATTTTAAGTTGGGGAATTAATTCCCCTTCAATCCTGAGGGCCCCTGGGGGACAACTAGCCCACCAGGTACCTCCAGTAAGCGCCACAGGGCTGCATTGCAGAGAGGTGGTCCAGGCCACGCCCCTTTTTACACCTCTCTGCAACGCAGCTCTGTGGCACTTACTGGAGGTACCTCGTGGGCTAGTTGGACCCCAGGGACCCTCAGGATTCAAGGGGACTTTATCCCCCAACTTAAAACGCGCCACGGGCGCGTTTGCACAGTGGTGAAGGGAGGGGGTGGGACCTGAGGTGACATGTGTGCAAACACACCCTGTGGCGCGTTTTAAGTTGGGGAATTAATTCACCTTCAATCCTGAGGGTCCCTGGGGGCCAACTAGCCCACCAGGTACCTCCAGTAAGCGCCACAGGGCTGCGTTGCAGAGAGGTGGTCCAGGCCACGCCCCTTTTTACACCTCTCTGCAATGCAGCTCTGTGGCGCTTACTGGGGGTACCTGGTAGGCTAGTTGGACCCCAGGGACCCTCAGGATTCAAGGGGACTTTATCCTGCAACTTAAAACGTGCCACGGGGCGTGTTTGCACAGTATTGAAGGGAGGGGGCAGGCCTGAAGTGACATGTGTGCAAAGGCGCCCTGTGGCGCCTTTTAAGTTGGGGAATTAATTCCCTTTCAATCCTGAGGGCCCCTGGGGGCCAACTAGCCCACCAGGTGCTTCCAGTAAGCGCCACTGCGCTGCGTTGCAGAGAGGTGGTCCAGGTCACGCCCCTTTTTACACCTTTCTGCAATGCAGCTCTGTGGCGCTTACTGGAGGTACCTGGTGGGCTAGTTGGACCCCAGGGACCCTCAGGATTCAAGGGGACTTAATCCCCCAACTTACAACTCGCCAGGGGGCGCATTTTCAGAGTGGTGGAGAAAGGGGGCATGGCCTTTGTCTACCTCTCACCAATCCCACTGCGTGGGGTTTACTGGAGGTAAAAGGTAGGCTAGTTGGCCCCTAAAGGCCTCCAGTAGTGAAGGGAACTTCAATCCCCATCCAAGAGCGCACCAGGGAGCGCGTTTGTAGAGTGGTGGGCAAAGTGGGCGTGGCCTGGTACGAGTACTTACCAGTGCTGCTGTGTGGGACTGACTGGAGGTAATAGTTTGGGAAATTGGCCCCCAAGGATGTCCTTGGGGGCCAACTACCCCTCTTGTTACCTCCAGTAAGTCCCACACAGTGGGATTGCTAAGACGTCTTCGGAGGCCATGGCCCCCTTTCTCTACCACTCTGCAAACGTGCCTCGTGGCAGACTACGGGATGGGGGATGAAGTCCAAATTTGTCCTGAGGGAGTTTGGGGGCCAAGAATCCCTCCTGGTACCTCCTGTAAGTCCTACGCAGCGGAATTCCTGAGCGTTGGTTGGACACCCAGCACCCTTTCTCCACCACTCTGCAAATGAGACTACTAGTTAAAGTAGCATATTTCTGCACCTCTGACTTAGAGGTAGTTTTAATCCCCCTGCCCTATTATGTACTAGGGCCTTACAGAGGAGGTCATGCTAATCACAGGGGTACCCCAACGCATAGTGTTCCCTAGTGTATGTAGGTGTTTTCACTGTATTCTAAGTGTCTTTTAGCATAGCACTGGCTCTAGGCCTGGTTAGTCAGTCTCAGTTACCACCAGTACCCGTCTGAAAAAGTTGTGGGCACAGGATGATTTTGCTCCTCTGTTGGTTCTCTCTGCACATGTCTTGCTTCTTCCTGCACTTTTGTTCGTCTTTGTGGACTTCTGTTGCTTCTTTCTGCATTTCTTTTGCTTCTTTCTGTGCGTTTTTTCTTCTTTCTTCACATGTCCTACCTCTGTAGGCATAGTTAGAAACTAGCATTTAAAAAACCTTTGAAATTCACTTAAAAACCATAGGTTTCAGGCACGTTATAGTTAGAAATTAGCATTTAAAAAACCTTTGAAATTCACTGAAAAAACCATAGGTTTCAGACACGATATAGTTAGAAATTAGCATTTAAAAAACCTTTGAAATTCACTGAAAAAACCATAGGTTTCAGGCACGTTATAGTTAGAAATTAGCATTTAAAAACCTTTGAAATTCACTGAAAAATCCATAGGTTTCAGGCACGTTATAGTTAGAAATTAGCATTTAAAAAACCTTTGAAATTCACTGAAAAAACCATAGGTTTTAGGGAAAGTTATAGTTAGTTGGACATTTCACTCGTACAAAACCAGAGAAATTCCCCCGTTCTAGTTAGTTCAGCTAACTATAACTCGCGCCCCCGTAATGCAGTGCTGATGACGTCACATATTACATCACTCATGACATGGTCAGTGACATCACTGATGACATCACTGATGACATCTCAAATAACATTTGAGGTGAGCAAATCTAGAGTGTCGCTGGTGTTGAGGGTGCTCTATACAGAAGCTGCCTTCAATCAATCAATCAATCAATCAATCAATCAATCAATCAATCAATCAATCAATCAATCAGAGGTTTGTTAAAGTGCGACTACTCACCCGTAAGGGTCTCAAGGCACTAGGGGTGGTGCAGGTTCCATTCCATCAAGGAGGGGATCTGTCGAAGAGCCAGGTTTTGAGGTTTCTTGCGAAGATGGGGAGCGATGTTGTCTGTCTGAGGTGGAGCGGAAGGGCGTTCCATGCTTTGGCCGCGAGGAAGGAGAAGGAGCGGCCTCCCGATCTGGTCTTTCTGGTGCGGGGGACCATGGCGTAGGAGAGCTGGGCTGATCGTTGGGTCCTTTGGGGTGCGTGGAATTTGAGTCGGCTGTTCAGGTATGCTGGTCCGGTGCCATGGAGGGCCTTGTGTGCGTGGGTGAGTATCTTGAAGGTGATTCTCACCTCGAAGGGGAGCCAGTGGAGTGTGCGCAGGTGCTGGGAGATGTGGCAGTGTTTTGGCAGGTTGAGGACCAGTCTTGCGGCGGCGTTCTGGATGTTCTGTAGCTTGCGGGTGAGGTTTTTGTTTATTCCGGCATAGAGTGCGTTGCCGTAGTCGAGTCTGCTGGTGACCAGGGCATGAGTGACAGTCTTTCTGTGTTCGAGGGGGATCCATTTGAAGGTCTTACGAAGGAGGCGGAGGGTGTGGAAGCAGGAAGACGAGACGGAGTTGATCTGGCGGTCCATTTTGAGCTCGGAGTCCAGGATGACTCCCAGGTTGCGTGCGTGGTCTGTGGGGGTTGGCGGGTTTCCGAGGGCGGGGGGCCACCAGGTGTCGCTCCAGGCGACAGGGTTTGGGCCCATGATGAGTACTTCTGTTTTGTTGGTGTTTAGTTGTAGGCAGCTGTTTTTCATCCATTTGGCGACGGCTTCCATGCCTTCTCAAAAGTTGTGTCTGGCGGTGTTGGGTTCGTTGGATAGGGAGAGGATGAGTTGGGTGTCGTCTGCGTATGACACAATGTTGAGTCCGTAGGTTCTGACGATGGGGGCGAGTGGAGCCATGTAGACGTTGAAGAGCGTCGGGCTGAGGGAGGAGCCCTGGGGGACTCTGGAGGTGGTAGGTGTAGGGTCCGAGAGGAAAGGGGGGAGTCTGACCCACTGCGTTCTGCCGAAGAGGAAGGAGCGGATCCAGTTGAGGGCCTTGTCCTAGATTCCTGCATCGTAGAGTCTGCATATTAGGGTGCGGTGAGAGACTGTGTCGAACGCTGCTGAGAGGTCGAAGAGGATGAGGGGTACTGTTTCTCCTTTGTCCAGTAGGGTGCGGATGTTGTCTGTTGCGGCGAGGAGGGCGGTTTCCGTACTGTGGTTTGGGCCGGATTGGGAGGAGTCGAGGATGTTGTGTTCTTCGATGAATGTGGCAAGTTGGCTGTTGATGGCTTTCTCGATGACTTTCTCTGGGAACGGGAGCAGAAAGATAGGTCTGTAGTTTTTGAGGTCAGTGGGGTCCGCTGAGGGTTTCTTCAGGAGGGGGTTGACCTCGGCATGTTTCCAGTCATCAGGGAACGAGGCGGTCGCCAGGGAGCAGTTGATGGTGTGGCGGAGCATGGGTGCAATGGTGTCAGCAGCTCTGTTGAAGATGTGGTGGGGCAGGGGTCCATGGGGGCCCCTGAGTGGATTGACTTCATTGTCTTCAGTGTGTCTTCGGTGGTGAGGGCTGTCCTGTTGTCAATCGCTGGTTTCTGGGTGTCGGGGGTGGTTGGTGAGGGTTCAGTGTGTTGGTTGTCTTCGCTGAAGTTGTCGTAGATGCTCTTGATTTTGTGGTGGAAAAAGGTGCTGAGTTTGTCGCAGAGGTCTTGTGAGGGAAGGATGTCAGTAGACTCGCTGGTGGGTTGGGTGAACTCCTTGATGATGCTGAAGAGTTCCTTGCTGTTGTGCGCGTGGGTGGAGATTCTGTCTTCAATCGCTTTTTTCCTCGTTTCTCTGATGAGTTGGTGGTGGGCGTTGGTGGCGGCTTTGAAGTTGTTGTGGGCTTCTGTGGATCTGGTGTTCCTCCAGGCCTTTTCGAGGCGGCGGCAAGTGCGTCTGGACTCTTGAAGTTCGGTGGTAAACATGGCTTTCTTGGCGCGGGTATTTTTCTTGAGGGGGGCTATGGTGTTGGCGCTGTCCGAGATCCATCTATGCAGGGTTCGGGCTGTGGTGTTGGGGTTGTCGTTTTCCGCGATGGTTGGGGTGGAGTTGTTGAGTGAGGAGGTGAGCTGGTCGTCGGTGATTTTGGTCCAGTGGACGCAACGATTGTCGGTCCATGGGAGTTCGGTGGTGTGGCTGAAGGTGATGGAGTTTCCTGTAGTGAAGAGGGGGTCGAGGGTGTGTCCTGCTGAGTGCGTGGGCTCGGTCATGATCTGGCGGAGTCCAATGTTGTGGAGGTTGTCCAGGAGGGATGTGGTGTTGGGGCCAAGTTGGTTGTCGAGGTGGAAGTTGAGGTCTCCCAGCAGGGTGTAGTTGGTGGATGCGATGGCCTGCAGGGCGATGACGTCCGTGATGGAGTTGGCGAAGGGTCCGCGGGGTCCAGGGGGTCGGTAGATGAGGGTTCCTCGGAGGGTGGCGGTGGGGCTGGCCAGTATCTTGAAGTGAAGGTGTTCCATCATCGTGGGCTCGTCGGGGAGTGTGCTCAGGCGGAGGGTGGATTTGTGGACAATGGCAATTCCTCCTCCCGGGCCGGTGGGGCGGTCCTTCCTGGAGATCTTGTATCATTGGGGGATGGCGATGTCTGGTCCCGAGGTGGTGTTGGTCCAGGTTTCGGTGAAGAACGCTACGTCCGGTGTGGTGCTGTCGAGGAGGTCCCAGATTTCGGCGGCGTGTTTGTGGAGGGATCGGACGCTGAGGAGGATGCATTGCAGGGTCTTCGGTTCGGTTGTGTTCTTGTGGGCGGGTTGTGCTGGATCCGTGTTCTTGGCAGTGCTGCAGGTGTGCCGGCAGCGGTGACAGCTGAAGGGTCCGTGGGTGTCGGCTGGTGATGCTAGCTTGCAGTTGTTGTTGCGGCCTGGGTTGAGTGCGTGGAGTGCTGCTGAGTCGTAGCGTTGGTGGGGCGGAGGTCCAGGGTTCCTGGCACTGGTCGCAGTCGGGTCGCGGACAGGCGCCGACGGGCTTGCCTTTGCGCCAGCGGCGCGGCCGCACAGTGGCCGCCATGAAGTAGGGGTCGGGGAAGGCTGGACAGCTGGGAGGCGGGAGCAGGGAGGGGAGCTGGATTGGTTGCGCTGGTCCTGCTGGGGGGGAGGGGCCGCGCGGGCAGCAGCGGCAGGGGAAAAATGGGCGGGAAAGGAGGAAAAGTAGGAATAAAGGGAAAAAGAGAAAACAAGCAGAAAGCAGAACAGTGCAGAAAAATAGATTAGGAAAGAGTGTGAAAACGAGTGAAAAGACGAGTGAAAAAAACAGAGCGGAAAGCAGGAGACAGAGGTCCACTGGAGCATCAGGGATAATGGGAAAAAGAGAAAACAAGCAGAAAGCAGAAAAGTGCAGAAAAATCGATTAGGAAAGAGGGTGAAAACAAGTGAAAAAACAAGTGAAAAAACAAGTGAAAAAACTCACACTAGAGAGTGCAGGGGCTGGGGGAGGCCTCACTCAATGGTGGAGCTGCGAGGGTGGGTGAGCAATTTCACTGACAAAGAGTCAGTGGTTTTGCTCGCCTGTCCCCGCAGTAGCCGCCATTAAGTAGGGGTCGGGGAGGGCTGGAGAGCTGGGAGGCGGGAGCGGGGAGGGGAGCTGGATTGGTCGCGCTGGTTGTGCTGTGGGGGAGGGGCCACGGGGGCAGCAGCAGCGGGGGAAAAACGGGCGGGAAAGGAGGAAAAGTAGGAATAAAGGGAAAAAGAGAAAACGAGCAGAAAGCAGAGAAGTGCAGAAAAATAAATTAGGAAAGAGGGTGAAAATGAGTGAAAAAATGAGTGAAAAAACAAGTGAAAAAACGGAGCGGAAAGCGGGAGACAGAGGTCCACTGGACCACCAGGGATAAAGGGAAAAAGAGAAAACAAGCAGAAAGCAGAAAAATGCAGAAAAATCGATTAGGAAAGAGGGTGAAAACGAGTGAAAAAACAAGTGAAAAAACGGAGCGGAAAGCGGGAGACAGAGGTCCACTGGACCACCCGGGATGAGGCACAGGTGAACCTGCGGGTGGAGGAGGGCCTCGGACACTCACACTAGAGAGTGCAGGTGCTGGGGGAGGCCTCACTCATTGGTGGAGCTGCGAGGGTGGGAGAGCAATTTCACTGACAAAGAGTCAGTGGTCTTGCCTTCCACCCAAACTTGGGAACTACCCAGAGTTCTCTTCTTCTTTTTTGCATATATATATATATATTATCTACTGGCGGTCGCCAGTAGATAGTTATAGTTAGGACCTATTTTCCATAGGAAATCCGCGACATTCTATTTGAAATAACTCTTGCGTCGGTTGACGAATCTTCGCGAAATTTTCAAACTTTATGGCCCGCTCCGGTCCGCTCCTACCCTGAAAGTCTCAGGGTGATTCGTTAAGCGGGGGCCGAGAAAAAAGGGGGGTCCCAAAACGTGTTTTCCCCATTCATTTCCCCATAGGAAACTTTAGACACGGCTACAGCCCGAACTGCTGAACGGAATTACACCAAATTTGGCAAAGAGGTAGTTCTTGGTTCAGAAAGCACCCTTTTGTTAAATGGTGTAAATCCGTTCAGTAGTTGCGGAGAAATTAAAAAAATAAGAGTCAAAAAATCAATTTCCCATAGGAAACTTTATGCAAGGCTACAGCCCGAACTGCTGAACGGAATTACACCAAATTTGGCAAAGAGGTAGTTCTTGGTTCAAAAAGAACCCTTTTTGTTAAATGGTGTAAATCCGTTCAGTAGTTGCTGAGAAAATCAAAAGTAAAAACACATATATATCTGGGCGGAGCCTAACCACACATGTCATCGTGAGATCTGATTGGCTGTCAGCACTTCATCCTGGAATTGCTGGCAGCCATCTTGGGACCAATATAAATGATAGTACCCCATTGAAATGCATTGTAGTGAATCGAAGATTTTGAGGGTTACCAAAAGGAGAACTATAAAAGGTGATAACAGACTTTAGTTACATTAGAATTCATTTGTTGATGGTACCATACTAATTTCAGGAATTGTGGTGTGTTCTAAGGTGATTTTACCCTGTGAAAAACCTTCTGCTGGGATATCATGAATCATGTTTGAGAGAAAACTATTTTCACATGCTTGTCCCATACAGTTTTGGAAGGTGCCCCAGAAGCTAAAATGAGAGCATATTTTCTGTAAATTCACATTATCTTTCTCAGTCATGTGAGAATGAAGTCTGACATTCTCAGTAAAACATGTACATCCAACAAGGGCAGAGACTGTCAGTTGATTCCTTTGTGTTCTACTGCAGCTTCCCAGAGTGTTCTAAATAACAACTAGAGTGCTAACAGCCTTACTTATGACAAAAGTATGGCACACCTGAAGCCATCTTGATTGGAATAAACTGGTAACACTTCAAACATTTAATTTAAAAAGGAACAAAATGATGGGGTTCATCTTGTCATAGAAATTATGGTTAGTGCTCTGGAAAGAAAAATTTGGACATGTTTCAAGTGTGATCTCAAATATCTTCCTGTTATATTTCAACAGGAGCAGCCTGTCAGTTGATGCCTTTCTGTTCTACTGCAGCTTCCCAGAGTGTTCTAAAGAACAACTAGAGCGCTAACAGTCTTACTTATGACAAAAGTATGGCACACCTGAAGCCATCTTGATTGGAATAAACTGGTAACACTTAAAACATTTAATTTAAAAAGGAACAAAATGATGGGGTTCATTTTGTCATAGAAATTATGGTTAGTGCTGTAGAAAGAAAAATTAGGACATGTTTCAAGTGTGATCTCAAATATCTTCCTGTTATATTTCAACAGGAGCAGCCTGTCAGTTGATGCCTTTGTGTTCTACTGCAGCTTCCCAGAGTGTTCTAAAGAACAACTAGAGCGCTAACAGTCTTACTTATGACAAAAGTATGGCACACCTGAAGCCATCTTGATTGGAATAAACTGGTAACACTTAAAACATTTAATTTAAAAAGGAACAAAATGAGGGGGTTCATTTTGCCATAGAAATTATGGTTAGTGCTGTAGAAAGAAAAATTAGGACATGTTTTAAGTGAGATCTCAAATATCTTCCTGTTATATTTCAACAGGAGCAGCCTGTCAGTTGATGCCTTTGTGTTCTACTGCAGCTTCCCAGAGTGTTCTAAAGAACAACTAGAGTGCTAACAGCCTTACTTATGACAAAAGTATGGCACACCTGAAGCCATCTTGATTGGAATAAACTGGTAACACTTAAAACATTTAATTTAAAAAGGAACAAAATGAGGGGGTTCATTTTGCCATAGAAATTATGGTTAGTGCTGCAAAAAGAAAATTTTGTGCATGTTTTAAGTGAGATCTCAAATCCTCTTCTATTTCATTAGAAAATTCTGACATGCAGACTGAAACAATCACTTTCAATACCAGCAGTAGACTTCCAGTTAACTCCTTGGTGAGCAGTAGCTTTACTACAGTGATCTAATGAACAACTAGAGTAATAACATTCTGAATTTATGGCAAATGTGTGACACATTTGAATGCCTTCTTGATGGAATCAAAGTAAAAAACTGAAAGCATTTCCTACTGAGGAGACTGCAGTAAATGAGGAAATTAGGAAACTTCATAACAAAGAAGTCTTCCAAGATGGCCACCAGTGAAAAAGAGCCCAAATGTAGCACAAATATTACCCAGATGTAGCCCACATATAGCCCAATGACAAAAGTGTGCAAAACACTTTTTATTTTTAGTTTTTTTGCAGTTTTATGTAGTGCAGACTGGTCAGGTATTGGAGCGTTGCATCTTAAAACATGACCCCCTACACTACAAAAACACCACTGCACTACCCTAAACCCTAAAACACTACTCCAGCACGACCCCCTACACTACACAAGCACCACTGCACTATCCTAAACCCTAAAACACTACCCCCAGCATGACCCCCTACACTACACAAACACCACTGCACTACCCTAAACCCTAAAACACTACCCCAACACCACTGCACTAACCTAAATCCTAAAACACTACCCCCAGCACGACCCCCTACACTACCCAAACACCACTGCACTACCCTAAAACATGACCCCCTACACTACACAAACACCACTGCACTACCCTAAACCCTAAAACACTACCCCCAGCACGACCCCCTACACTACACAAGCACCACTGCACTACCCTAAACCCTAAAACACTGCCCCCAGCACGACCCCCTACACTACACAAACACCACTGCACTACCTTAAACCCTAAAACACTACCCCCAGCACGACCCCCTACACTGCCCGAACACCACTGCACTGCCTAAACCCTGAAACACATACCCTAGCACGACCCCCTACACTGCCCGAACACCACTGCACTGCCCTAAACCCTGAAACACCACCCCCTTCACGACCCCCTACACTGCCCGAACACCACTGCACTGCCCTAAACCCTGAAACACCACCCCCAGCATGACCCCTACACTGCCCGAACACCACTGCCCTAAACCCTGAAACACTACCCCCAGCAAGACCGCCCACACTGCCCGAACACCACTGCACTGCCCTAAACCCTGAAACACCACCCCTGCACCGCCCCCTACACTGCCCGAACACCACTGCACTGCCCTAAACCCTGAAACACCACCCCCAGCACGACCCCCTTTACTGCTCGAACACCACTGCACTGCCCAAACCCTGAAACACCACCCCCAGCACGACCCCCTACACTGCCCGAACACCACTGCCCTAAACCCTGAAAAACCACCCCCTGCACGACCCCCTACACTGCCCGAACACCACTGCACTGCCCTAAACCCTGAAACACCACCCCTACACTGCCCGAACACCACTGCACTGCCCTAAACCCTGAAACACCACCCCCAGCACGACCCCCTACACTGCCCGAACACCACTGCACTGCCCTAAACCCTAAAACACCACCCCCAGCATTACCCCCTACACTGCCCAAACACCACTGTACTGCCCTAAACCCTAGAACACTACCCCCAGCACGACCCCCTACACTACCCGAACACCACTGCACTACCCTAAACCCTAAAATACTACCTCCAGCACAACCCCCTACACTTCCCGAACACGACTGCACTGCCCTAAACCCTCAAACACTCCCCCAGCATGACCCCCTACACTACCCGAACACCACTGCACTGCCCTAAACCCTAAAACACTCCCCCAGCACGACCCCCTACACTACCCAAACACCACTGCACTGCCCTAAACCCTAAAACACTCCCCCAGCATGACCCCCTACACTACCCAAACACCACTGCACTGCCCTAAACCCTAAAACACTACCCCCGCATGACCCCCTACACTACCCAAACACCAATGCACTACCCTAATCCCTAAAACACTACCCCCGCATGACCCCCTACACTACCCTAAACCCTAAAACACTACCCCCGCATGACTCCCTACACTACCCAAAGACCACTGCACTACCCTAAACCCTAAAACACGACCTCCTACACTACACAAACACCACTGCACTACCCTAAACCCTAAAACACTACCCCCTACACTACACAAACACCACTGCACTACCCTAAACCCTAAAACACTACCCCCAGCAGTACCCCTACACTACCCAAACACCACTGCACTAACTTAAACCCTAAAACACTACCCCCAGCAGTACCCCCTACACTACCCAAACACCACTGCACTACCCTAAATCACTACCCCCAGCACGACCCCCTACACTACCCAAACACCACTGCACTACCCTAAACCCTAAAACACTACCCCCAGCACGACCCCCTACACTACCCAAACACCACTGCACTACCCTAAACCCTAAAACACTCCCCCAGCACGACTCCCTACACTACCCAAACACCACTGCACTACCCTAAACCCTAAATCTACCCCCAGCATGACCCCCTACACTACACAAACACCACTGCACTACCCTAAACCCTAAAACACTACCCCCAGCACGACCCTCTTCACTACCTAAACACAACTGCACAATTTGTTACAGGCGTTGCAACGCAGGCCTGTGGTGCTTACTGGAAGTACCTAGTCGGCTAGTTGGGCCCCAGGGACCCTCAGGATTCAAGGTGACCTAATCCCCCAACTTAAAACGCACCACGGGGTGCGTTTGCACAGTGGTGAAGGGAGGGGGCGGGGCCTCAGGTGACATGTGCACAAACACGCCCGTTGGTGCGTTTTAAGTTGGGGAATTAATTCCCTTTGAATCCTGAGGGACCCTGGGGGCCAACTAGCCCACCAGGTACCTTCAGTAAGCACAACAGAGTTGCGTTGCAGAGAGGTGAAAAAAGGTGCGTGGCCTCGGAACGCCTCTCTGCAACTCAGCTCTGTGGTCCTAACTGTAGGTACCTGGGGGGCTAGTTGGGCCCCAGGGACCCTCAGAATTCAAGGGGACTTAATCCCGCAACTTAAAACGCGCCACGGGGTGCGTTTGCACACATGTCACCTCAGGCCCCCCTCCCTTCACCACTGTGCAAACGCGCCCTGTAGCGCGTTTTAAGAGGTACTTTTAATCCCCTTGCCCTATTATGTACTAGGGACTTGCAGAGGAGGTCATGCTAATCACAGGGGTACCCCAACGCATAGTGTTCCCTAGTGTATGTAGGTGTTTTCACTGTATTCTAAGTGTCTTTTAGCATAGCACTGGCTCTGGTTAGTCAGAGTCAGTTACCACCAGTACCCGTCTGAAAAAGTTGTGGGCACAGGATGATTTTGCAACAAGGCCTCTTTCTGCTCCTCTGTTGGTTCTTTCTGCACATCTTTTGCTTCTTTCTGTGCGTTTTTTCTTCTTTCTTCACATGTCCTACCTCTGTAGGCATAGTTAGAAACTAGCATTTAAAAAAACCTTTGAAATTCACTTAAAAATCATAGGTTTCAGGCACGTTATAGTTAGAAATTAGCATTTAAAAACCTTTGAAATTCACTGAAAAAACCATAGGTTTCAGACACGTTATAGTTAGAAATTAGCATTTAAAAAACCTTTGAAATTCACTGAAAAAACCATAGGTTTTAGGGACAGTTATAGTTAGTTGGACATTTCACTCGTACAAACCCATAGAAATTCCCCTGTTATAGTTAGTTCAGCTAACTATAACTCGCGCCCCGCAATGCACTGCTGATGACGTCACATATTACATCACTCATGACATGTTCAGTGACATCACTGATGACATCACTGATGACATCTCAAATGACATCACTGATGACATCATCCATGTGATAATTTCATGCATCTTCTCACACCCTAATATAACTTTTGATACACCCACTCTAAATTACAGACTGCCATTCTCAAAACCATAGACACTCCAACACCAAAAACTACATACCCACTCACTGATTCTTAGGTCTACACACACATCCACTCACTCACCCGTACAGTCACTCATACTTAGTCACTCAGTACAGGACTATCATATGCACTCATACACCTATATAAACACTCACACACCGCCACTCATCCATAGAGGTACTCACACACCTAGTCAGTCATGCAAAAAACTTAATCACACACCCATTTACTCACCTATACAGTTATACACACACCAGCTCACTTACTCATACAAATACTAGCACATTCTTACACTCTTATCCAATCACTGATACAAGTACACACTCATCCATACAGCCACTCTCACAATCACACACTCTCACTTATAGCCATTTATATACTCCAACACACATATATACTGCCTTTCACATATGTAGTTACTCACACATGTACCACTGAGATATACATTCAATCACTAACACACCCATACACACACTCACCCACCCATACAGTCCATCACAGATGCACTCTTGAAACCATGCACCCAGTGAATCACCAACTCACACATCTATGCACAGAGTCACACACACCCCACCCACACAAACACTCAGGCACCCCTACAGATACTCAGACAATCAATCAATAACCCATGTAGACACTCATGTAGCTATTCAGAAAGCCATGCAGCCGCTTACAAACCAACAGACAGACGGATACAGACATTCACACAGTTTAGTCACTAACCCATGCAATCAGTAAGATACATTTAATCACTCACTTGTAGAGTCAGTCACTCACGTACTAAATCATCCATTCAGACACTTATAAACCCACTCATTCTTCAATACGCCTTTCCCTATATATATTAAACATATTTAAACTTTACAGAAACACACAGTCACTGGATGATGTCATCAGTGATGTCATTTGAGATGTCATCAGTGATGTCATCAGTGATGTCACTGACCATGTCATGAGTGATGTAATATGTGACGTCATCAGCAGTGCATTGCAGGGGCGCGAATTATAGTTAGCTGAACTAACTATAACGGGGGAATTTCTATGGTTTTGTACGAGTGAAATGTCCAACTAACTATAACTGTCCCTAAAACCTATGGTTTTTTCAGTGAATATATATATATATATATATAACCTACTGGCGGTCGCCAGTAGGTAGTTATAGTTAGGACCTATTTTCCATAGGAAATTCACAACATTCTATTTCCAATAACTTTGGCGCCGGTTGATGAATCTTCGCGAAATGTTCAAAACTCGTGGGGCGCTCCGGTCCGCTCCTATCCTGAAAGTCTCAGGGTGATTCATCAAGTGGAGGCTGAGAAAAAAGGGGGTCCCAAAACGTGTTTTCCCCATGCAATTTTCCATAGGAACCTTTAGTCGCAGCTACAGCCCGAACTGCGGAACGGAATGACACCAAATTTGGCAAAAAGGTAGCCCTTGGTTCAGAGTCGTGCCTTTTGGTTAAATGGTGTAAATCCGTTCAGTAGTTCCTGAGAAATTTGAAAAAGAATACACATATATATCTGGGGGGGCCTAACCACACTTGTCATCATGAGATCTGATTGGCTGTCAGCACTTCATCCTGGAATTGCTGGCAGCCATCTTGGGACCAATATAAATGATAGTACCCCATTGAAATGCATTGTAGTGAATCGAAGATTTTGAGGGTTACCAAAAGGAGAACTATAAAGGGTGATAACAGACTTTAGTTACATTAGAATTCATTTGTTGATGGTACCATACAAATTTCAGGAATTGTGGTGTGTTCTAAGGTGATTTTACCCTGTGAAAAACCATCTGCTGGGATATCATGAATCATGTTTGAGAGAAAACTATTTTCACATGCTTGTCCCATACAGTTTTGGAAGGTGCTCCAGAAGCTAAAATGAGAGCATATTTTCTGTAAATTCACATTATCTTTCTCAGTCATGTGAGAATGAAGTCTGACATTCTCAGTAAAACATGTACATCCAACAAGGGCAGAGACTGTCAGTTGATTCCTTTGTGTTCTACTGCAGATTCCCAGAGTGTTCTAAAGAACAACTAGAGTGCTAACAGCCTTACTTATGACAAAAGTATGGCACACCTGAAGCCATCTTGATTGGAATAAACTGGTAACACTTAAAACATTTAATTTAAAAAGGAACAAAATGATGGGGTTCATTTTGTCATAGAAATTATGGTTAGTGCTGTAGAAAGAAAAATTAGGACATGTTTTAAGTGTGATCTCAAATATCTTCCTGTTATATTTCAACAGGAGCAGCCTGTCAGTTGATGCCTTTGTGTTCTACTACAGCTTCCCAGAGTGTTCTAAAGAACAACGAGAGCGCTAACAGTCTTACTTATGACACAATTATGGCACACCTGAAGCCATCTTGATTGGAATAAACTGGTAACTCTTAAAACATTTAATTTAAAAAGGAACAAAATGAGGGGGTTCATTTTGTCATAGAAATTATGGTTAGTGCTGTAGAAAGAAAAATTAGGACATGTTTTAAGTGAGATCTCAAATATCTTCCTGTTATATTTCAACAGGAGCAGCCTGTCAGTTGATGCCTTTGTGTTCTACTGCAGCTTCCCAGAGTGTTCAAAAGAACAACTAGAGAGCTAACAGTCTTACTTATGACAAAAGTATGGCACACCTGAAGCCATCTTGATTGGAATAAACTGGTAACACTTCAAACATTTAATTTAAAAAGGAACAAAATGATGGGGTTCATTCTGTCATAGAAATTATGGTTAGTGCTGTAGAAAGAAAAATTAGGACATGTTTCAAGTGTGATCTCAAATATCTTCCTGTTATATTTCAACAGGAGCAGCCTGTCAGTTGATGCCTTTGTGTTCTACTGCAGCTTCCCAGAGTGTTCTAAAGAACAACTAGAGCGCTAACATTATTACTTATGACAAAATTATGGCACACCTGAAGCCATCTTGATTGGAATAAACTGGTAACTCTCAAAACATTTAATTTAAAAAGGAACAAAATGAGGGGTTCATTTTGTCTTAGAAATTATGGTTAGTGCTGTAGAAAGAAAAATTAGGACATGTTTTAAGTGAGATCTCAAATATCTTCCTGTTATATTTCAACAGGAGCAGCCTGTCAGTTGAAGCCTTTGTGTTCTACTGCAGCTTCCCAGAGTGTTCTAAAGAACAACTAGAGCGCTAACAGTCTTACTTATGACAAAAGTATGGCACACCTGAAGCCATCTTGATTGGAATAAACTGGTAACACTTAAAACATTTAATTTAAAAAGGAACAAAATGAGGGGGTTCATTTTGCCATAGAAATTATGGTTAGTGCTGCAGAAAGAAAATTTAGGGCATGTTTTAAGTGAGATCTCAAATCCTCTTCTATTTCATTAGAAAATTCTGACATGCAGACTGAAACAATCACTTTCAATACCAGCAGTAGACTTCCAGTTAACTCTCTGGTGAGCAGTAGCTTTACTACAGTGATCTAATGAACAACTAGAGTGCTAACATTCTGAATTTATGGCAAATGTGTGACACATCTGAATGCCTTCTTGATGGAATCAAAGTAAAAAACTGAAAGCATTTCCTACTGAGGAGACTGCAGTAAATGACGAAATTAGGAAACTTCATAACAAATAAGTCTCCCAAGATGGCCACCAGAGAAAAAAGAGCCCAAATGTAGCACAAATATCACCCAGATGTAGCCCACATATAGCCCAATGACAGAAGTGTGCAAAACACTTTTTATTTTTAGTTTTTCTGCAGTTTTATATAGTGCAAACTGGTCAAGTATTGGAGCGTTACATCTTACTTGGACCCCTTATTGCGTATTTTGCACGAAGTACATGAGATTGATCTTGCGAAACATTGAACTTTACGATTCTGTTAACCTGAAGTTGCTCTGAACCGGGCTTTGTAACACCCGTTTTACCTACTGGTTTTAATTAATTCTCACTGTATGTTATTAGGAAAGAGGATTTACTGTTTTTATGTACACTTTTATGATCTATGTTTCTAAATCAGATCAATTAAAGTTTAATGAATTCTATGGCAGGACGGAGGCGAGGATTATGCATATCTTTCCTCACTTTATTTGCATAGCAGTTCAAAGAAAACGTAACACAACAATCATTAAACAAAAGACTACACAACCCATGAACCATTAGGGGGTAGTCTCCAAGGCAACTATAGTCCAATCATATCACAGTCCATCGTATATAATATCGTGACATCCCTTCCGCTTCCTCTTTCTTCACTGCTCGTCAGTTAAGTGCATTCCTTACATTCTTGGCTTAATCTGACGTTGTTGCTGTTTGTATAGCGGTTTCTTGTGCACGTTATTAGCATTATTGCCTTGGTATTGTTTCATATTCCCTGCGCAGCAGGCTCTTGCCCGAGCGCATTCTCCCCCTCGCAGTTTATCCCGCTGTGTGCTCTGCGCGCGGTGAGATCCTGTCAGGCGCATCTGGTCCGAGCGAGGCAGCTCCGTCGAGCGCTCCAGCTGGTCTTTACGCGCGTTTGGGAATCCGGTCACTCCTTTAGTGTCCGCTTGATTCCCGACCAACCCTCGCCTAATTTTGACACCGCTATGCGGTGATTTCCCCACACGGCCACGTTAGTGACCAACGCCACCTGGTGGTGGTAATTGGTATTGCGCCTCAGTCTATTCTTATAACAGCTTTGGGGAAAGCCCAGCTGTTGGAGCACCGGCGAGGGGGCTGTCTTAAGGATTTTAAGGGCATTTGTTCTGTGCTCACACCCTCTGCTATCATGTCTTCTCCAGAAGACCATTTTTACTCCTCCTACCAGGAAGTGGCGGAGGAATGGCCCCCCAACTTCTCCCTCCAGCAGTGGACCAAGCCCTCTCTCCGGCTATTTCTAGGGCGCTGGCTCCTCTTAGGGATCAGGTTGATAAGCTGGCGAAAAGCATCCCTGGGGTGTTCAGTGACCCAGATCTGGTGGTGGCGGGTCCAAGTAGCTCCCAGATGGGGAATAAAAGGGCCGTTAAGCATAACGCGGGGCACTTGGAAGGATTTGATAAACTTACGGAGACCTTCCTCAAGAGTGCGCGAATGCTAAAACATGCACCCTGCCGGGAGGAGGAGGGGCCCGGAGAAAATGGCGACATTGTCACCACTGTTGTAGACCCCGATGGCGGGTTTCCCTTAGAGGGAGAGGGTGTATCGGAGGACGATTTCTCCTCCGATGAGGATAAGGACTCGGGGCGTCCCTGGCGTCCAGAGTCCCACTCCTCTCAGTCCCTGGTTGGGGACGGGGTCCACTCGGACATGTTCGAGCCAACCAAATTTACCATCCTAGGTCGGCAGAGTGGACACCTGATGCCAAAGTGGCAGAGTATGTGGTGGGGAAAATCCATCAACCCCTTGAAAGGGAGGTCAGGAATAGGATGAGGGGAGAATGCCCCAGGCCCTCACTGAAGGGGAAGGTGGCACACATGCCTGAAATTGATGAGAAACTATGTACCTTTTTCTCCAAGTATATGAGGGATCCCAAGAAAGGAATTGATAGGTCTTGGACGTGGTAGGGCCCTTGACCCAAATTATTCAATTGACGGAGAGTTCCAAAGAGTCAGGATCCCCTTTGTCCACGGATATTGTGGCTGGTTGGGCGCACTACCCTAAACCCTAAAACACTACCCCCTCCACTACCCAAACACCACTACACTACCCTAAACCCTAAAACACTACCCCCAGCACGACACCCTACACTACTCAAACATAACTGCACTACCCTAAACCCTAAAACACTACCACCAGCACGACTCCCTACACTACCCAAACACCACTGCACTACCCTAAACCCTAAAACACTACCCCAGCACGACTCCCTACACTACCCAAACACCACTGCACTACACTAAACCTTAAATATACCCCCAGCATGACCTCCCACACTACACAAACACCACTGCACTACCCTAAACCCTAAAACACTACCCCAGCATGACCCCCTAAACTACCCAAACACCACTGCACAACCCTAAAACACTAACCCCAGCATGACCCCCTACACTACCCAAACACCACTGCACTACCCTATACCCTAAAACACAACCCCCTACACTACACAAACACAACTGCACTACCCTAAACCCTAAAACACTACCCACAGCATGACCCCCTTCACTACACAAACACCACTGCACTGCCCTAAACCCTAAAACACTACCCCAGCACTACCCCCTACACTACCCAAACACCACTGCACTAACATAAACCCTAAAACACTACCCCCAGCACAACCCCCTACACTACACAAACACCACTGCACTACCCTAAACCCTAAAACACTACCCCCAGCACGACTCCCTACACTACCCAAACACCACTGCACTACCCTAAACCCTAAATCTATCCCAGCACGACCCCCTACACTACCCTAACACCACTGCACTACCCTAAACCATAAAACACTACCCCCAGCATTACCCCCTACACTACACAAACACCACTGCACTACCCTAAACCCGAAAACACTACCACCAGCATGACCCCCTACACTACTCAAACACCACTACACTACCCTAAACCCTAAAACACTACCCCAGCACAACCCCCTACACTACCCATACACCACTGCACTACCCTAAACCCTAAAACACTACCCCCAGCACGACCCCCTACACTACTGCACTACCCTAAACCCTAAAACACTACCCCCAGCAGGACCCCTACACTACCCAAACACCACTGCACTACCCTAAACCCTAAAACACTACCCCCAGAACGACCCCCTACCCCACCCAAACACCACTGCACTACCCTAAACCCTAGAAAAGAAACCCCCACCCCATGCCCAATACCCCTTACCTCTCACTCCTCATGGTTCCTCTCTCCTCGTGGTTCCTGCTTCACGTCATCTCTGAGGGGCGGTGCATGTCGTTGTGAGGAAACGGAACAGCCTCTGTTTCCTTACAACGACATGGATCGTCTACATGTTTTTTAGAACGCATGGTCATTTACCATACATACCTTTACAACAAAATTCGTTGTAAAGGCATGCGTGGTAAATGACCATGCGTTCTAAAAAAATGCGTAGTAATGACTTCGTGATCGACAACGCATGCGTGGTAATGCATGCGTTGTAATGGTATCGCAAAGTAAAAAAGTCATTGTAACGGCTGTTTACCGATCGAAGCTGGCCCCTGTTCTTCAGTGAGACGTTTATTTGATTAATTAGGAGGAAGGAATGTGGTTTTTTACCGGAAAGTGCATTCCCGGCTGTTGTATTGTGAAAGTGTCCGCGTGGCCTGGTTTCACTTCCGGTGAGAGAGTGGAAGAGTCTGTTTGGATCTAAAGGAGTTCTGTTGTTGGACGGGGCCGGCGCGACATGTCATCAGAAAACATAGCTAATGGAAAGCGTCCTCCCTGAAGTGTGGAGCAGTGCCATGAGAGGTCAACGAGTGTGCGTCCCACCGCAGTATGACCGTACCGCGTGACCCATGTGCCGCCTCAAGGGGACGGGAGGCAGAAGCGGCATCGCAGGTCCTCTTGAAGACCGTTGTAGCACTAATTCTACATTTTGGTACTAGGGCATTTTAACTTCGTTGTTCCTGCCAGATACAAAGAGAAGATCCTGTGTTATTCAGTGCCCTCGTTAACTTTTTTGTGGGTTGTGGTGCTTGTCACTTCGCTGCCCTGCTGGTGCACACGACTGAGCACCCCACCTCGTGTGCCATCTGCAGGGCCTCTGCCCTCGGATCACTGGTTTCGGTTTCTGGAGTGGCAACATAAACAGTTGCTCCCAAAGGACTAGCCTGAACACTTAGGTGAATATCCCCTGCACCAGCATTCCACGGAAATTCTTTCCTAGCTCTCCCACGTCAACGAGCAAGGCTCCGCTCGCAACACCGTATGACGTCATCGGAGCCATAAGAGGACCTCGTCGGCGAGCTGACGTCAGTTCGACCCATTTTTTCCGTGCCACCGAGGCAAACAGGGGACCGAGACATTTTCACATGTATACATAGTATAATAAATATATATATATTCACTGAAAAAACCATAGGTTTCAGTCACGTTATAGTTAGAAATTAGCATTTAAAAAACCTTAGAAATTCACTGAAAAAACCATAGGTTTCAGGCATGTTATAGTTAGAAATTAGCATTTAAAAAACCTTAGAAATTCACTGAAAAAAACGTAGGTTTCAGGGGCGTTATAGTTAGTTGGACATTTTACTCGTACAAAACCATAGAAATTTCCCCGTTATAGTTAGTTCAGCTAACTATAACTCGCGCGCCCGCAATGCACTGCTGATGACGTCACATATTACATCACTCATGACATGGTCAGTGACATCACTCATGACATCACTGATGACATCTCAAATGACATCATCCAGTGAATGTGTGTTTTTCTGAAAATTAAATATGTTTTATATATGTATATCTCAAGGTCGATGGAAGAATAAATGGGTATATAAGTGTCTAAATGGATGATTTATTTTTGTAAAATTGATTGTATAACTGACTAACTGTATCTTAGTGAATACATGGGTTAGTGAGTAATGTTTAAAGATGAAAATATCTGTATCAGTCTCTCACTTTGTGTATAAGTGGCTGCATGGGTTGGTGAGTAGCTACATGAGTGTCTATATGGGTTATTAGTTGGTTTTTTGAGCATCAGTATGAGTGTCTGAGTGTCTGTATGGTTCAGTGGGGGTATTACTTAGTGCATAGATGCATGAATGAGTGACTCACTGTTTGTATGTGTTGAAGACAGCATGTGTGCAGGACTGTATAGGTGGATGAGTATGTGTATGGGTGTGTTACTGAGTGAATGACTGTCTCAATAGTGTCTTTATGAGTAACTACATATGTTTTAAACTAGTATATGTGAGTATTGGTGTATATAAGTGAGTATATGTGAGAGTGAGAGATTGGAAGAGTTCCTGTACAAATAAGTAGGTGTTTCTATAAGTGATTGTTTAAGAGAGTAAGTATGTGTAAGTTTCTGTAGAAGTAAATGTGGTAGTGTGTGTATAACTGTATATGCAAGTAAATGGATGTTTGATACTTTGTTTGCATGTGTGACTATGTGTGTGAGTAACTCTATGGATGAGTGGCGGTGTGTAACAGGATGTATAGGTGTATGAGTACATATGATGAGTGAGTTCATGTATGAGTGACTGTATAGGGACTGTTGGTGAATGAGTGGATGTGTGTGTAGATCTTGGAATTACTGAATAGGTGTGTTGTAACTGGTATTGGTATGTCCATTGTTTTGAAAATGTTAGTTTGTATTTTTGAGTGTGTGTATCAAAGGTTATATTAGGGTGAGAGGAGGTCTGCCACTCTATCACAAGGATGATGTCATCAGTGATGTCATTTGAGATGTCATCAGTGATGTCATGAGTGATGTCACTGACCATGTCATGAGTGATGTAATATGTGACGTCATCAGCACTGCATTGCGGGCGCGCGAGTTATAGTTAGCTGAACTAACTATAACGGGGGAATTTCTATGGTTTTGTACGAGTGAAATGTCCAACTAACTATAACGCCCCTGAAACCTATGGTTTTTTCAGTGAATATATATATATATATATATATATGTATATATATATATTATCTACTGGCGGTCGCCAGTAGATAGCTATAGTTAGGACCTATTATCCATAGGAAATCCGCGACATTCTATTTGAAATAACGTTGGCGCCGGTTGACGAATCTTCGCGAAAGTTTCCAACTTGTTGGGGCGCTCCGCTCCGTTCCTACCCTCAAAGTCTCGGGGTGATACGTCAAGCGGGGGCCGAGAAAAAAGGTGGGTCCCAAAACGCATTTTCCCCATTCATTTTTCCATAGGAACCTTTAGTCGCAGCTACAGCCCGAACTGCTGAACGGAATTACACCAAATTTGGCAAAGAGGTAGCCCTTGGTTCAGACTGGTGCCTTTTGCTTAAATGGTATAAATCCGTTCAGTAGTTCCTGAGAAATTCACAAGTAAAGTCACATATATATCTATGGGCGCGTCGGATCCGCGTACCCTCCCGATCACGAGCTGTCTGCTAATTGGCTGTCAGCTGGCTGTCAACATTCCGATTCAGGAAGTGTTGGCAGCCATTTTGTCCCTCGGTAGAACAGAGGGACAGAAACAAGTGCGCAAAGCGCACAAAGGGGGCAGGGTCGAAACACCCTAACCCCCTAGGCCTGCTCAGGGGGTCCCACAAGGACCCCCTGGGCAAAAAAAAGCATTTTTTTTAAAAAAAAAATCGGCAGGATGCGCTCAGGGTGCGCGGATCCTGCCGAAAAAAAAAAAAATCAAAGCGCGGTCTCCCGCGCTTTGATGTAAATTTGCCCCGGGTGGGCCAAGTCCCGGGGGCATGCTGAGGGGGGGTTTATTTTATGTATGGGGGGCCTCTAAGGGCCCCCAAGCCCGGGGACCACCACCCCGGGGCTTTATCATAAATGGTGCGGGAGGGCTCTGAGCCCTCCCGCAGCCCCGAGGACCGCCACCTCCCCGGGGCTTTTTTTTTTTTTTTAAACCTGTGTGGGGGGCTCCAGCCCCCACACGCCCGAGGACCACCACCTCCCCGGGGCACTAAGAAAATTGAAAATGGGGGTCCGTTTTGGACCCCCAAGCCCCGGGGACCACCACCTCCCCAGGGCTTTCAAAATGTAGGGAGGGGGCCGCGCGGCCCCCTCCTGGAGCCCTTGATGGCCCTGGGGACCGCCACCCCCAGGGCCAGCTCCTGCAGTGTCCCGGGGTGCCTACCCCGGGACACTGCTGTTTGCTATGACAGGACGGGAGCCTCGCGGCTCCCGTCCTGTAATAGCAAACTTGGTTTGCATTTTGAAAGAGAGAGCAGGAAACCTGCTCTCTCTTTCAAAATGCAAACCAATTGCTTTTCCACTTGGGGAGCAGCATGTTAGCTGCTCCCCATGTGGAAAAGCAATGCCGGCTCCCATAGGACACGGGGAGCCGGCGGGACTGTGGGGGGTTTGGGGACCCCCCCACAGTCCCCAATCAGAGGCCAGGCCCCGGGGGATGGGGTCCCCGGGGCCATAAGTGGCCCGTGTGGGGGGCCACGCAGCCCCCCTCCCCAAATAAAAAAAAATAAAAAAAATAAGGGCAAGGCCGGCCCCGGGTATGGGGTCCCCGGGGCCTTAAATGGCCTGAGGAGGGGGGCCACGCAGCCCACCTCTATATTTTTTATTTAAAAAAGAGGGCATGCCCCGGGGGATGGGGTCCCCGGGGCCAATAGAGGCCCAGGGAAGGGGGGCCACGCGGCCCCCTTCCCGTTTTTTTTTTTTTTAAACTAAAACAAAAAAAAATGCTCAGGCCCCGGGGGATGGGGTCCCCGGGGCCAAAAGTGGCCGAGGGAAGGGGGGCCACGCAGCCCCCCTCCCATTAAAAAAAAAAAAAAAAAAAAAAACGGCATCGTGCCGGAGGCCCCGCCCCCTCCCTGCAGTACTCTGCAAACGCGCCCCTGGCGCGTTTTAAGAAGGGAAGTAATTCCCCTTGAATACTGGGGGTCCCTGGGGCCAACTAGCCCACCAGGAACCTCCAGTATGCGCCAGGGGCTGCCTTGCAGAGAGGTGTACAGAGGCCACGCCCTTTTTACACCTCTCTGCAACGCAGCTCTGTGGCGCTTAATGGAGGTAGCTGGTGGGCTAGTTGCACCCCAGGGACCCTCAGGATTCAAGGGGAGTTAATCCCCCGACTTAAAACGCGCTACCGGGCGCGTTTCCACAGTGGTGAAGGGAGGGGCGGGGCCTGAGGTGACATGTGTGCAAACAGGCCCCGTGGCGCGTTTTAAGATGGGAATTAAATCCCCTTCAATCCTGAGGGTCCCTGGGGCCAACTAGCCCAACAGGTACATCCAGAAAGCGCCACAGAGCTGCGTTGCAGAGAGGTGTAAAAGGGTGTGGCCTCTCTACACGTCTCTGCAACGCAGCCCCTGGCGCATACTGGAGGTTCCTGGTGGGCTAGTTGGCCCCTAGGGACCCTCATGATTCAAGGGGACTTAATCCCCCAACTTAAAACGCGCCACGGGGCGCGTTTGCACAGATGTCACCTCAGGCCCCGCCCCCTCCCTTCACCATTGTGCAAATATTCCTCTAAAATCTGCCGAACTACGAATTCTGATTTACTCACCTGTTATCAGGAGAGACCTCAGTGCTGCATCTTTCAGCCCAGTACTAATCCTGAAAAGTAATTTTAACCGTACTTACCAGTAAATTGAATTTCCTTCCATAGGATATCATTGCCTGCTTTTTGCTGAAAAAGTTTTTAAGTGTTGATTTTTGAAACATACAAATATTCCTCTAAAATCAGCCGAAATACGAATTCCGATTTACTCACCTGTTATCAGGAGAGACCTCAGTGCTGTATCTTTCAGCCCAGTACTGGTCCTGAAAAGTAATTTTAACCGTACTTACCAGTAACTTGAATTTCCTTCCATAGGCTAACATTGACTGGTTTCACTTGGAAATTCTTCTAAGTGTGGAGTTTTGGAACTTTAAAATATTCCTCTAAAATCAGCCGAAATACGAATTCCGATTTACTCACCTGTTATCAGGAGAGACCTCAGTGCTGCATCTTTAGCCCAGCACTGACCCTGAAAAGTAATTTTAACCGTACTTACCAGTAACTTATATTTTCTTCCATAGGAATCCATTGTCTGGTTTTCAGCAGAAAAGTTTCAGTGTCGATTTTCACAAACTACAAATATTCCTTAAAAATCGCCTGTATGACTTAAACGCATTCTTTCAACTGTTTACAGGAGATGCACCAGTGCTGGATCCAGGATCCAACACTGAGTAAGAAAAAGTAACGATAACAGTTTTTACCTGCTAAGTGAATTTCCTTCCATAGGATAACATTGGTGATTCTATGAGAAAAAGTTTCTAAGTGTCAACTTTTAAAATACAATAATATTCCTTAAAAATCACTACTGTAACCAAAACGCTTTTACTCAACTGTTTACAGGAGATGTCCCAGGACTGAATCTAGGATCCAGTCCTGTGGTTAGAAAAGTAATCCATAAAGTAACTAATTGCATTTAACTAGAAATTCACATTGAGCTAAATGTTGCATTGTGTTTGAAAATGTGTTGCCCATTGCAACAACTGTAACTACTGTACTTAAAAGTCTATTGCCTATGTGCAAAGTATTTAAACTAAAGTAATTCATTCTGAGAAAGTATTTTTGTAATGTATAATGTAATTACAATGTAATTTAAAAAATAAAATATGTAAAAAAAATTGTTTCTAAAAATGTAGTAAATCAGTATGAAAAAAATAAATATAACAATTAATACATTTAAAAATTGTCATTTACAAAACCTTTGAAATTCACTGAAAAAACCGTAGGTTTCAGACATGTTATAGTTAGGAATTAGCATTTAAAAAACCTTTGAAATTCACTGAAAAAACCATAGGTTTCAGACACGTTATAGTTAGAAATTAGCATTTAAAAAACCTTTGCAATTCACTGAAAAAACCATAGGTTTCAGGCACGTTATAGTTAGAAATTAGCATTTAAAAAACCTTAGAAGTTCACTGAAAAAACCATAAGGTTTTAGGGACAGTTATAGTTAGTTGGACATTGCACTCGTACAAAACCCGTGAAATTCCCCCGTTATAGTTAGTTCAGGTAACTATAACTTGCGCCTCCACAATGCACTGCTGATGACGTCACATATTACATCACTCATGACATGGTCAGTGACATCACTGATGACATCACTGATGACATCTCAAATGACATCACTGATGACATCATCCATGTGAGAATTTAATGCATCTTCTCACACCCTAATATAAGTTTTGATACACCCACTCTAAATTACAGACTGCCATTCTCAAAACCATACACACTCCAATACCAATAAGTACATACCCACTGACTGATTCTTAGGTCTACACACACACATCTACTCACTCACCCGTACAGTCACTCATACTTACAGTCACTCAGTACAGGACTATCATATGCACTCATACACCTATATAAACACTCACACAACGCAACTCATCCATAGAGGTACTCACACACCTAGTCAGTCATGCAAATAATTAATCACACTCCAATTTACTCACCTATACAGTTATACACACCAGCTCACTTACTCATAAAAATACTAGCACATTCTTACGCTCCTATGCAATCACTGATGCAAGCACACACTCATCCATATAGCCACTCTCACAATCACACACTCTCACTTATAGCCATTTATATACTCCAACACACATATATACTGCCTTTCACATATGTAGTTACTCACACATGTACCACTGAGATATACATTCAATCACTAACACACCCATACACACACTCACCCACCCATACAGTCCATCACAGATGCACTCTTGAAACCATGCACCCAGTGAATCACCCACTCACACATCTATGCACAGAGTCACACACACCCCACCCACACAAACACTGAGGCACCCATACAGATACTCAGAGAACCAATCCATAACCCATATAGACACTCATTTAGCTAGTCAGAAACCCATGCAGTTGCTTACACAACAACAGACAGACGGATACAGACATTCACACAGTTTAGTCACTCACCCATGCATCCAGTAAGATACGTTTAATCACTCACTTATAGACTCAGTCACGCACCTACTAAATCATCCATTCAGGTGCTTCTACACCCACTCATTCTTCAATACGCCTTTCCCTATATATATTAAACATATTTAAACTTTACAGAAACACACAGTCACTGGATGATGTCATCAGTGATGTCATCAGTGATGTCATTTGAGATGTCATCAGTGATGTCATCTGTGATGTCACTGACCATGTCATGAGTGATGTAATATGTGACGTCATCAGCAGTGCATTGCGGGGGCGCGAGTTATAGTTACCTGAACTAACTATAACGGGGGAATTTCACGGGTTTTGTACGAGTGCAATGTCCAACTAACTATAACTGTCCCTAAAACCTTATGGTTTTTTCAGTGAACTTCTAAGGTTTTTTAAATGCTAATTTCTAACTATAACGTGCCTGAAACCTATGGTTTTTTCAGTGAATTTCAAAGGTTTTTTAAATGCTAATTTCTAACTATAACGTGTCTGAAACCTATGGTTTTTCAGTGAATATATATATATATATATATATATATATATATATATAGATGCAAAAAAGAAGAAGAGAACTCTGGGTAGTTCCCAAGTTTGGGTGGAAGGCAAGACCACTGACTCTTTGTCAGTGAAATTGCTCTCCCACCCTCGCAGCTCCACCAATGAGTGAGGCCTCCCCCAGCCCCTGCACTCTCTAGTGTGAGTGTCCGAGGCCCTCCTCCACCGGCAGGTTCACCTGCGCCTCATCCCTGGTGGTCCAGTGGACCTCTGTCTCCTGCTTTCCGCTCCGTTTTTTTCACTCATTTTTTCACTCATTTTCACCCTCTTTCCTAATCTATTTTTCTGCACTTCTCTGCTTTCTGCTCGTTTTCTCTTTTTCCCTTTATTCCTACTTTTCCTCCTTTCCCGCCCGTTTTTCCCCCGCCGCTGCTGCCCCCACGGCCCCTCCCCCCCAGCACGACCAGCGCGACCAATCCAACTCCCGCCTCCCAGCTGTCCAGCCCTCCCTGACCCCTACTTAATGGCAGCTGCTGTGGGGACAGGCGAG
This sequence comes from Calotriton arnoldi, assembly GCA_963921515.1. NCBI lineage: Eukaryota > Metazoa > Chordata > Amphibia > Caudata > Salamandridae > Calotriton > Calotriton arnoldi. Next base: position 347,341 of record CAWUFW010013955.1, read on the forward strand.
CAAGACCACTGACTCTTTGTCAGTGAAATTGCTCTCCCACCCTCGCAGCTCCACCATTGAGTGAGGCCTCCCCCAGCCCCTGCACTCTCTAGTGTGAGTGTCAGAGGCCCTCCTCCACCCGCAGGTTCACCTGCGCCTCATCCTTGGTGGTCCAGTGGACCTCTGTCTCCCGCTTTCCGCTCCATTTTTTCACTTGTTTTCACTAGTTTTTTCACTCGTTTTCACCCTCTTTCCTAATCTATTTTTCTGCACTTTTCTGCTTTCTGCTTGTTTTCTCTTTTTCCCTTTATCCCTGATTGTCCAGTGGACCTCTGTCTCCTGCTTTCCGCTCCGTTTTTTTCACTCGTCTTTTCACTCGTTTTTACCCTCTTTCCTAATTTATTTTTCTGCACTGTTCTGCTTTCTGCTTGTTTTCTCTTTTTCCCTTTATTCCTACTTTTCCTCCTTTCCCGCCCATTTTTCCCCTGCCGCTGCAGCCCCCGCGGGCCCTCCCCCCCAGCACGACCAGCGCAACCAATCCAGCTCCCCTCCCTGCTCCCGCCTCCCAGCTGTCCAGCCCTCCCCGACCCCTACTTAATGGCGGCCGCTGTGCGGCCGCGCCGCTGGCGCAAAGGCAAGCCCGTCTGCGCCCGTCCGCGACTCGACTGCGACCAGCGCCAGGAACCCTGGACCTCCGCCCCACCAACGCTACGACTCAGCACCACTCCACGCACTCAACCCAGGCCGCAACAACAACTGCAAGCTAGCATCACCAGCCGACACCCACGGACCCTTCAGCTGTCACCGCTGCCGGCACACCTGCAGCACTGCCAAGAACACGGATCCAGCACAACCCGCCCACAAGAACACAACCGAACCGAAGACCCTGCAATGCATCCTCCTCAACGTCCGATCCCTCCACAAACACGCCACCGAAATCTGGGACCTCCTCGACAGCACCACACCGGATGTAGCGTTCTTCACCGAAACCTGGACCAACACCACCTCGGGACCAGACATCACCATCGCCATCCCCCAATGATACAAGATCTCCAGCAAGGACCACCCCACCGGCCCGGGAGGAGGAATCGCCATCGTCCACAAATCCACCCTCCGCCTGAGCACACTCCCTGACGAGCCCATGATGATGGAACACCTTCACTTCAAGATACTGGCCAGCCCCACCGCCACCCTCTGAGGAACCCTCATCTACCGACCCCCTGGACCCCGCGGACCCTTCGCCAACTCCATCACGGACGTCATCGCCCCGCAGGCCATCGCATCCACCAACTACACCCTGCTGGGAGACCTCAACTTCCACCTCGACAACCAACTGGACCCCAACACCACATCCCTCCTGGACAACCTCCACAACATTGGACTCTGCAAGATCGTGACCGAGCCCACGCACTCAGCAGGACACACCCTCGACCCCCTCTTCACTACAGGAAACTCCATCACCTTCAGCCACACCACCGAACTCCCATGGACCGACAATCGTTGCATCCACTTCACCTTCAGAACGCCCACCATCCACAGACACCAGCACCTGCTCCCACGTAGAAACTGGACCAAAATCACCGACGACCAGCTCACCTCCTCACTCAACAACTCCACCCCAACCATCGCGGAAAACGACGACCCCAACACCGCAGCCCAAACCCTGCATAGATGGATCTCGGACAGCACCAACACCATAGCCCCCCTCAAGAAAAACAACAATACCCGTGCCAAGAAAGCCAGATGGTTTACCACCGAACTTCAAGAGTCCAGACGCACTTGCCGCCGCCTCGAAAAGGCCTGGAGGAACACCAGATCCACAGAAGCCCACAACAACTTCAAAGCCGCCACCAACGCCCACCACCAACTCAGCAGAGAAACGAGGAAAAAAGCGATTGAAGACAGAATCTCCACCGACGCGCACAACAGCAAGGAACTCTTCAGCATCATCAAGGAGTTCACCCAACCCACCAGCGAGTCTACTGACATCCTTCCCTCACAAGACCTCTGCGACAAACTCAGCACCTTTTTCCACCACAAAATCAAGAGCATCTACGACAACTTCGGCGAAGACAACCAACACACTGAACCCTCACCAACCACCCCCGACACCCAGAAACCAGTGACTGACAACTGGACAGCCCTCACCACCGAAGACACACTGAAGACAATTAAGTCAATCCACTCAGGCACCCCCATGGACCCCTGCCCCACCACATCTTCAACAGAGCTGCTGACACCATTGCACCCATGCTCTGCCACACCATCAACTGCTCCCTGGCGACCACCTCGTTCCCTGACGACTGGAAACACGCCGAGGTCAACCCCCTCCTGAAGAAACCCTCAGCGGACCCCACTGACCTCAAAAACTACAGACCCATCTTTCTGCTCCCGTTCCCAGCGAAAGTCATCGAGAAAGACATCAACAGCCAACTCGCCACATTCATCGAAGAACACAACATCCTCGACTCCTCCCAATCCGGCCCAAACCACAGTACGGAAACCGCCCTCCTCGCCGCAACAGACAACATCCGCACCCTACTGGACAAAGGAGAAACAGTACCCCTCATCCTCTTCGACCTCTCAGCGGCGTTCGACACAGTCTCTCACCGCACCCTAATACGCAGACTCTACGATGCAGGAATCCAGGACAAGGCCCTCAACTGGATCCGCTCCTTCCTCTTCGGCAGAACGCAGTGGGTCAGACTCCCCCCTTTCCTCTCGGACCCTACACCTACCACCTCCAGAGTCCCCCAGGGCTCCTCCCTCAGCCCGACGCTCTTCAATGTCTACATGGCTCCACTTGCCCCCATCGTCTGAACCTACGGACTCAACATTGTGTCATACGCAGACGACACCCAACTCATCCTCTCCCTATCCAACGAACCCAACACCGCCAGACACAACTTTTGAGAAGGCATGGAAGCTGTCGCCAAATGGATGAAAAACAGCTGCCTACAACTAAACACCAACAAAACAGAAGTACTCATCATGGGCCCAAACCCTGACGCCTGGAGCGACACCTGGTGGCCCCCCGCCCTCGGAAACCCGCCAACCCCCACAGACCACGCACGCAACCTGGGAATCATCCTGGACTCCGAGCTCAAAATGGACCGCCAGATCAACTCCGTCTCGTCTTCCTGCTTCCACACCCTTCGCCTCCTTCGTAAGACCTTCAAATGGATCCCCCTCGAACACTGAAAGACCGTCACTCACGCCCTGGTCACCAGCAGACTCGACTATGGCAACGCACTCTACGCCGGAATAAACAAAAACCTCACCCGCAAGCTACAGAACATCCAGAACACCGCCGCAAGACTGGTCCTCAACCTGCCAGAACACTGCCACATCTCCCAGCACCTGTGCACACTCCACTGGCTCCCCGTCGAGGCGAGAATCACCTTCAAGATACTCACCCACGCACACAAGGCCCTCCATGGCACCGGACCAGCATACCTGAACAGCCGACTCAAATTCCACACACCCCAAAGGACCCTACGATCAGCCCAGCTCTCCTACGCCATGGTCCCCCGCACCAGAAAGACCAGATCGGGAGGCCGCTCCTTCTCCTTCCTCGCGGCCAAAGCATGGAACGCCCTTCCGCTCCACCTCAGACAGACAACATTGCTCCCCATCTTCGCAAGAAACCTCAAAACCTGGCTCTTCGACAGACCCCCTCCTTGATGGAATGGAACCTGCACCACCCCCCTACCCCTAGTGCCTTGAGACCCTTACGGGTGAGTAGTCGCACTTTAACAAACCTCTGATTGATTGATTGAAGGCAGCTTCTGTATAGAGCACCCTCAACACCAGCGACACTCTAGATTTGCTCACCTCAAATGTCTGCTTTTCTATCAAAGTTTTTAAGCATAGGATTAGCACAGTGCTATCCATGCCGAGATAGAAAGGGACAAAGTCTTTTGCCATTTCTACAGCAAAGTCTTTAAGCATAGGAATAGCACAGTGTTATCCATGCCTAGCTGTTAAATGACAAAAGCCATTTACCACTCCAGGCACAGTATTACAGCTTTGGACTGGCAAAATACCATCCAAGCCAACCTTAAATGAATAAAAGCAACCCCTGACATGTGTTTCGCTGTCATTACAGCTCTTCAGAGAGGTTTAGCTTTGTCCAGACACAAGGGAGCACCCAGTATAAGTCAAAAGAATACCCTTGCAGGCATAGAGTGACGCATAAATTATGCAAAAAAGAAGAAGAGAACTCTGAGTAGTTCCCCGGTTTAGGTGGAAGGCAGCTTCTGTATAGAGCACCCTCAACACCAGCGACACTCTAGATTTGCTCACCTCAAATGTCTGCTTTTTTATCAAAGTTTTTAAGCATAGGATTAGCACAGTGCTATCCACGCCGATATAGCAAGGGACAAAGTCTTTTGCCATTTTTACAGCAAAGTCTTTAAGCATAGGAATAGCAAAGTGCTATCCATGACGAGCTGTTAAATGACAAAAGCCATTTACCACTCCAGGCACAGTATTACAGCTTTGGACTGGCAAAATACCATCCAAGCCAACCTGAAATGAATAAAAGCAACCCCTGACACGTGTTTTGCTGTCATTACAGCTCTTCAGAGAGGTTTAGCTTTGTCCAGACACAAGGGAGCACATCAGTGATGTCATGAGTGATGTCACTGACCATGTCATGAGTGATGTAATATGTGACGTCATCAGCAGTGCATTGCGGGTGCGCGAGTTATAGTTAGCTGAACTAACTATAACGGGGGAATTTCTATGGTTTTGTACAAGTGAAATGTCCAACTAACTATAACGCCCCTGAAACCTATGGTTTTTTCAGTGAATTTCTAAGGTTTTTTCAATGCTAATTTCTAACTATAACGTGCCTGAAACCTATGGTTTTTTCAGTGAATTTCTAAGGTTTTTTAAATGCTAATTTCTAACTATAATGTGCCTGAAACCTATGGTTTTTTCAGTGAATATATATATATTTATTATACTATGTATACATGTGAAAATGTCTCGGTCCCCTGTTTGCCTCGGTGGCACGGAAAAAATGGGTGGAACTGACGTCAGCACGCCGACGAGGTCCTCTTATGGCTCCGATGACGTCATATGGTGTCGTGAGCGGAGCCGTGCTCGTTGACGTAGGAGAGCTAGGAAAGAATTTCCGTGGAATGCTGGTGCAGGGGATATTCACCTAAGTGTTCAGGCTAGTCCTTTGGGAGCAACTGTTTATGTTGCCACTCCAGAAACCGAAACCAGTGATCCGAGGGCAGAGGCCCTGCAGATGGCACACGAGGTGGGGTGCCCAGTCGTGTGCACCGGCGGGGCAGCGAAGTGACAAGCACCACAACCCACAAAAAAGGTAACGAGGGCACTGAATAACACAGGATCTTCTCTTTGTATCTGGCAGGAACAACGAAGTTAAAATGCCCTAGTACCAAAATGTAGAATTAGTGCTACAACGGTCTTCAAGAGGACCTGCGATGCCGCTTGTGCCTCCCGTACCCTTGAGGCGGCACATGGGTCACGCAGTACGGTCATACTGCGGTGGGACGCACCCTCGTTGACTTCTCATGGCACTGCTCCACACTTCAGGGAGGACGCTTTCCATTAGCTATGTTTTCTGATGACATGTCGCGCCGGCCCCGTCCAACAACAGAACTCCTTTAGATCCAAACAGACTCTTCCACTCTCTCACCGGAAGTGAAACCAGGCCACGCAGACACTTTCACAATACAACAGCCGGGAATGCACTTTTCGGTAAAAAAACCACATTCCTTCCTCCTAATTAATCAAATAAACATCTCACTGAAGAACAGGGGCCAGCTTCGATCGGTAAACAGCCGTTACAACAACTTTTTTACTTTGCGATACCATTACAACGCATGCATTACCACGCATGCGTTGTACATCACGAAGTCATTGCTACGCATTTTTTTAGAACGCATGGTCATTTACCACGCATGCCTTTACAACGAATTTTGTTGTAAAGGTGTGTATGGTAAATGACCATGCGTTCTAAAAACATGTAGACGATCCATGTCGTTGTAAGGAAACAGAGGCTGTTCCGTTTCCTCACAACGACGTGCACCGCCCCTCAGAGATGACGTGAAGCAGGAACCACGAGGAGAGAGGAACCATGAGGAGTGAGAGGTAAGGGGGATTGGGCATGGGGTGGGGGTTTCTTTTCTAGGGTTTAGGGTAGTGCAGTGGTGTTTGGGTGGTGTAGGGGGTCATGCTGGGGGTAGTGTTTTAGGGTTTAGGGTAGTGCAGTGGTGTTTGGGTAGTGTAGGGGGTTGTGCTGGGGTAGTGTTTTAGGGTTTAGGGTAGTGCAGTGGTGTTTGAGTAGTGTAGGGGGTCATGCGGGTGGTAGTGTTTTAGGGTTTAGGGTAGTGCAGTGGTGTTTGTGTAGTGTAGGGGTCATGCTGGGGGTAGTGTTTTATGGTTTAGGGTAGTGCAGTGGTGTTTGGGTAGTGTAGGGGGTCGTGCTGGGGGTAGATTTAGGGTTTAGGGTAGTGCAGTGGTGTTTGGGTAGTGTAGGGAGTCGTGCTGGGGGTAGTGTTTTAGGGTTTAGGGTAGTGCAGTGGTGTTTGTGTAGTGTAGGGGGTTGTGCTGGGGGTAGTGTTTTAGGGTTTATGTTAGTGCAGTGGTGTTTGGGTAGTGTAGGGGTAGTGCTGGGGTAGTGTTTTAGGGTTTAGGGCAGTGCAGTGGTGTTTGTGTAGTGAAGGGGGTCATGCTGTGGGTAGTGTTTTAGGGTTTAGGGTAGTGCAGTTGTGTTTGTGTAGTGTAGGGGGTCGTGTTTTAGGGTATAGGGTAGTGCAGTGGTGTTTGGGTAGTGTAGGGGGTCATGCTGGGGTTAGTGTTTTAGGGTAGTGCAGTGGTGTTTGGGTAGTGTAGGGGGTCGTGCTGGGGGTAGTGTTTTAGGGTTTAGGGTAGTGCAGTGGTGTTTGTGTAGTGTGGGAGGTCATGCTGGGGGTATATTTAGGGTTTAGTGTAGTGCAGTGGTGTTTGGGTAGTGTAGGGAGTCATGCTGGGGGTAGTGTTTTAGGGTTTAGGGTAGTGCAGTGGTGTTTGGGTAGTGTAGGGAGTCGTGCTGGTGGTAGTGTTTTAGGGTTTAGGGTAGTGCAGTTATGTTTGGGTAGTGTAGGGTGTCGTGCTGGGGGTAGTGTTTTAGGGTTTAGGGTAGTGCAGTGGTGTTTGGGTAGTGGAGGGGGTAGTGTTTTAGGGTTTAGGGTAGTGCGCCCAACCAGCCACAATATCCGTGGACAAAGGGGATCCTGACTCTTTGGAACTCTCCGTCAATTGAATAATTTGGGTCAAGGGCCCTACCACGTCCAAGACCTATCAATTCCTTTCTTGGGATCCCTCATATACTTGGAGAAAAAGGTACATAGTTTCTCATCAATTTCAGGCGTGTGTGCCACCTTCCCCTTCAGTGAGGGCCTGGGGCATTCTCCCCTCATCCTATTCCTAACCTCCCTTTCAAGGGGTTGATGGATTTTCCCCACCACATACTCTGCCACTTTGGCGTCAGGTGTCCACTCTGCCGACCTAGGATGGTAAATTTGGGTAGGCTCGAACATATCCGAGTGAACCCCGTCCCCAACCGGGGACTGAGAGGAGTGGGACTCTGGACGCCAGGGACGCCCGAGTCCTTATCCTCATCGGAGGAGAAATTGTCCTCTGATACACCCTCTCCCTCTAAGGGAAACCCGCCGTCGGGGTCTACAATAGTGGTGACAGTGTCGCAATTTTCTCCAGGCCCCTCCTCCACCCAGCAGGGTGCATGTTTTATGGTTCGCGCACTCTTGAGGAAGGTCTCCGTAAGTTTATCAAATCCTTCCAAGTGCCCCGGGTTATGCTTAACGGCCCTTTTATTCCCCATCTGGGAGCTACTTGGACCCACCACCACCAGATCTGGGTCACTGAACACCCCAGGGATGCTTTTCGCCGGCTTATCAACCTGATCCCTAAGAGGAGCCAGCGCCCTAGAAATAGCCAGAGAGAGGGCTTGGTCCACTGCTGGAGGGAGAAGTTGGGGGGCCATTCCTCCTCCACTTCCTGGTAGGAGGAGTAAAAATGGTCTTCTGGAGAAGACATGATAGCAGAGGGTTTGAGCACAGAACAAATGCCCTTAAAATCCTTAAGACAGCCCCTCGCCGGTGCTCCAACAGCTGGGCTTTCCCCGAAGCTGTTATAAGAATAGACTGAGGCGCAATACCAATTACCACCACCAGGTGGCGCTGGTCACTAACGTGGCCGTGTGGGGAAATCACCATGTAGCGGTGTCAAAATTAGGCGAGGGTTGGTCGGGAATCAAGCGGACACTAAAGGAGTGACCGGATTCCCAAACGCGCGTAAAGACCAGCGGGAGCGCTTGGCGGAGCTGCCTCGCTCGGACCAGACGCGCCTGACAGGATCTCACCGCGTGCAGAGCACACAGCGGGAGAAACTGCGAGGGGGAGAACGCGCTCGGGCAAGAGCCTGCTGCGCAGGGAATATGAAACAATACCAAGGCAATAATGCTAATAACGTGCACAAGAAACCGCTATACAAACAGCAACAACGTCAGATTAAGCCAAGAATGTAAGGAATGCACTTAACTGACGAGCAGTGAGGAAAGAGGAAGCGGAAGGGACGTCACGATATTATATACGATGGACTGTGATATGATTGGACTATAGTTGCCTTGGAGACTACCCCCTAATGGTTCATGGGTTGTGTAGTCTTTTGTTTAATGATTGTTGTGTTACGTTTTCTTTGAACTGCTATGCAAATAAAGTGAGGAAAGATATGCATAATCCTCGCCTCCGTCCTGCCATAGAATTCATTAAACTTTATTTGATCTGATTTAGAAACATATATCATAAAAGTGTACATAAAAACAGTAAATCCTCTTTCCTAATACAATACAGTGAGAATTAATTAAAACCAGTAGGTAAAGGGTGGCCTAGGAGCCGAACATGGCGGACGCGTCTCCGTAGAGCTCCGCTGTTCGCTCCTTCCAGCGACATCCTCCGCCATTATCCTGGTCCCCGACACTTGGGCTTGTGCGAGCGGGCTGCTCACGGGCCTGCGGCAATCGCGCTGGGACACCTTGGAGGCAGCAGGGAGCCCAATTCGGCCGCCGCGGCTTGCCGGACCGGCGGAGACCACGCACGCATCGGCGGGCGGCTGCGGCTGAGCTGCGGCGGCCGCGATTCACTGGTGGCGCGGCTGGGGCTGCTATTATCCTGCCCGGCGGCCCCCCCGGAAAGCTGCTGATCGGGCCCCGGCCCTGAGGGGCAGCAGGGAGTGCACTACGATCACGGTGCCCCTCTGCCGGCTGTGCCTACCTCCGGTCCCCTGCAGGAGGGGCTTTGGATCTGTGAGGCCTACCCTGGGCCTGGATTTTGCCGGTGGGGCCCGGCGGGCCCCTGGACAGCCGTAGACTGCCGCCCTGCCTGAAGACTCCGGTGCCATACGGAATTGCGGTGAGCTGGGCGGGGGACCTGTCGGGCTGGACTCTGCTGCTGCCCACGCGCCTGACCCCCTGGCGGAGGGCTCCGCCGGTCCCTCCCCCCGGCCTGCCCGGGGCGGCCACACGGACAGTCCTGACTGCCCCGTATATTGGAGACCCCGGAGGCTCTTGACGGAGATACCTGTCGGCGCCGCCTGGGATCGGGCGCCTGCGCTGGGGACGCGGTCGTAGTGATCCGCCCCGCCCTGAGGTGGGTGGTGTACTCTACCGCTCCCCCCTTCTATCATTCTCTCTGGCTGTGGCACTGACTGCTCTGGAGCGGACCCTCCACGCCATCATGGGTAAGGGCAACCCCGGTGCGGCGGCACCCAAACAACCTACCATTGACCAATACACCACAGCCACCCCAGCGAATAAAGGTGCCGCAGAGGGCGTCTCATCAGATACGGCGACACTCCTGGAGGCCATCAATCAATCACGAACCGCCCTTGAGGCCCAGATCGGTGCGGTGGGGTCCGAAGTGTCGTTCCTCCGCCAGGACCTCCGGAAGGCAGTCGACCGAATCACCGAGGCTGAGACGAGGGTCTCCGCGGTTGAGGATACTGTCTCCACCCTCCAGAAGAAGGTCGATAAGCTGGCCATGGTATCTAAAGAGCTGGAGGCAAGGGCCAAAGACGTGGAGGGGCGGGCCCGCCGCAACAACATCCGCCTGGTGGGTTTTCCAGAAGGTTGCGAGGGATCCTCGATGGGTGGCTTCCTCTCAGAATGGCTCAAGGCGCGGCTACCCGCAGATGACATTTCTTCCTGCTTCATGATCGAGAGGGCCCATCGCGCCCTGACCAAGAAGCCGCCGCCGGAGGAGCGCCCACGCCCGGTTATTGCTCGCCTTCTAAATTATGCTGACCGCGATGCCATTCTTCGCTTTGCCAGGACACATAAGGATGAAATGATCTTTGAGTCCCATCCCATCATGGCCTTCCCGGACTACACCCGGACGGTTCAGCAGCAACGCCAATCCTTTGTTGCGGCCAAGCGGCGGCTGCGGGATCTGAACCTATCCTATGCGCTCATGTTCCCGGCCCGTCTGAAGGTCATTTATGATTCAAAAACATATTTCCTTGATACTCCAGAGGAAGTATTTGCGTGGACAGATGAGCGACGCCACCTGAAGCCGCATTCCCCACCCCCTTTAGACTCTGACTCTTCTCAAAGCTCGCATCGGGGTGGACGGCAGGGAGGCGACGCTACTTATCGACGACATCGATCCCGCTCAAACTGGCGCTCCCAGAACAAGAAGGACTCTGCAGACTGAGGCAGCCCGAGGCTGGGACATACGCTGGTGTATTGACTCTTCCCGGTCTCATGCGACTTTGGAGCCCGTTGGCTGCTGCTACTGGCCGGGATATCCTGCCACTAAGAGCCAGGGACTTTTGCTCTTTCCCTGGAGGGAGTGGGTTCTACACGCCTTCCCTGTTTTGAGTTTTCATGGGTAATGTTGGGTGGGGGGGGATCCTTTGGAGGGTCCGCCGGGGCCTCCACGTTTGGGGGCCAGGACGAGATTCCGCCGCGACAGGTACTCCGTGTTCCAGGAAGTATAGGGGCTGGGGGGGCGGTGGGAAGGGTTGGGAGGGCGATTTGTTGTTAGTTATACAGTTGTTTTTTATGATACACGCACCACGATGTCCCATATGTCCACAATGTCCGCTGCTCTACACCTTACCGATAGCTCCTGACACATACAGCTAATGGCACTCCCCTAGGAGATCTCAATATCGTGTCTTGGAATGTACGGGGCCTGTTGAATAAGATTAAAAGAGGGGCTGTACTACACCTGGCAAAACGCTACTCAGCAGATGTCTTGCTGCTGCAAGAAACTCACATGCTAGGCAACAAGGCCCCGTGTCTTTCTCGCTATGGATATGCCACGGTGTACCATTCTGGCTTCTCAAGGGGGGCACGGGGTACAGCCATCCTTATTCACCGCAGGGTCCCATTTCAAGTTACTCAGCATTGGTTCGACCCGGGTGGCCGTTTTACGGCCGTTTCCGGCACCCTGGCTGGGGAACAGATTACAATTGGGAGCATATACGCCCCACCTCCTCTCGGTCGGACGTTCATTGACAGACTGACGCAACTCTGGGGGGAATTCCCTGACGGCCTGACTATCCTGGGTGGGGACTGGAACGACGTAATGGCTCCCCCGGATAGGTGGCGGGCACGACCGCCGACCACCCCTCCTCCTAGGTCTAAACTCAACATCTTGGCCCATACATTGGGTTGGGTGGACACATGGCGGGCTTATCATCCTTCTGAAACTGGATTTACATATGCATCATCCGTACACCCCACCCTCTCACGTCTGGATTACATGTTCCTCCCAGGCAGCTACCTGCATCGGGTGTCACATACCTCTATCCTCCCACGTGGCCTGTCTGATCACTCACCCATTCAGCTCAAACTCCGTCTGCAGACCAGTCGTCCCTCCTATCACTGGCGCATGTCTCCTTGGTTGCTTAGAGATCCCGGATATCGGGAGATGCTCCATCGAGCCACGGCAGATTATTTTGCTTTCAACACCGGGTCCACTCAATCCCAGATAATATTGTGGGAGGCCTTTAAGCCGACAATTCGGGGGGCTGATATTAGCTATCGCACTGGGGAAAAGCGGCGCCGCCTGGCACAGATCCAAGATCTAGAAGATAGACAGCTCGTTCTCCAGGCCTCGTTAGTAGAAAGCTCCGACGCCGGTGCCCGCCGTAACCTGCTCCATGTACAACAGCAGCTGCACCAGCTGCTCACGGACAATGCCAGGGATGCCTGGCTGGCGACCCAGCACCGGATATATCACTGGGGCGATAAGTCTAGCCAGATGCTCCACCGACTATGTCAGGCGAGTGCCTCCCCGACGCAAGTCCCTCTATTGAGGTCCCCTGCCGGTGACATGTGCGTCTCCCCGGGGGCGGTGGTGCAGGCCTTTGCCGATTTTTATACGGCCCTGTACTGTGATCGTGAGGAACTCGCTGCACCGCTTATTGATGCCTTTCTTGTAGATATCCCTCCAAAACGCCTCTCTGATGTGCAGCGAGCTGTTCTCGACAAGCCTATCTCGGTGGAGGAGCTGCAGGCAGCCCTCACCAATACCCACCCAGGCCGTGCACCGGGCCCCAACGGGTTCCCCTGTGACTTTTTGCGCCCCCATATGGGGACCGTTGGTCCCCACCTTCTTGGCGCGCTGCACCAGGCATTGGAGCAGAAGATCTTGCCCCTGGACTGGCGCCATGCCGAAATTGTGGTTTTTCTCAAACCGGCCACCCTCCGGAGGCCCCGGGCTCATACCGTCCCATATCCCTATTAAACTTCGAGCCGAAACTACTGGGGAAGGTGTTGGCTGAACGCCTCCGCACCTGCATTCTGGACCTCGTCCACCCGGACCAGTCAGGCTTTATGCCCCAACGCTCCACTAGGCATAACATACGGCGAGCGCACAACGCTGTTGCCGAGGCCCACCGTCTGGGACGCCCTGCGGCGGTCCTGCTAGCTGACATCGACAAGGCGTTCGACTCCTTGAGCTGGACCTACCTTTTTAAACTTTTGGAAGCTGTCAACCTGGGGCCCCGGTTCCGCGCGTATGTTAAATTGCTGTACACAGATCTTACGGCCTCGATCCGTGTGGCTGGCCACCGTTCTCCCTCCTTCCCCATCCGCAGAGGGACCAGACAGGGTTGCCCCCTCTCTCCGCTTCTGTTCGCTTTAGCGATAGAGCCACTGGCTGAGTGGGTACGCAGGGATGCGGTTTACCAGGGACTGGTCTGGTCACCCGAGTGTTCGGACAGGATAGCACTATATGCTGATGACGCGCTATTTTTCTTTTCTGACCCTTGGGTCACCGGACCGAGGGTGCTCCAGATCTTGCGGGTGTTCGGTGAGACGACAGGACTACATGCCAACCCGTCCAAGTCGATCCTCTTTCCCATATGCGGCGCACAGGGAAGTCAAACCTGGGCCTCACAGCTGGTCATTGCGGACAAGGGGTTTAGATACCTCGGCGTCCATATCACTAGATGCCCCGTCATGGCGTGGTCGCGCAACATAGCCCCCCTGCTTCCGGCAGTACGTGAGGAGACGACGGTATGGTCCCACCTTCCCTTATCCTTATACGGCCGGTCTGCAATATTCAAAATGGTATCACTGCCACGCTTGCTTTATAGGTTGCAGAATTTCCCGTTCCCGATCCCTCCGTCGTGGTTTCTTCAAATCAATGCGCTCCTAAATAGATTCCTCTGGGGGGTGGGGCGGTCCGGGTGGCTCTTGCGACCTGTATCCAATCCACCTATTGCGGTGGCATTGCAGCGGCAGACGTACGGGCGTATTATTGGGCGTCCCAGCTCTTAGTCATCAATGAATGGTGGTACAATCCTCAGACTGATCCGGCCTATGCGGTGGACCGGCTCTTCCTGGCGGAACATCCACTATTAGATCTCTTATACAGTAATTCGTCCTTGGAGGCTCTTCCCCCCGCCTGCAGTACCGTAGTCCAGATCTGGAGACGAGTATCCCGGTCCATGGGTTGGTGGGATACGCTGACAGGCGCGACTCCCCTTTGGCGAGGCACGCGCCTTCGGCCCGTCTCCACTCTAAACGGGTTCCGGGGATGGGATACTATTGGAATCTCTACATTGGGTGATGTGATGCGAGGGACCATGCTTAAATCCTTTCAGAGGCTGCAGGAGGAGTTTGATCTACACAAGTCCCAGTTCCACAGGTATCTTCAGCTTCGCCATGCCCTGTCCCCCTGATAAAGCACCTAACGTCCTTACCCGAATTCCACCCACTAGAGGGCAGACTGTTGATGGGGGATCTGGGAGGGCACAAAATCCGTCAAATATATCAGACCCTGACAACGCACTCCAAGACGCGCATACACCGGACTAGGGCAGCTTGGGAGGTGGATTTACCGGCCCTCACGGACGATGATTGGACTGAGGCCCTTGCCAGCCCCAGATATGCTGCCGTCTCCTCTAGGTACAGGTTGATACAGTTTAAGTACCTTCACAGGGTATATTATACCCGCCTTCGCCTTTGGAAGATGGGGGCTATTCAGTCCCCAACCTGCCTCCGTTGTAATTCTGACGACGGGTCCTTCCTCCACACGGTCTGGAGTTGCACGGCACTACAACACTTTTGGTCGGGGGTGCTGTCCTGTCTGGGGCGGGTGTTATGCTGGGACCTCCCGGAGGATCCTCGATTGATACTTCTTCATGGCACGGAGGACATCGGGGGAAACAGATATAAGAGGCACCTTCTATTCCTCGGTCTCACCTTAGCCAAGCGTGATATAGCGCAGCATTGGAAGTCTCCCTCTCCCCCCGGGGTGGCGGCCTGGAAGACAGCCCTAGATACATGTATGTCGGCGGAAGTGGCGGTGTTTCAGGCACGGGGTTGCCCGCAGAAACATGGGAAGATCTGGTCCAAGTGGGCTGAATACCGGGGCATTGACCTATCTATCCATACACAGTCAGCGAATCCTGACCCTATTGCAAGACTCATCATCAATGATTCCCCAATCTAAGGTTCTCATTGGCTGGGGCATTGGACACAGTGTTATGATCATGTACGTCTTTCTCATTTCAGGTGGGAAGAGTGGTGCGGGGGAGGGGAGGGGTGGGATGTTGGACTGCATGTTTCGCAGATCCTTTGGTGAAACCCTCGTAGGTATCTGTTGTATATGCATATTGATATGTGTCTCTATACTGACTACAGGGGTTCGCCCACTGGGTGTTGTAAACTCAATAAAATTTGTTGTTAAAAAAAAAAAAAAAACAGTAGGTAAAAACGGGTGTTACAAAGCCCGGTTCAGAGCAACTTCAGGTTAACAGAATCGTAAAGTTCAATGTTTCGCAAGATCAATCTCATGTACTTCGTGCAAAATACGCAATAAGGGGTCCAAGTAAGATGTAACGCTCCAATACCTGACCAGTTTGCACTATATAAAACTGCAGAAAAACTAAAAATAAAAAGTGTTTTGCACACTTCTGTCATTGGGCTATATGTGGGCTACATCTGGGTGATATTTGTGCTACATTTGGGCTCTTTTTTCTCTGGTGGCCATCTTGGGAGACTTATTTGTTATGAAGTTTCCTAATTTCGTCATTTACTGCAGTCTCCTCAGTAGGAAATGCTTTCAGTTTTTTACTTTGATTCCATCAAGAAGGCATTCAGATGTGTCACACATTTGCCATACATTCAGAATGTTAGCACTCTAGTTGTTCATTAGATCACTGTAGTAAAGCTACTGCTCACCAGGGAGTTAACTGGAAGTCTACTGCTGGTATTGAAAGTGATTGTTTCAGTCTGCATGTCAGAATTTTCTAATGAAATAGAAGAGGATTTGAGATCTCACTTAAAACATGCCCTAAATTTTCTTTCTGCAGCACTAACCATAATTTCTATGGCAAAATGAACCCCCTCATTTTGTTCCTTTTTAAATTAAATGTTTTAAGTGTTACCAGTTTATTCCAATCAAGATGGCTTCAGGTGTGCCATACTTTTGTCATAAGTAAGACTGTTAGCGCTCTAGTTGTTCTTTAGAACACTCTGGGAAGCTGCAGTAGAACACAAAGGCATCAACTGACAGGCTGCTCCTGTTGAAATATAACAGGAAGATATTTGAGATCACATTTGAAACATGTCCTAATTTTTCTTTCTACAGCACTAACCATAACTTCTATGACAAAATGAACCCCATCATTTTGTTCCTTTTTAAATGAAATGTTTTAAGTGTTACCAGTTTATTCCAATCAAGATGGCTTCAGGTGTGCCATACTTTTGTCATAAGTAAGGCTGTTAGCACTCTAGTTGTTCTTTAGAACACTCTGGGAAGTTGCAGTAGAACACAAAGGCATCAACTGACAGGCTGCTCCTGTTGAAATATAACAGGAAGATATTTGAGATCTCACTTAAAACATGTCCTAATTTTTCTTTCTACAGCACTAACCATAATTTCTATGAAAAAATGAACCCCCTCATTTTGTTCCTTTTTAAATTAAATGTTTTAAGAGTTACCAGTTTATTCCAATCAAGATGGCTTCAGGTGTGCCATAATTTTCTCATAAGTAAGACTGTTAGCGCTCTAGTTGTTCTTTAGAACACTCTGGGATGCTGCAGTAGAACACAAAGGCATCAACTGACAGGCTGCTCCTGTTGAAATATAACAGGAAAATATTTGAGATCACACTTGAAACGTCCTAATTTTTCTTTCTACAGCACTAACCATAATTTCTATGACAAAATGAACACCATCACTTTGTTCCTTTTTGGATTAAATGTTTTAAGTGTTACCAGTTTATTCCAATCAAGATGGCTTCAGGTGTGCCATACTTTTGTCATAATTAAGGCTGTTAGCACTCTAGTTGTTCTTTAGAACACTCTGGGAAGCTGCAGTAGAACACAAAGGAATCAACTGACAGTCTCTGCCCTTGTTGGATGTACATGTTTTACTGAGAATGTCAGACTTCATTCTCACATGACTGAGAAAGATAATGTGAATTTATAGAAAATATGCTCTCATTTTAGCTTCTGGAGCACCTTCCAAAACTGTATGGGACAAGCATGTGAAAATAGTTTTCTCTCAAACATGATTCATGATATCCCAGCAGAAGGTTTTTCACAGGGTAAAATCACCTTAGAACACACCACAATTCCTGAAATTAGTATGGTACCATCAACAAATGAATTCTAATGTAACTAAAGTCTGTTATCACCCTTTATAGTTCTCCTTTTGGTAACCCTCAAAATCTTCGATTCACTACAATGCATTTCAATGGGGTACTATCATTTATATTGGTCCCAAGATGGCTGCCAGCAATTCCAGGATGAAGTGCTGACAGCCAATCAGATCTCACGATGACATGTGTGGTTAGGCTCCGCCCAGATATATATGTGTTTTCTTTTTCAAATTTCTCAGGAACTACTGAACGGATTTACACCATTTAACCAAAAGGCACGACTCTGAACCAAGGGCTACCTTTTTGCCAAATTTGGTGAAATTCCGTTCAGCAGTTCGGGCTGTAGCTGCGACTAAAGGTTCCTATGGAAAATTGCATGGGGAAAACACGTTTTGGGACCCCCCTTTTTTCTCGCTCCCCACTTGATGAATCACCCCGAGACTTTCAGGATAGGAGCGGACCGGAGCGCCCCACGAGTTTTGAAAATGTCGCGAAGATTCATCAACCGGCGCCAAAGTTATTGGAAATAGAATGTTGTGAATTTCCTATGGAAAATAGGTCCTGACTATAACTACCTACTGGCGACCGCCAGTAGGTAATATATATATATATATATTTCCAGTCCAGGGAGGACCTGGCTTGGCAGTTCGGGCTGGACTGTTCCCATGAGGCACAGGGTCAAGACTGATTTGCATATGGCTGGGTTCAAACTGGAATGGCATGGTGAGCAAAAAACGATGGATTTAGGCCCAGATCTCTGTACTGGGGTGAATGTATGACATTGTTCTGCATTCTGTCCATCAACTGTTGTTTTTGCATTTGTCACCCCGAGTGGGACGGGTATGCCCAGACGTGGGTCCCGTGCTCTCCATGCCACTGGAATCAAGCTATCCTGGCTGAAGAGGGGTGAAACCCCGAAACCGGTCCTAGGATGCTTGTTTCCAGTCCAGGGAGGACCTGGCTTGGCAGTTCGGGCTGGACTGTTCCCATGAGGCACAGGGTCAAGACTGATTTGCATATGGCTGGGTTCAAACTGGAATGGCATGGTGAGCAAAAAAACGATGGATTTAGGCCCAGATCTCTGTACTGGGGTGAATGTATGACATTGTTCTGCATTCTGTCCATCAACTGTTGTTTTTGCATTTGTCACCCCGAGTGGGACGGGTATGCCCAGACGTGGGTCCCGTGCTCTCCATGCCACTGGAATCAAGCTATCCTGGCTGAAGAGGGTGAAACCCCGAAACCGGTCCTAGGATGCTTGTTTCCAGTCCAGGGAGGACCTGGCTTGGCAGTTCGGGCTGGACTGTTCCCATGAGGCACAGGGTCAAGACTCATTTGCATATGGCTGGGTTCAAACTGGAATGGCATGGTGAGCAAAAAACGATGGATTTAGGCCCAGATCTCTGTACTGGGGTGAATGTATGACATTGTTCTGCATTCTGTCCATCAACTGTTGTTTTTGCATTTGTCACCCCGAGTGGGACGGGTATGCCCAGACGTGGGTCCCGTGCTCTCCATGCCACTGGAATCAAGCTATCCTGGTTGAAGAGGGGTGAAACCCCGAAACCGGTCCTAGGATGCTTGTTTCCAGTCCAGGGAGGACCTGGCTTGGCAGTTCGGGCTGGACTGTTCCCATGAGGCACAGGGTCAAGACTGATTTGCATATGGCTGGGTTCAAACTGGAATGGCATGGTGAGCAAAAAAACGATGGATTTAGGCCCAGATCTCTGTACTGGGGTGAATGTATGACATTGTTCTGCATTCTGTCCATCAACTGTTGTTTTTGCAATTATCCCAACATTAAACAGTTAAGTCAATATTTGCCAAAGGACAATGATACTCAAGAGTATTGTGAAGGGCAAAAGGTTAATTCCATAATATTTAGATAAATATAGTTGGAGATCTGGGCCTAGTATTACAGACAGTACCCCGAGGTTGCAATATGCATATGCTTCCGATTTCTGTACCCCTAAGAGAACTGTTGTATTACAAAAGGGGCCGTAGACGATTGTGGGGCCCCTTCTGTAATACTGACAGCACTGGTCCACAAGGAGTACCAGCACTATCTTAAGGGGGTGCCTTCCCTCATTTGTGTGGGGGCAGGGCCCCATATAAATGAGGTAAACACTTTTCTTATGCGCCCATACCATATTGTGGACGTCGGCGCAGAGGCAAATAGGCTGTCAGGAGGTGCACTGACTGTGTGTCACAGGTACACATCCTGCTGCTGGCGGTTGCCATCACTCACTGCAGGGAAATCTTTGCTCCCCCCTGAAGTGAAGTCTACACTGTGAAACACAGAGATGCTGCTTTCGGCAGCCTCTCTATGCTGCCCCCAGGGCAGCCACGAGGTTTCATTTGTCCTGGCAGCAGCTCATTATTAGTAATATGGCGCAATGTACCTGTGTGCATCCGGCACAAACAAGGATAGTGTGCCTTTTTTGTAATATGGTCCCAGGACTGCATCAACACAACTCCAGTTTAGTAAACAATTTAAGATGTACCTCTTTGTAGAACAGTACATCGCAATGCATTAACAATCCACATACTAGCATCTCTCCAATCACTGATTTACTTTATGCTTGTCTTTCACCCTGTACAGCACTCCACTGCCTTTTGTCTATGTTTACACTAAAAATAAAATGCATTGATGCATACAAAATGTCTTGTACATGGTATCATAATAGTTACATAATATACATTTTACCATTCAGACTTACAAGTATGGTTTAATTCTTCCTATCCTTACTACTTTTTGGTATACACAAACCACATGTGTAAATTTACAACTAGTAAAATTACTAGTAATAAAATTACAATCGCAGTTTGTGAATGTCAAAACAGTAGAAAAGTTATTACAGCAAGTGTAAACTTACAATACAGTGCATGTTTACTTTTGTGAATCAGGCTCACAAGGTAAACTTGGTATTCACAAACAACGGGTGTAAATATTCTAGTAGTGAAATTACACTCATAGGGGCCTATTAGGATGCCGGGCGGACTTTCGTCCGCCCGCCACCCTAGCGGTGCTGGGACCGGCCACCAGTGGTGCGGCGGTCCCGCACCGGCAATTAGGATGCCACCGTGGCATGCCCCATCCAAAACATTGTGGCGGGCGGTGCTCACAGCACCGCCCGCCACAATGCCATGGCTACACCTTGTGCACTTGCATGCACAACTTGGCAGGCACAGCGCGGTGCCTGCCACGTTGCGCATGCAAATGCAGGGGGGTACCATAGATACCCCCCCTGTGCACCCCCCACACCCCAACACCCTGGGGGCCCGCAACGGGCTCCCAAATGCAGGATCCGCATGCCTTTCCATGGCGGCGTTGCCGCCATGGAAAGGCTGCTCTCCGCCTGTATGCTAATATGGATGGCGGTGTCTTCCAGACACCGCCACCATATCCAGCCCCTTTTCCGCCCGGTTGACTGGTCGACCGGCGGAAAACCGGTGGACGGTCTTTCCGTCCGCCGAGGTCCCCCGCCATAGTAATATGGCGGGGAGGAAATGGGTGGCGGGCGGTGTATAATGGCGGGCGGATCGCCACCGCCATATGGGCGGTGGCGATCCGCCCGACATTATAATGAGCCCCATAGTTTGTGAATACCAAAAAGTTGTAAAGTTATTGCAACAAGTGTAAACTTACACAAAAGTGTAAGCTTACTTTTGTGAATCAGGCCCTATATAGCAAGATGTTCCAGTCCAAACGTTTCACCCTTGCAAGGATAGTTCTCTGGGCTTTACCAAGGCTGAAAATTATGCTAACACTTTAAGGAATCCTAGATATACATATAAATTGATTTGTGGTAAATCAAAAAGATTTTGAAACAAGTGTGCAAATGTGAAAAGTGGCAAAGCAAATCTTAGCACAGTTTATTGTGTGCTACTAAACAATATTATTTTGAATTTTATTATAGCCTAAGCACATTGGGTGACGTGGGGTGACGTTAGTGTTATTTTGCTATATTGAGTGTTAGGCAGAGGACCAGCCTCATTCTTTACCTTGTGGTTAGAAGTCGTTATAGAAGACAAAGACAAAGGTCACCAGGTAATGAAGGGAGAGAGTAAAGAATATGAAATAGGTCCAAACGATGGACTTTGGTACAGGAGGGCTGCAGTAGTTAATATGTAGTCTTACAGCCACCGGTCCTCTAGAGAACATAAGGAAGTTCTTCGAACTCAATATTGATGTTTCTTGTGGTCTAGTCTCAGTAGGGAGATTCCATATATTGTTGATGGTAGAGAGCAGTTATACGAGGGCAAAAATGGCATCATGTGCATCACGCAATATCCATAGTACAGATTTGAGAAGAGCTGAAGAGAGGCAGCCATATTGGAATGGTGTAAAGTACAGAAAGGAAGATGATAGTCTAGGTATATTGGATAGCTTATAGGAGCTGGCCTCCTCATATCTGTAAGTTGTCATCCAGTGGTCTGGGAATTCATTTGTAAGTCTGGGATATAGAACTGAAATGTAGTCATAGTTTTGGCATTATGAGTCTCAATGATAACGACATAAGGCATCTGGTCCAAGAAGTGGTTACCATGTTGGAGCAAGTTGAAGTAGATATGTTAGTAAAGGAACACTACAGCAGGAAAGGACGGCCATTCAGTAGTTGTGTAGCCATATTATGCAGCGATCAACTCGGGTGGGAGACTTATGTAGAATGGTATGTTCTTTATGTGTGTAAGGAAGGTGAATTATGAAAATTAATAAAAAATGTCATAGCATACGTGAACAGTCATTTTCACTTCTAGAAAGAAAGAACATAATTTTGAGTATTATTTATGTAGTCAGATTTACTATAATAGCAGCCATGCAAAATAACCCATTACAACGCAGGCATTACTTCGTAATGCCTTCACTACACAACTTTTACAACGCATGTGACATTACATCGCATGCCATTACAACACATATGCCATTACAACGCATGCCATTACTACGCATTTTAAGGTAAGTAATACAGGTAAGTGAGGTACATTTTAATTTATGATTATTAATTTGATTTGTTATAAATGTGTTTTTAAATTTTAATACTCATGATTTTAATTGTATTTTTTTGGCTAATTATTAATTTTTAATAGCAATTTTTATATTTTATAAATAACATATATATGTGGGGGGTATATTAATACTTAGGTTTTAAAATTATTATTTGATATATTAAAACTAATATTTATAAAAGAAATGAATTGTAAAACCTTTGCCACTTTTCTTCTGGGACGGGATGTTTAGGAATTAGGGGTTTGGAGTGGGGAAGTGTATTAATACCCAGGTATTAATTTTAATACTTGTGTATTAATTTAAAAAAATATGTTGACAAATGTAAATAATAATATATATAAAAAAGAATTAAAAAATCAAAGACACTTATCCTTTGGTACGGGGTGTTTGGGAATTAGGGGTTTTGGGTGGTGGAGTGTATTAATACCCAGCTATTAATTTTAAATTAATTGTTTAAATAATTTAAAAATATTTACAAATTAAAATTTATTAAAAATCAAAATACATATTAAACATTTTAGAAGTTAAAAATGGTGTATTTATGATTAGGGAAGATGAGAAATGTTCAATTAATTAAAAGCTATATTAACATATAAATTAAACATTATTAATGTAATGTTATAAATTAAAATAATTTGAAAAAGTTGAAAAAATTAAGATAAAAGTAATTAACAGTATATTTGTACTGCACAAATTTGCATAACTAAGCATTATAAAATAACATTAAAATAATTTAAATGGTACTAACAATTTAAAAAAAGAAAACAAAATCATTAGACACATTTATAGTATTGTATTTTTTATTACATTTTAATCAACATTAAACATTTTTAATAATTCATCAAAACAAATTATAAAAATTCTTTAATACATGTAATATTTATAAAAAATAAACATATATTTTAGAATGCAAGAAAACTTATTTTTAAAAATTAATTTGTAGGATTTCCCACGATATAACATTGAAGTAAATGAGAGAAATGGTCCTTTTTTCATTTTTACGGAAGAGATGACGTCGCCGCTTGAACATAAGTTTCGTCATTCAGAGAAGCGTCGCGGTCCGGATCAGAAGCATGGAAGAGCTGCGTCCAGGTAAGCTGAATATATTTTATTAAAAATAGATTAGTAGTGGCATAGTTTATTGTAAGGAGAGAGGAGGGAGGTTGTAAGAAGTATGATATTTGTTTGGTGATATTTTTGTATGTTTTAACATTAAATTTCATTCCAAAACAGCTAGCAGTTGTAGGCCCACGTCGAGTTGATTGTTTACGTAACACTATTTATTTAATAGAAAAAAATAAAAGAAAGTTTGCTTTTTCTATTAAATAATAGTGTTATGAAAGCAATATGTTTTTTGATTTTTTTTATGCAACGGTTTTAAAAAAGGAAGTTATTGCGTCGTCGCGGTTTTCGGGATAGTTGGAAGGGACATGGATACGAAGTTTGTGGATGGAAGAAAAAGATTTTGGAACATTTCTGCAAAATAATTTATTGGATTTTTGGTGGCTTATGCTGGATTTCGTTCGAGAGAGAAAATCATCGATGGATTTTCGGCAAGCCAATTTTTTGAAAATTAAAAATACTTTTTTGTGCACTTTCTTTCTTAATTTGATAAAGAGTGGATTGCAGCGATGAATTTCTTGTTGCGTTTTTTCCAAATTAGTCTATTTTTTCGGGATTTTTTTGGGGATGCGTTTTTTAAGGTGTGCACAGTAAATTTTACAGCAAAGATTTTTTTGCTGATAAAGAAATGGCTTTGCCAATCTGTGTCCATATTAATTTTTTTCGGGACATGCCTTACATCAAGGCTTATGGATTACTTACTATGGATTAGAGGCCAGCTCAAGACTCTTGGTGAAAAGTGGAAATCTACGGAGCCCAAGAGTTGAAAAAAGAAGGAAACTGAAGGTAGGAAACCCGACTTTAAAATTAATTTTAAAAATTATTTTTGAAAAATGCCAATTGAATTAGGGGGATTGTTTATAAAAACAGGCAAGTAAGGTGATTTAGGAGCTAGTGTTGTTTAGAAATGTAGTATGTGTGCAATATTATCTAGGTAGTCTGAAGCCACCATCAACAAAAATTGTTGAATTTCACCCACTAGTCTCTCTGACATTTCTTTTGTTCTTTTAGAGATTCGTGGGTTCAGACTACCAGTTAATGATTTTGTTTTTTTGTTGATGTTTTTGCTCCTCCCTCTAATCAGGTCGAGTAGCAGTTCCACCACTTCACATGGAATCGTGGATTCCTCCTGTGACCTGACCTGCTTAGATGGCCAATCCATGTGTCTTCAAAATAATTTAGAAAGGGTGCCAATTTTTCTTCGTTTGTAGTAAAGTTGTCTGATTCAGAAATTGATGTGTAGTATTCATCTACACTGTCAGGAGAAACAAAGCAAAGTGCAGTTAGATTCTTCAATTCAAATTGCAGTTTACTGTCTGACATATAATCCTCAACTAAGGATGTGTTTTGAATTTTTCGCCAATAAGCCTGTGAAAAGTGAAAAAAACATCCTTGAATTTGGGTATCCGTGTACATTTTGGTAACTGTATTAATGATAGGCAATTCAAAGTCAATTAACACTTTTCTAGGACTTTTGTTCATGGTTTTAGCTTTAATTACTGACAAAAATTCAGTGTTTGTTGAGGTTTGTTTATCAGGGAGTAAACTGTATACTAAGGGAACTACTGTGTGATTAGTAGCATGAATAGTGTATATTTGGGTGAATGGATGGGGTGTGGATTCAAACGTCCCATCCATCATCCAAATATCACTATTCTCCAACTTAGCAAGGTTATGGGGTGTGCTAAAGATTAGTATTCGTTTAAGAGGGTTTTTGTTGTCATGCAAAAGAAAGGATTCATTAGTAACGGTTACAGATAGTTCTGGTGGAATGTTTATATCAGAGAAGGTTTGGGGTGCTACACGTTGGGGGTTACTTGCCTGTTTTTTACGCTGTATAATTCTGCGTAGGTTGTGGATTGTGGGCATACAACTTGCTAGATGTCTTGGAATGTGTTGAGAAACCTCCCTCAAAACTGAGCCACAGGGTTCATTGGAGGTGGATGCAATAGCTTTCATTTCATTAATGTTCTCTCTTACCTCTATCTCCATTGCAGAGGCAGAGTGGTTATGCTCGGTGGTCCTTTCAACAGTGTCACCAAGAGTAACCGCTCTGCCTGTGCAATGGGATGAGTAATATTGCACACACCTCCAATGACACCTGGGCTCAGTTAGTCTCTCCTTACAATAAACGTAGCCATTATGGTTTAATAGGTGGTTTCCTCTGCTTGATTAAATATATTTTGCCTCTTTTCTGGCAGACATTTTCTGGAGAAAGAAAAAGCAGATGAAAACATGTTTTAATTTGTTTTTAAATGACTTAGGGACTGATTACGATGGCGGGCAGAGGCACATCCGCCGTGCTGGCGGGAAATGCACTCAAAGTCGAGAGTCGGATCAAGTTTAAAGCGCTGAGCTATATGTTCAGGGTCAAGCAGGGTACGGCTCCCCAGTATCTGCAAAAACTAGTTAAACCCTATCTGCCCGGACGCACTCTTCGCTCCACCACTCAGGCAAAATTTACGGTGGCAAGGATTAGACTGTCCCGTATGGGCGGTCGCTCCTTTGCCTACCTAGGCCCCTCTTTGTGGAATGCTCTTCCTTTATCACTCCGGAGTGAAACCATTTATACGCGCTTTCGTAAAACGCTCAAAACCTGGTTGTTCAATCAGTAGTTTCTTTTCTTGTTCCTTCTCTGGCTGGCGCCGGGAAACCCTTTTGGGTAGCTGTTACGCCTGATATAAATTTAAATAACATAACATAACATAACAAATGCCTTTTCCGCACTCCACCGGCGGTCTTTGCGTCCGCCATATTATGATGGGCGTAGATAGCCCATTTCCCGTCCGCTGCGGTGTTCCGGGTTCAGCCGAAAATCTCCGTCCGCACCGGTAGCGGACAGAGCCAAAAGAGAGGTACCGCCGTGCGGAATGCGGTCATGACCGCCGGTCACATCACGATGCCTCAAACAGCCCACCACACCGCTGCGGAGAATCCGGCCATTCGAGGATGGCGGTGGCAATACTGCGGATAGCTCCATGTGTTCCAGTGCGCTGGGGAAATGGTGGTCTTTGGCCTTTCTGCAGCAAATCCGACCGCCGCGGACGGATTTTCAGCTTTTCTGCCGCTGAATCCTGGAATCCGACCACTGCGGTAGGGAGTTTCTGGCGGTGCATCCTAATCTGGCCGGCAGTCATGCCGCGGTACCTGCGGGCGGATATTTCCCACTAGCACGGCGGTCGGAATGCTTTTCCGCCCGCCATCGTAATCAGCCCCTTAGTTTTTAAACTACAATGTTTCTCTGTAACTGAAAAGTTAGTGCTTTTTTTAAATTTTGAAACAGCTTTATTGATTTCAGCATTGTTCCACATTTACATTGCTTTGCCTTTAGAATGTTTGTTTGCTTTTTGCTTCCTGCGTTTTTTCATAGGATGAATAAAAAGGTTAAGTTGTATTACATTTGAGAGCTTTTTTAAAGTTACCTTTAATAGTTTTTGATGTTGTCTAGTTGACAGGTCCTTGTGTTGTTGGTTTTTTAGGTTGTTTTTTTCTGGAAAAAATTCACTGCCTTTGGTTTGTTGTTTTGGAGTCTTTGGTTCTGAAAAAAGTAATGATTTGTTATACTTTTTTGCTTATTAAGGGGCACATTACGATACCCGGCGTAAAAAAATCCGCCAGGCATGGAAGCGGCAAAAATCCGCCCGCACACACCGCCTGAACACCGACCACGCCATTATGAGTACACAAACTGAAAACCGCCATCGGCGGAAAAATCATACAAAATACCGCCCGCCATCGTCCGAGTCGGAGTCAAACCGCCCGCCACGGACGGAAACACGCACGACAACACAAAACCGCCCGCCCACACGGCCGACACACCGCACGTGAAATTACGATCGCACCGCCATGAGCGCGGAAAAACAACAAAAATACCGCCCGCCAGCGCAAACAACGCCGATGAGAATCGACACGGCAGAAGCCATGGCGCCCACGTACCTGCACAGAAACCATCCGCACACAAAACCAATAGCACACAACATGGCCAACAAGTCCACACAGCAAGGCACGCACAAATACACAAGCACAGTACACATCCCGAAAACACCCCCCGGACAAACAAAAAATACAAAGGCCAGAACCCCAGACACAACACACCTGAAAACAACAGACCATGAGGACACACCCACATAGGTGAGTACAAAAGCAGCACTCCCACAGACCACAACCCCTTGCTACATTGCAAACCAGAGAGGAGAGGAGAGGACACAGTGACACAGCAAGGACAGCAGCACACCACAGAAACGCACACATCACAACCACCACCACCACCACCACCAAACACCGGCACCACAAACCCCCTGCACATTACACAACACACACCGCACCAGCACCACAAACACCATGGCACCACAAAGGATGCCCAAGTTCACGCCCATGGAGCTGACGGTCATGGTCGACGAGATCATCAAGGTGTACCCACAAATCTATGGGAACATGGTCCAGCACACACCACTAGCCACCAGAAACAGAATGTGGACCCGGATCGTAGACCAGGTCAATGCAGTCGGGACCCTGCCCAGGAACAGAACCGAGATAAACAAACGTTGGAATGACGTAAAGAGCCTGGTCAAGAAGAAGGAGGGCAAAAACAGAGAGCTGGCTGCCGTCACTGGCGGAGGGAATCCCGCGCTCTTTAAGACCTTCAAAGCGTGGGAGGAGAAGGTGCGAGTCGTAATACATCCGGAGATCCTCGCCGGATTAGCAGGGGGAGTGGAGGCTGGTAAGTACAAACTAATGTATACCAGCACACCGCTATGTACACACATGCGCAACCACCATGCCACAGCTCCCAGGGACAAACACCCCCATGTCCAGCACACAATACACAACACATCACACGCACATGCAACAGACACTACCACACACAGGCCAAACCGAACAACTGTAAGATGCGTGGGGACATGTGTACACTAAGCCAGCCACGTAACCACCAACAGGTCCCCAAATATGCCAGAAGCGCCACAACGAGCACCCACCACACCCATGTGTCCGCCACAGCTGCACCAACTGACAAGTAACAGGTAAGTGGCAGGAACACAAAGTGCAGTGGGTCGGAGGGGGACAGCTGAAGTACAACACCCACCAGGCCCCCACTCCCACAGACCAGCAAGGTGGAGCACTCCCCACACCCATGTGTCAGGCACAGCTGCACCAACCGACAAGTAACAGGTAAGTGGCAGGAACACAAAGTGCAGTGGGTCGGAGGGGGACAGCTGAAGTACAACACCCACCAGGCCCCCACTCCCACAGACCAGCAAGGTGGAGCACTCCCCACACCCATGTGTCAGGCACAGCTGCACCAACCGACAAGTAACAGGTAAGTGGCAGGAACACAAAGTGCAGTGGGTGGGACGGTGGACAGCCCAAGTACAACACACACCAGGCCCCAGTCCCACAGCACAGCAAGGAGGAGCATCCCCCACACCCCACACCCACGTGTCAGCCACCGCAGTGCACAACGACAGCCGAAAGGCAGACATCACGGTCCACAGCAATCGGTGTCAGTGGGTGTACAGCCACCCCCACGACCCACTACACCCCCCACCCCCACAGACCTGCAACATGGAGCACCCCCGCTAAGAGCCATGTGGCATCCAGTACAGTGCACGCACGAACAACTTGCAGGTGGGAAACTGGACAGGGCTGGATTACTGGAGGCATGAGGACCATAACACCACCAACACATGGGACATGTCACGTAGCACACGAACACGCAGCACCGCCCACCGTCACGAACAAGTGAACAATGTGCACACGGACATGAACAGCAGACTCACACCCCACATGACCCATCACAGACATAGCAACACCCAAGGAGCCACGTCTGCATGCACAAGCCACACTGAATATAGTCCCACACGGCAGCCACTGTGCAACTCATCACACACAACCGAAACACCATTGAAGTCCTGTCCATGTAGCCCCTACTGCCTGTCAACCACACACCCCACAACTACGCCTATGTAAGACAAACAACACTAGACGCAACAGAGCGGAACAACATAAATGCACACGAACACCACTGAACCCATCAAACACACAGACACACCATGCACATACAACATACCATCCATCCCATCCGTCAGCCCCAGTCTCATGAAAGGCATGTCATCCGCACAGCTGCCACACATACAGCAGTCACGCTAAGACACATGCCCATGACCAACCATGTGCCAGAAGTCAATTAAGCGCACGACACACTGTGAGCAACAACACACAACATGGGCCACACCCCCCCGAGCACTGCAGTGATGCACATGGCACAGGGCAGCACGCACACCAAGGAGATGGGACAACTGCAATACGTTGGCTGGCACACAACTATCACTCACTCATAACGATGCGTCCAATGCCATGTCCAGTAACCACAACAGACAGCAAATATGCAGGGCATGTCAGGCATGCACACACCTCAGACCATGCACTGTCATGCTGCCACAACACATGTCACGTTCGGCACCCATGGCTCACAGCATGTACCCCAAAAGCATATACCCTCCCAAATGCGAATCTGGGGCATGGCCCCCATGTTGCCATATGCGTTCCTAAGCGTTCCATTTGAACCCCAAAAGCATATTCCCTCCCAAATGCGAATCTGGGGCATGGCCCCCATGTTGCCATATGCGTTCCTAAGCGTTCCATTTGAACCCCAAAAGCATATTCCCTCCCAAATGCGAATCTGGGGCATGGCCCCCATGTTGCCATATGCGTTCCTAAGCGTTCCATTTGAACCCCAAAAGCATATTCCATCCCAAATGCGAATCTGGGGCATGGCCCCCATGTTGCCATATGCGTTCCTAAGCGTTCCATTTGAACCCCAAAAGCATATTCCATCCCAAATGCGAATCTGGGGCATGGCCCCCATGTTGCCATATGCGTTCCTAAGCGTTCCATTTGAACTCCAAAAGCAAAGTACAAACCAGACCCAGGATGGGCCAGGAGCCCGCATACACCAGAGTCACAATGAGTAGGGGCAAAGCAACACACCCATCGGCATGGCCAATCCGTCCCATGCCACATGTGCACAGCACACAGTCCCATTGCCTAGCACACACACCTACAGATGCCACAGCCACACACTCGCCTCCGGGAAACCCATGTACGAGATTGCACGAACTGCCAATGTCAGACGACTAATACATACTTCGCCAGGTGCAACACAATAACAAATCTCATTCTCTCCACAGGTGACGAACTGCTGGACGCTGGGGATGGAGACAGCAGCCAGCACAGCCAGCCTACAAGCCCCCAACGAGGACACACGGATCTGGAGGATCTGTCCACCTCTTCGGACACGGACCACCAAGCTGGCCCATCTGGCGTGGCAGGGCCCAGCCGCTCCCCAGGACCCCTCCTACCCACCAACCCATCATCCAGGGATGCTGAACAGTCCCAGTCCCCTGCTGCCACTGTCGTTGCGGCCACACCCACGGTCATTGCGGCCACTACCACTGCCGCAACCGCCACCATCGCCGCACCGACCACCACCGCCTCCACCACCACCACGTCTTCGCTGGCACCAGCCCCAGCGCAGGTGGTGGCCCGGCCGACTGGATCCACCCTGGGAGCCACAGCGAGGACCGTGGTGAGCAATGTGGCTAGTGGGCAGGCCGGTGGCAGCAGGACTGGTAGGAGGAGCAGGGTCAGGGAAACGCCAGCCTCCCCTGGGAGCCATGCCCTGCCTCAAATGGCCAGAGTCCTTGGGGCCTATGAAGAGGCCCAAGGACAATGGGCCAGGTCTGCTACTGACACGCGGGAGGTGCTGGGGGTGCTGAGGTCCATGGACGCCCATATGGGCCAATTCGTGTCCCGTATGGACCAACTCGTGGACCTCATGGGCCAGCTGGTGGTGGCGGTGGGGTCACAGGCAAGGCCAGCAACACCACCTCCGCCACCACCTGCTAGGGCGCAGGCTCGGGCAGCAGTGTCCACTTCCCCTGCGTCCACAGCCAGTGAGCACACCTCACCCACCACCAGCAGGTCGCCACCACACACCCCCTCCCAAACGTGGAAGGGGCCGTCCGAAGAGGAAACAGATCTCCCGGGAGGACTTCGCACGCTCCAGTCGCAAGTGAGGCAGCCAGCCAGCCTTCCGCCAGCCTTCCTTGACCAGCCACTGCATTGACTTGCTCTACGATCCCACTCCACACAGCCATCTGGATGGCATGTGTGTGTTGGACTATGGACATAGAACCAGTGGGTACACCCTGATCATCACGCAGCCATGACCGACAGCTCATTGTCACTGCACGCACCACTTTTGTCATCACCTTACACACAATCACATGTCACAGTTTGTAATAAATGCACCTTTTTCACTAACTGCTGTTTGTGCCCTGTGTCTTTATTGTACGGAATACAACGGCCACCTTGGGCGGAAAGGCACCTGATGCGTGGCATGGAAATGGAATCCGGAGGGCCTGTAGGGACCTAGGGGTGGGAGACAGAACAGGAGCACATTCAATGAGTGTGTCACACACCCATCACACAGTACATGTCAACAACTACAAGCAATGTACACACATCGCACAGAGCAATAGGGCACAATGCCACAGTCACCAACAGTGGCATACTACCCTGGCCATGGAGCGTTGACACACTGCACGCAGTGAACATACGGCCACCCTGACACAGCACACACACACCTGCATAGATACAGACACATCATCCGTCGTACATGGACACTCACCGTCAAGTGAAGTAGCGGGCGATGAGCTGCTGGCGCACATTCCCAGCTTCCTCCTCTCCGCTGTCCACCTCACTCGAGCTGTCCTGGTCTGCGGGCTGGGGCCCTGGTTGATCTCCGTCATCCACAATGAGGGGGATCTGCTTCCGAATGGCCAGATTGTGCAGCATGCAGCACGCCACCACTATCTGGCACACCTTCTGTGGGGAGTACGCCAGTGCACCCCCGGTGCGGTCCAGGCACCTGAACCTGGACTTGAGGAGGCCAAAGGTACGCTCGACCACACGTCTGGTCCTCCCATGTGCCTCATTGTATCGATCGTCTGCTGGGGTGCGAGGATTCCTCAATGGACTGAGCAGCCATGCCCCATTCGGATACGCAGAGTCACCTGGGTGTGAGGGACACAGAGAACCGTTGCTATTCCAACTGGACAGGGGACAGCATCGCACAACCAGCACGCTACACCACTCCACATACTCACCGACAATACAGCCACGATCCTGTTGCAGATTGGCCATCAGTCGTGGCAAGATGCTGTTGCGCATTATGTGTGCGTCATGGGCCGAGCCTGGAAACTTTGCACACACGTGGGTGATCACCATGTCCGCAAGGCACACCACTTGCACATTCAGGGAGTGCGTGTGCTTCCTGTTGCGGTACAGGTGCTCAGTGGCCTGTGGTGGAACAAGGCCAACATGAGTGCAGTCAATGGCTCCCACGACGTGTGGGATTCTGCCAAGGGCATAGAATGCACCCTTCACTGCCGCCAATTCACGAGCCCTGGGGAATCTGATGTACCTGTTCCGGTACAGCATCATGGCTGCCAGTACATCCCTCAGCACCTTGCTGAACATGGGCTGGGACATCCCTCCTCCACTGCCCACTGTGTGCTGGAATGACCCAGTGGCGAAGAAATGCATGGCGGCCATCACCTTAGCCGTGGGGGTGACAGCAGTCGGATACACCCTGCGGGGACGGAGATGGGGCTCTAACATGGCACACAGTCGATGCAGAGTTGGCCTGTCCAGCCGAAACTTCCTGATTACCTCTGTATCGTCCATGTCCGCCAGCAATTGGTATGGGCGGTCAATGTTCGGTCTCCGCCTGGGTTAAATGGCAGAGGACACATGTCAAAGCAACACGGCACATAGCAATTTCGCATACACATCACTGACATGACTGAGCAAGCACATGGGCCACAGCCCAGCTGTCAAGCTGGGACGGCACGGCCACAATACACTTACACAGGTCTCCCAACAATGGCAATGGCAAGTGAGACATACCACTGCCATGTGCATGCACATGGGGATCTAGGCCCCAATGACTTGCGGGGCGTGCTGATGGGGACTGACTGCATATTCGTCAAGCGGCAACGCCACGGCAACATGAGTGTCTGCTGAGCATGGTACTGCTTCCGAGGCTGGATGAGTATGGCACACGACGACGACGATGTGGGCACGGGCTGAGCGGCCAATACAAGTGGGACCTGTGGCACGAGGGGATATGAGACAGTAGTAGGTGTCAGCACTGCACCCTATGTACAGCACTGTACGGATCACAGCTCCCGAAACATTGACTGGTGTCCACATTGACAGCCCCATGCCAAGACGGCTGTGTGCTTGCAGTCACACGTCACAGGTGAGAGGTTACATTGCACGTGCCAGGTGGCAGTCGTACATAGTGGGAGCTGGCATGTGTGTGCATGTGTCTCCTGTTCAGGATCCACCAGATGGGCGCTGACTCTGTACTGACCATTGGACACAGCATGTTCCGTGGAAGGCTTGTGTGTGTGGGATGGTGGCACTGGATGTGCCTCCGTTGGGTGGGGGGCCATGCACAGGGCGGGTACGTCGATGATTGCGCATTGTTGGTCACGGTGGGTGCACCAGCTAAGATGTGTTGCCCTGTGTTCAATTCCTATGTCCGCATGATGATGGACTGTGGATGTGGGCAGACTACACATTGGTCGATGTGCTGTCTATATGCATGTGCCTTCACACCAGGCACAGCTGCCCCTGCACATGTGACCCCTGCTGGACTCGCTGCTGGGTCTGTGGAGCTGATGCACCTTCTGCGCGTGGGGCGGACAGCTCTCCTCACTTCCCTCATTGCGCATGTCATGTCTTTGCCGCAGGTGACATGGATCATGGAGGGCCCACATGTACGCGTGGGTAGGCTACACATGATTGTTCACTGGTCGCCACCCCCAGTCAGTGTTTCGAATGGGAAGGTTGTCGTGCTGGTGGTATGTTCGATGTGGCGGATGGGCGGGCCTAGGTGCGGGCTTACATTCCGGACATGGGGGGTAGTTGGATTGGCGACTAGTTGCAGTACACACGGGACACGTCTCTTCCTTTCCACATCTGGGTCATCCCTTGTACTAACTGACAGTGATACAGTCATCTTCGCCCCAGCCCTCATGTCCTCCCCTCGCCCCCCAATATGCATGCTCACCTGCGAGGCTAGCGCTTGCACAGGCAGCCCCAAGCTCGCACCAGAGAGGGCAAGGAGTGTATGTGTGGGTCCAGTTGCACGAGTGGGCTGTCTCAGGGTATGATGTGTGGCGGGACGCCGTCCACCTGCGTGGTGCCCCAAATGGAGACCCGGCCTGCATGGACTATGCATCACAGTCTTCGCCTTCCGGATCCGCCACCTGCGACACCCAGTGGCTGTGGCTGCCCTTGCGGCCATGCCGCGTCCGTCTGTGGCTGATGGCCCACACATTCACTCTTTGGCCTCTCTGGGGAGGGCTCAGGGGTGGTGGCGCACGCGCTTGCACTTAGTCGCAATGGCATGTGGCGTGGTTGGTATGATGGGCAATGGATGGGATGGTGCGAGCCACCTCCCGTGACGTCAGTGCTGCTCGTGCTGTGGTGCGTCCCCCCTACACTTCCATTTGACTTTTTGCCATGCTGGACGTTGAGGTTCTATTGCCTGCGTGATATGACCAGGAGGAGCGCGAGGAGACCTCTCACACACCATGCTCCACTGCCATCCCGTGCCCTGTATCGCCTGTGCGGATTGACTATGTTGGGGTTACACCTGGTCGACTGGGGCTGTGTGTGCCTTGTCAAGGGGCATGGCGGGCGCACAACAGGATCCAGCTTGTCCACAGAGGGTGGGCTGAGGTGCGCCTGGTACCGCTTTGTACGTGTGCCCGGCTGCTGTGCACACACGTGTTCACTCCCCCCGACAGGTGTCCTCTCACAATGCCCAGGGAAGCGGTGGTGTACTGTTCATGAGCCCTCCCAACACGGCGTGCTCCAACTTGGCATGTGCGCATCTACCCGTCGCACCCACCCACCTGAGCACTGCGTCCATACGACTTCACACGACACATGTGTGTCTTCCACAGTAGTGCTACTCATTTGCGTTGACATCCAATACCAGTGGACTACATGGTCATGTCACGACTGCCGTGTACTTCACATACTCTCATCCTCTCTCATTCGTACTTGTGAAATGAGTCAGCGGAGACAGTTCTGGTTTCAAACATTATATTGAGTCTTCTGTCCTCTGTGATGCAGTATAGTGGACACTACTGGCAGCGGAATACATGTTGAGGATATACTGAGCATGATTACAAATGGGATAGGGTGTGGGGTTACATCTGCTTGGCCAAGGCTGTGCTAATGTACATTTACGTATAGCTGCGGAGCTGCGGACTTTGACACAGACGGTATACATGTAGCCTACCAGACCGCTCGGCATCATGGGCACAGTCCATCTCAGTTCCATGTGACAGGTTTGCTGCGGTTGTTCCTCATGCACGCGTGCATGTGAGATGACATCAGGGCATGTGCTTGCGTGCATGCAGCGGCGTGCCACTTGTTGTTGCACTGTGGTGGTTACTGGACATGTCACAGTCACTGGGGTCGTGTTGTTGTTGTATGCACTTGTCGTCCATGCAAAGGTCCTGGTATGGGATTCCCGGGGCGGGGGTGGGAGGGGTGCAGCACCCACAGACTCCAGGCGACCTATTCATGTCCACTGAGCGGTGTGTGTGTCCATGGGCGCTGGATCCATGTCGTGTCCTGGTTGTTCGTGCAGTTCCGTCCATGTGGGTGCGATGCACAGAGCCCATGCCACTGCCTCCCACGATGCATGCGGTGTTCCTGGATGTGATGGGGAACAGTGTGCATGTCCCGGTCATATCCGATGTCATGGCGATGTCGTTGATGGTGTGGTTACAGTTGCCGGTCGTTTGGTATGGCTGTTGTGGTGGTGACTGGCCAGTCCGTGCGGAAGCTGAGCATGGGTGCGGGGTTGGACTTCATAGGTCACTCGGGGAACCTGCGTTGTGGTCCGACGTATTTACAGGTTGACAGGTATGCGATGCCGTCCAGCAGGGCTTCCATGTCATTGGTGGTGTACATGTTTGCCAGCCAATGAAGCGGATGGTGGCTGTCAAGGTGTTGTTCGTAGGTTGTCCCTTGGAGGACCATGATGGGGCATGCTGGGTGACATTCGATGTAGCTGTTCTCGATGATCCGTCGTGTGGAGGCACAGTGGTTCCATTTCAGTGCGCGTGCGATGTTGGCCACATACGCCATGCCCCCATAGGCAGAGCAGGCCCTGTCGTGTGCGTCCAGAGGGAGGAGTAGTGGTAGCAGGTCCGCCTTCAGACATGCCGGGTTGGAGAGGCATATCTCGACGGGATGCTGGTAGGGACACCTCCGACAGTAGAAGACGGGCATGACGCAGCTGAACAATGTGATGCGGTAAGTCAGTCGGTAACTTACGTTCAGCAGGGACAGGAGATCGCATCCCAATGTATGTATCGTGCTGGTTTGGTACAGCTTGAGCTCTTCGGCGTAGTTGGGTAGGTGTGTTGCGGTTGCCATTTCGCAGCGGTTCGTAGAGGTGGCGTGCTCCGGCTGTGTGTGCAGTCTGCAATGTGCACGCTCCGGGGTTGCTGTGAGCTCTGTGTAGTCGTGGGGAGACAGGACTTGTGTTCTGTTGGCTTGTTTGGAGGACACGGGCCCTCTTCCCACATGCTTCTCAGACAGTTCAAGGTCGGTGCTGTGTGACTCCTTCCAATTAACTTGCATGTGGCCGACATGGGGGAGTGTTTTCTTCTTTCCTCCCCGTCCGTTGTGTGCTTCTGTGATATGCGCTATCTGCCGTGTGGTCGGTCTCCTCGGCATGCCTGTGTTGGTCTATTCTTGGACAATGGCTGTATTCACCGGCTTCTGTCGTAGGGCTGTGGTTTCGGTGTTGGAATGGAAGGTCATTCAGTGCTGTCTGCTCTCCCTTGTGTGGGCGGCAGGCTGCCTTTCCGCTCTGCGTTGGGCCTTGTGTGTGGATGTAATTCTTGGGCCACCTGTTGTCGGTCCCCGGGCTCTTTGGTGTTCCGTTTCATGTGTCTTGTTCATATGTGCAGGGTGGTATGGGTTTTTCAGTGTGGTACTGGCGTTCCTCTTCCCGAAGGGGCCCTGCTTCTCCTAGTTGGTGTTGCCGCCGCTGTGTGCTTCGCCATGTTTGTTACACTGGGGTGTGTCCTGCTGTTGCGTGACTTAACTGACATGTGTGCGTCGGTTGTGTGGCGTTGGGTGTTGTCCGTGAATTGGGCGTTGGGGACATGTCTGTGGCAGGCCTGTCACGTGTCATGTGCGTTCGGGGTGGGGCTGGTGTGTGTGCTGCTTGGTTGTGTCCCTGTGTCTGTGTGCGACGCATGCATGGCGCTGCGGTTGGCCTCTGCGTTGTGCGCATGTGTGGCGGCGTCATCGGCGCTTTGGGGCCGTGACGGGGTGGTTGGTTCCTAGTCCCAGGTGGTGTGTACACATGTGTTCCGCGATGTTAGGATTTGGCCTGTGTGTCATATGTGGATGCAATGGTGGATGTGTAGTGTGCACGCGCTGGTGGGGGGTTGTCCGCTTTATCCGCCCTTGCACTGTGTGCGCTGTTTGCGTGCACTTGTTGTGTGTGTGCCTACCTGCGTCTCCGCGGTACGTTGCGTCCTTGGTGGTGCATCAGCAGAAGCATGGGAAGGGCCTGCAGTGCTGGATTCATGCCCGGGGTGCCGCTTCTTCGTTGTCCGTGCTCTGCGTCCGTGTTTCCGCCTCTCTTTCACGTGCGGTGTCTCTTTGCCGTGGGAGCCGTTTGTTTGCGGCATCGTAATTTATGCGCCGGGCGGGACGTGTTTCGTCGGACGGTGTGTGTCAGTTGTGCTGCGCCGCTACGTGTGCGGGCGCACTTTGATGGCGGACGGTGTTGCTGGCTTGCCGGCGGTGTTTGGCCTGCTTTTCGCATCGTAATTGGGCGGGCGTGTGGACTGCTGCGTGCCGGCGGTAACTGGTGGTTTTTGCATCCGCCAGCACGGCGGTAGTGCTTCCGCCCGCCATCGTAATGGGCCCCTAAATTTGGAGATTTGCTCTTAGCCTGTAAACAATATCATTATTTCCTGAAACAAATGTGTTTTTCTTCTGTTTGTGAGGGCGATTTTTTTAATGCAAAGATGATTTTTTTTTTTTAAATGGTTTAGTACTTGAAAGCTGAAAAAATAAATTTTTGGTTTTGGGAGCATATTACCTGGTTTACTTTGGCTTTTTCTGTGGTGATGGATTGATTTAGAATTGGTGTTGAGGATGGGTTCGAAAAATGATGGAGTATATTTATTATTCTGTTGAAAAGATAAAAGAAAAATTAATGTTTGATGAATGACACTTTTCCAGAAAGTACATGTCAGAGTTGGTATAGTAAATTTGCACCCCATCACCATCCAACACTTTCTCTGAGGCAAGCACCTGTCAGAGTAGGAATAGTAATTTTTACCCCACCACCATCCAACACTTTCTCTGAGGCAAGCACCTGTCGGAGTAGGAATAGTAATTTCGCCCCCCACCACCATCCAACACTTTCCCTGAGGCAAGCACCTGTTGGAGTTGGATTAGTAATTTTAACCCCACCACCATCCAACACTTTCTCTGAGGCAAGCAAATGTTGGAGTAGGAATAGTAATTTTGCCCCCACCACCATCCAACACTTTCCTTGAGGCAAGCACCTGTTGGAGTAGGAATAG
Organism: Calotriton arnoldi; assembly: GCA_963921515.1. Lineage (NCBI taxonomy): Eukaryota > Metazoa > Chordata > Amphibia > Caudata > Salamandridae > Calotriton > Calotriton arnoldi. Next base: position 386,320 of record CAWUFW010013955.1, read on the forward strand.
TAATTTTGCCCCCCACCACCATCCAAATCTTTCCCTGAGGCAAGCACCTGTTGCAGTTGGATTAGTAATTTTAACCCCACCACCATCCAACATTTTCTCTGAGGCAAGCACCTGTCGGAGTAGGAATAGTAATTTTACCCCCCACAACAATCCAACACTTTCCTTGAGGCAAGCACCTGTCGGATTCGGAATAGTAATTTTGCCCCCCACCACCATCCAAATCTTTTCCTGAGGCAAGCACCTGTCGGAGTAGGAATAGTAATTTTGACCCCCACCACCATCCAACACTTTCCCTGAGGCAAGCACCTGTCGGAGTTGGAATAGTAATTTTGCCCCCACCACAATCCAACACTTTCCCTGAGGCAAGCACCTGTCGGAGTAGGATTAGTAATTTTAATCCCACCACCATCCAACACTTTCTCTGAGGCAAGCACTTGTCGGAGTAGGAATAGTTATTTTGCCCCCCACCACCATCCAAATCTTTCCCTGAGGCAAGCACATGTCGGAGTTGGAAAAGTAATTTTGCCCCCGCCACCATCCAACACTTTCCCTGCGGCAAGCACCTGTCGGAGTAGGAATAGTAATTTTGCCCCCCACCACCATCCAACACTTTCCTTGAGGCAAGCACCTGTTGGAATAGGAATAGTAATTTTGCCCCCCACCACCATCCAAATCTTTCCCTGAGGCAAGCACCTGTCGGAGTAGGAATAGTAATTTTGACCACCACCATCATCCAACACTTTCCCTGAGGCAAGCACCTGTCAGAGTTGGAATAGTAATTTTGCCCCCCACCACCATCCAACACTTTCCCTGAGGCAAGCACCTGTCGGAGTAGGATTAGTAATTTTAATACCACCGCCATCCAAAACTTTCTCTGAGGCAAGCACTTGGAGTAGGAATAGTTATTTTGCCCCCCACCACCATCCAAATCTTTCCCTGAGGCAAGCACCTGTCGGAGTAGGAATAGTTATTTTGCCCCCCACCACCATTCAAATCTTTCCCTGAGGCAAGCACCTGTCGGAGTTGGAATAGTAATTTTGCCCCCACCACCATCCAACACTTTCTCTGAGGTAAGCACCTGTCAGAGTAGGAATAGTAATTTTGCCCCCACCACCATCCAACACTTTCACTTAGGCAAGCACTGGTCGGAGAATGAGTAATTTTTTTTCATCAGCCTTATTAAAACATTTTTTAATGTAATATAGTATATTGTTAATATTTCACTCACATTTTAATTTTCGAAAGTTTGCTTCTCCTACTTCGGAATTTTTTGTTGATTTTTGTTAAATAACTGTAAAATGTAAAAAAAATATTAAATATTATTTATGGCTAATGATGTATTTTTTTTATTGCTGTTCACATTTAAAAAATATTAACACTTCCGAAATGTAAGATTTGCGAGTAAATAACTATATCTATCTGTATGTCAATTTTTCAAGGTTGAAAATTCTGTTTAAAAATTAATGTCAGTAATTTAGGGGCCCATTAGGATGGCGGGCGGAAGCACCACCGCCGTGCTGGCGGATGCAAAAAGCACCAGTTACCGTCCGCCCGCCACAGCACACACGCCCGCCCAATTAGGATGCGAAAAGACAGCCAAACACCGCCCGTACGCCAGCGACGCCGTCCGCCATCAAAGTGCGCCCGTTCACGGAGCGGCGCGGCCAATGGAGACACACCGCCCGACGAAATCACGTACCGCCCGGCGTACATATTACGATGCCAGAACCAAACAGTTCCTCCGGCTAAGAGACACCGCACGTGAAAGCAAGGCGGAAAACCGAACTCACAGTACGGATAGCAAGAGGCGGACCCCCGAGCATGAATCCAGCACTGCAGGCCCTCCCCATGCTCTACCTGATGCAGCACCCAGGAGTCAACGCACCGCGGCGACGCAGGTAGGCAGACACACAACAGGGGCACGCAAACAGCGCACACAGTGCAAGGGCGGGACAACTGTATATGGCCCCCACCCCGACACCCCTGCGTGGACACGACACATCCACCACTGCACCCACACATGCGCACAACGCAGAGGCCAACGGCAGCGCAATGCATGCGCCGCACACAAACAACACAGGGTCACAACCAAACACCACACACACCAGCACCACCCAGAACGCACATGTCACGTGACAGCCCTGCCACAGTCATGTCCCCAACCGGCAATTCATCGTTGCCAACCTGACGTCACACAACTGACCCGAATATGTCAGTGACGTCACGCCACATTAGGACACACCCCTGTGTGCAAAACACGGCGAAGCACACAGCGGAGGCAACATCACCCAGCAGAATATGGACCCCGTCGGGAAAAGGTACGCCAGTACCACACAGAAACACCGGTGCCACCCTGCACCCAATAACAAGACATGCAATACGTAACATCAAAGATACCGGGGACAGACAACAGGTGGGACCAATTATAACACAAAGCCCAACGTACAGCGGAAACGCAGCCTGCTGCCCACACACGGGAGAGGAGACAGCACCGAATGACCTTCCATTCCCACTCTGAAACCACATCCCGACTAAACAAGCCGGAGGAAACAGTCATTGCACCAAACAAAGCCCAACACAGGCATGCAGAGGGAAGCGGCCACAGGGCAGATAGCGCAGAACACCAAAGAACATCCACAACGGAAAGAAGAAATGATAACACTCCCCCATGTGGTTCACATGCAAGTTATCTGGAAGGAGTCAGACACCACTGACCTTGACCATTCAGAGAAGCATGTGGGATGAGGGCCCGTGTCCTCCGCACAAGCCAACATAACACAAGTCCTGCCTCCCTACGACCATTACAGAATTCCCAGCAACGTCGGAGGTTGCACTCTGCAGACTGCACAGACAGCCGGAGCACGCCACCACAGCGCCCTGCAGCAAAATGGCACTTGCACCACACCTACCCAACTACGCCGGACAGATCAAGCTGTACAAACATAACCTGATACAGATATTGGGATGTGACAATCTGGCCCTGCTGAACGTAAGTTACCGACTAACTTACCGCATCGCATTGTTCAGCTGCGTCATCCCCGTCTTCTACTGTCGGAGGTGTCCCTTCTACTATCCTGTGGATTTATGTCTCTCCAACCCGGCATGTCCAAGGGCGGACCTGCTACAACTATTCCACCCCCTGGACGCCCACGACAGGGCCTGTTCAGCCTATGGGGGCATGGCGTATGTGGCGACTATCGGACCCACACTGCAATGGGACCACTGTGCCTCCACACGACGGATAATGGATTACAGTTACATCGAATGCCATCCAACATGTCCCATCATGCTCCTACAAGGGACAACTCACGACCAACACCTTGACAGCCACCATCCGCTACATTGGCTGGCAACCATGTCCAGCACCAATGCCATGGAAGCCCTGCTGGAAGGTATTGCATTCCTGACAACCTGTCAATTCGTCGGGCCCCGTCGCCAGACCCCCAATTGAGCAATGATGTCCCACACCGTACCCATGCTTGGCTTACGCACGGACTAGGCAGTTACCAGTACAACTACTACACCATGCAACCTGCAACTGACACCACAACAACAACTACACTGCCATGACATCTGATACTATTTGGGAAATGCACCCTGTACCTCATCACATCCAGGAACTCTGCATGAACAGGGGGAGGCAGAGGCATGGGATTTGTGTATGGCAACCACATGGACAGAACTGCACGTACAACCATGCCATGATATGGATCCTGCGCCCATGAACATATGCACCGGTCAGTGGACAGCAATCGTCCTGCTGTAGTATGTGAGAGCTGTCACCACACCTCCCACTGAACGTCCGTGCCAGGACCTTTGCATGGACACCAAGTGCATCCACCAACAACATGAGCCCAGTGACTGTGACATGGCCAGTACCCACCACATCGCAACAACAAGTGGGACGCCTTTGCATGCACGTAAGCCCATGCCCTGATGTCACCTCCACGCACGTGTGTATGAGTAACCATAGCAGCAAACCTGTAACATGGAACTGAGATGCACTGTGCCCATGATGACAAGCGGACTGGTAGGCTAAATGTATACTGTCTGTGTCAGTCAGCAGCACCACAGTAATCAGCAAATGTACATTAGCACACCAACGGCTAAGCAGTTGTAACTCTGAAGCCCACATCCCACAGTCAACAACTAAACACTGTACCCCTACACCCTATGCTATGTGTAATCATGCTGAGTATATCCTCCACATGCACTTCGCTGCCAGTAGTGTTCACTATACTGCATCACAGAGGACATTAGTCCCAATACATGGCTTGAAGCAACAATGTGTCTCTGCTGATTCATTTCACAAGTACGAATGAGAGAGGATGAGAGTGTGTGAAGTACACGGCAGTCGTGAGATGACCATGTAGTCCACTGTCATTGGATGTCAACGCAAATGAGTAGCACAACTGTGGAAGACACACATGTGTCATGTGAAGCGGGAGTTACGCATGGCTCAGGTGGGTCGGTGTGACGGGTAGGTGCGCACATGCAATCTTGAAACACGCTGTGTTGGTAGGACTCAGGACCAGTACATTGGCGCACTGCTGGGAATCTGTAAAGACCACCTGTCTGGTGATGAATGTGAACTCGTGTGTGCACAACAGGCGGGCACACGATCAATGCTGCATCAGGTGTAGACGTTAGCCCACCCTCTGTGGACATGCCGGATACTGCTGCGCGTCCGCCAGGCCCTTGCCAAGGCACTCACATCCCCTGTCGACCTGGTGTATCCCCAACATTGTCCACTTGCACAGGCAATCCAGGGCACGGGATGGCAGTTGAGCATGGTGGGTGAGAGGTCATGGCGCGCCCATCCTTGTCACATCACGCAGGCAACACATCCACAATGTGTAGTATGGCACAAGTCAAATGGAAGTAGTGGGGGGACGCACACATCACAAGCAGCAGTGACGTCACGGAAGGTGGCTCGCACCATCCCACCCATTGACAATACACCCACACACGTTACATGCCATTGCAACAGAGAAGCCAGCGCGTGCACAAGCAGCTCCAAGCTCGCTCCAGAGAGGCCAAAGAGTGAATGTGTGGGGCCATGAGCTCCAGTTCAACGCGGACTGGCCCGCTAGGGCAGCTACAGCCTCTGTGTGTTGCAGGTGGTGTATCCGGACTGCGGAGCCTGTCATGCATTATCAATGTTGCCCGGGTCCCGAGTCGGGGCACCACGCATGTGGACGGCGTCACGCCACTAATTATACCGTGAGACAGACCACATGTACAAATGGACCCACACATACACTCCTTGGCCTCTCTGGGGCGAGCTTGGAGCTGCTTGTGCATGCGCTAGCTTCTCATGTGCAAATGCATATTGGTGTGAGCGAGGGGAGGCCATGAGGACAGTGTAAAAGATAACTGTTTGACTTCCAGTTAGTTTAAGGAATGCCCCTGATGTGGTCGGAAAAAGACATGTCTCGTGTGTATTGCAACTAGTAGATAAGCCGATGACCTACCCATGTCTTGCATGTAGCCCCGCACCTAGCCCCGCACACCCGACACAGCGTAATGAGTACCAGCACCACATACTTCCCATTCGAAGCACTGACTGGGGGTGACAACCATTGGACAGTCTTGTGTAGTCCACCCACGCGTACATGTGGGCCCTCCATGAACCATGTCACCTGCGGCAAAGTGATGACATGGGCAATGACGGAAGTGAGCAGAGCTGTCTGCCCCACGCACAGACGGTGCATCAGCACAACAGACCCAGCACTGAGTGCAGCAGGGGTCACATGTGCAGGGGCAGTTGTGCCTGGTGTGAATGCACATGCACATAGACAGCACATCGAGCAATGTGTAGCCTGCCCACATCTACTGTCCATTGTCAGGCTGACCTAGAAAAAGATCACAAGGCAACACATCTGTGTGGGTGTACCCACTGTGACCAACACTGCGCAACCATCAGCGTACTCGCCCTGTGCATGGCCCACCCCGCAACGAAGGTCACATTCAGTGCCACTATCCCTCACACACATCCCTATCACGAGTCATGGTGTGTCCAATCGACAGTGCAGAGTAAGCGCTCATCCGGGGGGTCCTGAACAGGAGACACATGTAACCCACTAGGCAGTCTGTGTCGGCACCGACTGGCATTGTGCAGTCAATGTGCAGGCCAGGCCTGCTGGGACTGAGAAGGGCAGCATGGCCCCAGCCTGACTTCCACACGACCGACAGGTACACTGAGACCTGCATTGCCAATTGTCTGTGTCACTGGATGTCTGACATGAAGTTGCCATGTACCACCACTCGGGTGGGACAGACAGGTCAAAGCGCCCGAGAGCTCACATACCCATGCCACCTGCGGCCAGCATGGTGTGCAGTGCATGTCTGTACTCCACAGGCTCTGACTCATAGTGCTGAGGAGCAACGACATGTGTGTCCCCCACATGCACACCCACACCCACTGCAGTTGTCTCTCACACACAACTTTCGCAAGGAATAGCCATGTGCAGTGTGCGTGGAGCACGGAATCCAGGTTCTCCAGCTCCTCGCCGGTGAGTGGACCTGGACATGTCCTCAGCGTCATCCACGTGTAGGTGGAGTGGTGGCAGCAGCAGGTGTCGTCGAGGGGTGCCAGGCTGCAGTGCCAGGTAGCTGTGGTTATGCCTGTCCCACTCACACACACACATTACCCCCTGGGGCCGTTTCAGTGGGTACAAGCTGCTGCGATTCGTGTACCATGTCTGGCAGCTACAATTGCAGACGTTGGCCTGCTCCCAGCTGGCCATGGACGCCTACCTCCACAGTGGAACACGCAGGGTGCAACCGCGAGGGTCATTGGAGTTGCCCGTAAGGGCCTGGCCCATGCCGGGTACAGTCCGCTGATGCCATGTGCACCACACAGTATAATGTGCGCAATGCATCTGCAGGTGTGGCCATGATTTGCGTGTGGGTGCAGGTCCACAATGGACAGGGCCACAACATGCTGTGTGCATTGGCAGGGACGGCCAGTGCTCAGCCTCCACATGTATGTAGGAACATCATCATGTACACATTGGCATGGGAGCATGGGATATGCATATGCACACACATGCCATCTTTCACTATGTACATCTGCCACTTGGCACGTGCAATGTTACGTGTCACTTGTGATGTGTAGTTGCAGGCACACAGCCGTGTCGGCATGGGGCTGTCAATGTGTACACCTGTCAATGTTTCAGGAGGTGTGATCCGTACAGTGCTGTACTTAGGGTGCAGTAGGGACATCAATGACTGTCTCATATCCCCTCGTGCCACCGGTCCCACTTGTTTTGGCCGCTCAGCCTGTGTCCATAGCGTTGTTGGTGTGTGCCCTACACACCCAGCCTCGGAAGCAGTGTGATGCACAGCAGCTAGTTATGTTTCCGTGGTGTTGCAGCTTACCGATTATGCAGTCTGTTGCCTTCAGCATGCCGTACAAGTTGTTAATGCCTGACTCCCCATGTGCATGCTCATAGCAATGGTGTGTGTCACTGCCCATTGCTATTGGTAGGGGACCTGTGTAAGTGTATTGTGGCTGTGCTGTCCCTACTTATCAGCCGTTCTGTCATTCAATTGCCTGCCCAGTCATTTATGTTCTGTGCATGTGAATATGCCATGTGGCGTGTTGCTTTGACATGTGTACACTTCCATCTTTCCTAGGCGGAGACCAAACATTCATCGCCCCTACCAATTGCTGTCAGACATGGTGGATGTTGAGGTCATCCGCAAATATCGTCTGGACCGACCCACCCTGCATCGTCTATGTGTCTTGTTGGAACCCCACCTCCGTCCTAGCAGGGTGTATCCAACAGCATTCACCCCCACGGCTAAGGTGATGGCTGCACTGCATTTCTTCGCCACTGGGTCATTCCAGCACACAGTGGGCAGTGGAGGTGGGATGTCCCAACCCATGTTCAGCATGGTGCTCAGGGATGTACTGTCAGCCATGATGCTGTACAGGAACAGATACATCCGCTTCCCCAGGGCTCGTGAATTGGCGGCAGTGAAGGGTGCATTCTATGCTCTTGGACGAATCCCCCACGTCGTTGGTGCAATAGACTGCACCCATGTTGGCCTTGTTGCACCACAGGCCACCGAGCACCTCTACCGCAACCGGAAGCACACGCACTCCCTGAATGTGCAAGTGGTGTGCCTTGCGGACATGGTGATCACACACGTGTGTGCGAAATTCCCAGGATCGGCCCATGACGCGCACATCATGCGCAACAGCATCCTGCCACGTCTGATGACCAATCTGCAACCGGACCGTGGCTGGATTGTTGGTGAGTATGTGGAGTAGTGTAGCGTGCTGGCTGTGCGATGCTGTCTTGTGTCCAGTTGGAATTGCAACGGTTCTCTGTGTCCCTCACACCCAGGTGACTCTGCTTACCCGAATGGAGCCTGGCTGCTCAGCCCATTACGACGTCCTGGGAGCCCAGCAGATGTACGCTACAATGAGGCACATGGGAGGACCAGACGTGTGGTTGAGCGGACCTTTGGCCTCCTCAAGTCCAGGTTCAGATGCCTGGACCGCACCGGGGCGCACTGGCATACTCCCCACAGAAGGTGTGCCAGATAATTGTGGCTTGCTGCATGCTGCACAATCTGGCGATCCGCAAGCAGATCCCCCTAATTGTGGATGACGGAGATCAACCAGGGCCCCAGCCTGCAGACCTGGACAGCTCCAGTGAAGAGGACAGTGGAGAGGATGAAGCTGTGAATGTGCGTCAGCAGCTCATCGCCCGCTACTTCACTTGACGGTGAGTGACCATGTACGACGGCTGATGTAGCTGTAGTTGTGCAGGTGTATGTGTGCTCTGTTACGGGGGCCTTTTGTTCACTGAGTGCTGTGTGTCAATGGTCCATGTCCAGGTTGGTATGCCACTGACAGTGGCTGTAGCATTGTGCCCTGTTGCTCTGTGAGATGTGTGTGCATTGCTTGTAGTTGGTGACAAGTACTGTGTGATGAGTGTGTGACACACTCATTGAATGTACTCTTGTTCTGTTTCACACCCCTAGGTCCCTGCAGCCTCTCCTGTCCCATCGACATGCCACACAGCAGATGCATTTCTGCTCATGGTGGCGATTGCACATCGTGGAATAAACCCAGGACACATTAAGCCGATTGTGAACAAGGTGTATTTATTGACAGCGGTGACATGTGATTGTGTGCAAGGTGATGACAAATGTGGTGCATGCTGTGACAATGACTTGACGGTCATGGCTGCGTGATGGTCAAGGTGTACCCATGGAGTTCTATGTCCACAGTCCAACAAACACATGCCATTCACATGGCAGTGTGGGGTAGGATCGTATTCCATGTCAATGCAGTAGGTGGTCAAGGTGGCTGGCTGACTCACTGGCGTTTGGTGCGGGCGAAGTCCTCTCTGGACACCTGTTTCCTCTTCGGACGGCCCCTTCCACGTTTGGTAGGGGGGTGTTGATGTTCCGCTGGTGGTGGCTGAGGAGTGCTCACTCGCTGTGGACGCAGGGGAACGCGAGGCTGCACGAGCCTGCGCCACAGCAGGTGGTGGCGGAGGTGGTGTTGCTGGCCTTGCTTGTGCCCTCCCCCACCACCAGCTGGCCCATGAGTGCCGCGATTTGGGCCATATGGGCGTCCATGGACCTCAACACCGCAAGGACCTCCCGCGTGTCGCTTGCCGACCTGGCCCATTCGCCTTGGGCCTCTTCATAGGCCCCAAGGACTCTGTCGATTGGCGGCAGGGCTTGGCTCCCAGGCACAGTTGGCGTTGGCCTGACCCTGCTCCTCCTACCAGTACTGCTGCCACCGACCTGCCCACTGGCCACATTGCTCACCACGGTCCTCGCTCTGGCTCCCAGGTTGGAGCCCGACGGCCGTGCCGACCCTTGCACAGGTGCTGTGGCGAGGGATGGCGTGGTGGTGGTTGTTGCGGCGGTGGTGGTGGCCGCAACGGCCGTGGCAGCAGGGGTCTGTGACTGGTCAGCAGCCCTGGGTGATGGGTTGGTAGGCAGGAGGGGCCCTGGGGAGCGGTTGTGCCCTGCCACTCCAGATGGGCCTGCTGGGTGGTCCGTGTCCGGAGAGGTGTCCAGCTCCTCTACATCCGTGAGTCCGGGTCGGGGGCTTGCAGACTGGCTGTGCTGGCTGCTGTCACCCTCTCCAGCATCCAGCAGTTCGGCACCTGTGGGGAGGATGAAATGGGTCATTGTGTTGCACCTAGCAAAGTATGTATTGGTTGTCTGACATTCACAGTTCGTGCACTGTCGTGCACAGGTTTCCCAGTGGCGTGTGTGGATGTACGATGTGTGTATGCGTGGGCTAGGCAATGGGTCTGTGTGATGTGGACATGTGGCATGGGACGGATTAGCAATGCCGATGGGTGTGTGTTGCTATGCTCCTACATTTTGTGGCTCATGTGTATGCGTGCTCCAGGGCCATCGGCGATGTTGGGTTGTACGATGGTTTAGGGGGAGGGATGGTACGCTTAGGTACGCTGATGCCAGAAGGGGGTACAGCCCCTACACGCTCTTGGGTTGAGATATGCTTTTGGGGTACATGCTGTGGGTGATGGGTGCAGAACGTGACATGTGTTCTGGCAACGTGACAGTGCATGGACAAAGGTGTGTGTCTGTCTCACATGGCCGGAATATCTGCTGACTGTTATCATTCATGGACATCACATTGGTAGCAATGTTGTGAGTTCGTGCTTGTTGTGTGCCACACGTCGTATTGAAGATGGGCCAATTCCTTTGTGTGCGCGCTGCCCTGGTACATGTGCATCAGTGCTGTGCTCTTGGGGTGTTGACTATGTTATGTGTGTCGTTATTCGCAGTGTGACGTGCGCTTCGGTCACTGCAGGCACTTGTTTTGTCATGGGCAGGTATCTTTGCATGTCTACTGGATGTGGGCCAGCTGTTCGGATGTCATACCTATCATGACATTGTGGCTGTGAGATGAGATGGATGATATGTTGAATGTGCATTGTGTGCCTGTGTGTTTCATGGGTCCGGTTGTCTTTGTGTGCAATATTGTGGTTCCAAGCTGGTACTTCTGGTACGGTCTGTCTTACGTGGGCGTTGTTGTACGATGTGTGGGTGACAGGCAGTGAGGACTACATGGACAGGACTTCGATGGTGTTGCTGATGTGTGTGATGGGTGGCACAGTACCTGCCGTGTGGGTCTGTGCTCCAGTGGGACTTGTACATGCAGACGTGGCTCCTTAGGTGTTGCTGTATCTGTGATAGGTCATGTGGGGTTTGACTCTGTCGAACATGTCCGTGTGCACATTGGTCTCATGATTGTGACTGGGAGCAGTGCTGCGTGTTCCTCTGCTACGTGACATGTCCCATGTGTCAGTCGTAGTACAGTCCTCATGCCTACAGACGCCCCGCCCTGTACATTTTCCCACCTACAGGTTGTTTCTGAGTGCGCAATGCAATGGATGCCACATGGTACTGGGAGGGAGGGGTGCTCCACCTTGCTGGTCTGTGGGAGTGGGAGCCTGGTGGGTGTTTTACTTCAGCTGTCCCCCCTCCGACCCACTGTCTTTGTGTTCCGGCTACTTACCTGTTACATTGTCGGTCAGTGCAGCTATGGCGGACACATGGATGTGGGGTGTGCTCCACCTTGCTGGTCTGTGGGAGTGGGAGCCTGGTGGGTGTTTGACTTCAGCTGTCCCCCTCCGACCCACTGTCTTTGTGTTCCGGCTACTTACCTGTTCATTGTCGGTCAGTGCAGCTATGGCGGACACATGGATGTGGGGTGTGCTCCACCTTGCTGGTCTGTGGTAGTGGGGGCCTGGTGGGTGTTTGACTTCAGCTGTCCCCCTCCGACCCACTGTCTTTGTGTTCCGGCTACTTACCTGTTCATTGTCGGTCAGTGCAGCTATGGCGGACACATGGATGTGGGTGTGGGGAGTGCTCATTCTGGCGCATCTGGAGTACAAGGGGACCTGGTGGTAGTTGCGGTGCTGGCTCACTGTACACATGCCCCCATGGTTTTGTTGGTTGGTAGCTTTGGGCTGAGTGTGTATCAGTGTCTGTTGCATGTGTGGGTGATGTCTTGTGTATTGTGTGCTGGACATGGGGGTGTTTGTCCCTGGGAGCTATGGCATGGTGGTGGTGCATGTGAGTACATAGCGGTGTGCTGGTATACGTTTGTTTGTACTTACCAGCCTCCACTCCCCTGGTAATCCGGTGAGGATCTCCGGATGTATGATCACTCGCACCTTCTCCTCCCACGCCTTGAAGGTCTTGAAAAGCGCGGGATTCCCTCCGCCAGTCCTGGCAGCCAGCTCTCGATTTTTGCTCTCCTTCTTCTTGACCACGCTTTTGAGGTCGTTCCACCTTTTGTTTATTTCTCCTCTGTTGCGTGGAACGTTCCCGACTGCATTGACCTGGTCTACGATCCTGCTCCACAACCGGTTTCTGGTGGATAGTGGTGTTTGTTGGACCTGGTTCCCATAGATTTGTGGGTGCACCTTGACGATCTCGTCGACCATGACCGTCAGCTCGGTGGAAGTGAACTTGGGCATTCTGTGTGATGCCATGGTGTGTGTTTTGGTGTTTGTGGTGCTGGTGCGGTGTGTGGTGTGTGATGTGCAGGGGGTTTGTGGGTCAGGTGTTTGGTGGTGGTGGTGATGGGTGTGATAGGTGCGTGTCTGTGGTGTGCTGCTGTCCTTTCTGTCTCGCTGTGTTGTGTGCTTTCGTCCTCAGTTTGTAATGTTGCAGGGGGTTGTGGTCTGTGGAGGGGCTGGTTTTGTACTTACCTATGTGGGTGTGTCATGGTGGTCTGTTGTTTTCAGGTGTGTTGTGGCTGGTGTTCTGGGATTTGTAGTTGATTTGTATGTCCAGGGGGGGGTGTTTCAGGGATGTGTACTGTGTTTGGGTTTTTGTGCGTGGGTTGCTGTGTGGACTTGTTAGCCATGTTGTGTGTGTTTGTTTTCGTCAGCGGATGGTTTCTGTGCATGGAGGTGGCCGCCAGGGCTTCCGCCGTGTCCATTTTCGTCACTGTTGTTTGCGCTGGCGGGCGGTGTATTTGTGGATTTTCCGCGCTCATGTCGGTACGATCCTAATTTCACGGGCGGTGTCTCGGTCGTCAGGGCGGGCGGTTTTGGCTTGTCGTGCGTCTTTCCGTCCGTGGCGGGCGGATGGACTTAGACTCGGACATGGGCGGGCGGTATTTTCTGTTTATTTTCCGCCTCCGGCGGTTTTCGGTTCGCGCCATCGTAATTGCTCGGTCGGTATTCAGGGGTGTAGGCGGGCGGATTTTAGCCACTGTGGTTGATGGCGGATTTTTATCCGCCCGACATCGTAATGGACACCTTAGTTAGTTTTGTAATTACAGTAATGTTGTTTGGCTTTAAACGTACACTTACTTCTGACTGTAGGTGGCAGTGTAACACTCCAAAACTCACAAATTTTCTCCGCACACTCCTGGTGTGTGTGGTCACTCTGGAAGTCAGTTTACCACTGAGCACAAAATGGTGGTCGGCTTCATTTATACATTTTTTTAGGGTAAACGACAATTTAAAAGAAAATATGATTTGGGACCAGTTTTTTTACGTGATTCAGAACCTGACAGAATGTATATTTATTTTGTTCACTGTAAAAATGTAGTTTAAAACGTTCCTTCTCGAAATGTCAGCCATTTTGACTAGTTGCGGGATCAGGAGCTGTAGTAAAAATAGTAGAAGGACTTCCGTTTTATGTGCTTCTTAATTGATTTATGTATAATCACATTGTGACTTTGATTAGAGTCTGTATTTGCTGGTTAATGTTGTAATTTTTTTTTTCGCCGTCATTTAGTACATTTTTATATAAAAAATAATACTCAGGTACTTTAATTAGGAGGTACTTTAAAACCCCTAATTCCCTTGCATCTTAGCACCATGAAACCGCTTGGTGTACGTGCGCTCAATAAGTACTTTTAACATAACATATCATCCAGTCCCAGGGGGAGGTTACACTATTTAAAAAAAATAATAATAAAAAAAAAGGTTTAAAAAAAAATGTGATGTAATGGTATGCGTAGTAATTGCATGCGTTGTAATGGTAGTTTCAATGATACTCAATCAGCATGCATTGTAATGGTATGTGATGTAAAAACTTGCGATGTAATGGTAGTTGCATTGTAAAAACTGCAATGTAAAAGTATGCGTTGTATTGGTATGCGTTGTAACGTCATATATTCAGTGGATGTATGTGATGGCAATTATGTGCAAAATGATACACACTAATTAAACTTGATAAGCTAAATATCAGGCCAAGAGATATTTTTTAAAGGGACCTGATTTTAAAAGGGGGTTATGGAATTAAATTCTAAAAATTTGTTTCAGAATGCATGATCCCCTTCTTCTGATGTGTCTTGAAATCAAACTGTTGCACAAAGTGTCCATTAAAGATAAAATGGATAGTTTGCCGCACTAACTGGATATGTACTTTGATTTAAATATAAAAAGGGCAAAATATTCACTAAATGAAACACAATCATGAAATTATACAATATGATAATACTGATGACAGTGTATATTGCTAACAATTGGGTGCATGACAAATGAATACAGTGCCAGCGACCAAACGACAACCTGTGAGGGAGGAAAAGAAGGTCTTTCATCCTTCCAAGATTAGTCACCAACACATCACCAGCTCCACAAGCCTAATCTACTAAGATTGAGATTAGGGAAGACAAATCGGGCTGATTTGGTCTTTCATCCTTGCAAAGTCAATTCAAATTGTCAATTAATCAGTGCATGAATTATAATTACTGAACACGCAGGGGTTGCGGTGGTAAGGTGTAAGAATAAAAACATTCATTTTAGAAGAAAGGAAGGAGAGGGGATATAATCCATAAAAAGCATGCGCACACACAAGGAGTGGGCACAGGCAGACAGGGAGCTCAAAACGGGCTGGGAGTTTTAGACCCCCCCCCTGAAGTTTGGGTCTAGTTGCGCCCCTGGTATTTACCACCTCACATTATTGGTAACATTAGAGGTGTAACTTTAGCGTATCTTCTTTAATGTTCTTTACTGCATCTTCTTAAATGCTGTGGATTTCATTTTCACAATAAAAGTTTCAATTTTGATTTATTGATTGGCAAGCAGAAGTTTATGTTTATGCCTGGAACAGGGTGCTGCTGAAACTTCGCATGCAATCCCATATAGGCAATAACAAGGGGGTTCTGTATTCATACTGTATGCAAACATTTGAGTAGGCCTTGCATGGAGATTTAGAAAACAAATTAGGAGAAGTTAGTCTTCTCTTGTAAACTTACAGTGGAATCAAAACGTTTTAAGCGGCACAATCAAAATAATGTATTTTTCTGCTGGAAAATGGAGTGTGTTTAGGGCTTTAAGAGGGATGAAAAAACTCTCAAAGGGGGGTGGCCGATATAATTAAGGATGTGGCTTAAAACATTCCTGCTAAAAATATGTACTCAGCATAATATGCCACCCGACTGGTATTTTGCTGCTTCTGTTATTGCCTCCCCACATATAATACAACAAGTAACATTACACCTACAACAAGCCAGGACTATTGGCTTTGTCAAAGGTTGTTAGTTGGATAAGATAAACATACTACATGCATACATGCAGCTATGGCTTCCTTGCTTATAATATTGAAAATGCTTTAGTTCTTCCACGAGAGGTTGTGGCATAATGGCGAGCTGCCAACTTTGGAGCTGAGGAAGCAGGTTTGAGTCTCAGCGTCTGCTCAACATCCTGTGTTTCTGGGCAAATCACGTAATCACCCGGGCCTACCAAAAAATAAATGAATATGTCCCTGTTGATGGTCATGTAAAGCACTTCGAGTTTTGCAATATAGAACCGAAAACAAATAAAAGTTACATCAAAAACAGCGAACTGCGGCAGAGTTACGATTTTTTTTCCATTCTGAGAGCGAGGACGAAAATGGAGAGCCCGACAGGGACCCGTCTCGGCACCTGGTTTTAAGAACTGCCGGTGCACTTAAAGCCCCGAGTGTGTCCCAAGTAAGTCGAAAGGCCTGACAGCCATTGCCTCAACCTGCATTTGCTGTTCACTCATACACGGATCAACATAATTTAGAATACGTTAAATTTCACGGAAACCAAACTGACAGCTTCAGCCAGATTCCAGTGACCTTTGCCGTTAGATAATTTCATTTAAAATCATGGAGCTGGTGAACCGCAGACAAGGTCGAGCGGGAGATCTACATATCTGACGATAGTGTGAAAACGTGTCTTTAATACACCTGTGAATGCACCAATTTTCACAGGTAATTTAAGCGCCAGCTAGGGGACAAATACAACGCCGAAAACACAGTCCCATACATACTAAAAATGTATAGCAAATTGTGCAATTTGCTGTAACAATTTACTGCGAGCACACGGTAACAACATAACGTGAATGGCTGTTATTCACGCTGCTTTTGATTAAATACTTCCTTGGTCCAAAAATTGACGCTACCCTTTTCATTTCCGTGAAGGAAGTAACAACAACAGGGACAGCCTTTCAGTGCTTTAAAGTGTCCATTTGGCGGCACAGAGGTCGTTCGCAGGGATGATTTCCCTTTCTCCCTAAAGATGGTGCAGTTCGCCACATTGTGCTGGACTTCGATATTTCCATGAAAACCGTCAGGTGCTCATCTCATTTACTCACCGAAGTCGATCGCAACGTCACAGTGACCTGGAATTTAATTCCCTCAGCTTTTCAGAAGTAGTTTCAGAAAATAGCGAGTGACGGAATACAGATCCATTTATGATGTTGCATAGGAAACTTTGTTTGAAACCAAGCGCCATATGGGGCTTTGCAGAGTACTGACTGCAGACAAGTAGACAGAGGGGCCGATTCCGATCTCGGCCGGAAGCGCACCTAACAGTATTCGACCGGAAAAAATACCAGCCGAACGCGTGTTTTCCGACCGACTCGAACACTCTACCGAACGAACAAGTACGATGCGCATAACAGCCCAGATTCCGAGCGAGCCGTACTTACCCATTCTAGCTCCTGTTCCCCGCCCGAGCCGGATCCGTAAACGCCGAATCGAGTCGCACGGAACCAAATACACTGCACCTTCTGGCCGGACTAGTACGATGCGTCTTCCGTACGCACCGAACTCGTCGCTACGTCCAGCACGTATGAGCATCCGGGAGAGCTGCACATAAGCTCCGATTCGCGCCACAAGACGATCCACGGCGACGAGACGAACAAGCCAGCGACGAGTACGAGTCGAAGTCACGAGAAACCCGAACGAGACGACCCAACAATGAATCCCATCGCGCAGGTCCTACCAATACTCTACATCTATTACCGGGACCGGCACGGACGCGTACGGCGCAGACGGTAAGTCAAACACCCACAACACAAACAAACGACACGTACCCGAAATATGTCACACACACATAGGGATGCACAAATGACGTACACAAGCAACAGCAGAACCATAGGGGTGGGATGGCCAAGACCAATGCCATACACCCATAGGGGGATGGATGCCTGCCACTACTACCATCCCCACCCATAGGGGGCTGGATGCCTACCACTAACACCACCCCTAGTCAGGGTAGGCTGGATGCCTGCCACTACTGCCATCCCCACTCATGGGGGGCTGGATGCCTACCACTACTACCATCCCCACTCATGGGGGACTGGATGCCTACCACCACTACCGTCCCCACTCATGGGGGCTGGATGCCTACCACTACTACCATCCCCACCCATAGGGGGATGGATGTCTACCACTAACACCACCCCTACTCAGGGTGGGCTGGATGGCTGGCACTACTACCATCCCCACTCATGGGGGGATGGATGCCTACCACTACTACCATCCCCACTCATGGGGGCTGGATGCCTACCACTACTACCATCCCCACCCATAGGGGGATGGATGCCTACCACTAACACCACCCCTACTCAGGGTGGGCTGGATGGCTGGCACTACTACCATCCCCACTCATGGGGGGCTGGATGCCTACCACTACTACCATCCCCACTCATGGGGAGCTGGATGCCTACCACTACTACCATCCCCACCCATAGGGGGATGGATGCCTACCACTAACTCCGCCCCTACTCAGGGTGGGCTGGATGGCTGTCACTACTACCATCCCCACTCATGGGGGCAGGATGCCTACCACTACTACCATCCCCACTCATGGGGGGCTGGATGCCTGCCACTACTGCCATCCCCACTCATGGGGGGCTGGATGCCTACCACTACTACCATCCCCACCCATGCGGGGCTGGATGAATGCCACTACTGCCATCCCCACTCATGGGGGGCTGGATGCCTGCCACTACTACCATCCCCACTCATGGGGGGCTGGATGCCTGCCACTACTGCCATCCCCACTCATGGGGGGCTGGATGCCTACCACTACTACCATCCCCACTCATGGGGGGCTGGATGCCTACCACCACTACCATCCCCACTCATGGGGGGCACGATGCCTACCACTACTACCATCCCCACCCATAGGGGGATGAATGCCTACCACTAACACCACCCCTACTCATGGGGGGCTGGATGCCTACCACTACTACCATCCCCACCCATAGGGGGATGGATGCCTACCACTAACACCACCCCTACTCAGGGTGGGCTGGATGCCTGCCACTACTGCCATCCTCACCCATAGGGGGCAGGATGCCTACCACTACTACCATCCCCACTCATGGGGGGCTGGATGCCTACCACCACTACCATCCCCACTCATGGGGGGCTGGATGCCTACCACTACTACCATCCCCACTCATGGGGGCTGGATGCCTACCACCACTACCATCCCCACTCATGGGGGCTGGATGCCTACCACTACTACCATCCCCACCCATAGGGGGATGGATGCCTACCACTAACACCACCCCTACTCATGGGGGGCTGGATGCCTACCACTACTACCATCCCCACCCATAGGGGGATGGATGCCTACCACTAACACCACCCCTACTCAGGGTGGGCTGGATGCCTGCCACTACTGCCATCCCCACCCATAGGGGGATAGATGCCTACCACTACTACCATCCCCACTCATGGGGGGCTGGATGCCTACCACCACTACCATCCCCACTCATGGGGGGCTGAATGCCTACCACTACTACCATCCCCACCCATAGGGGGATGGATGTCTACCACTAACACCACCCCTACTCAGGGTGGGCTGGATGGCTGGCACTACTACCATCCCCACTCATGGGGGGCTGGATGCCTACCACTACTACCATCCCCACTCATGGGGGCTGGATGCCTACCACTACTACCATCCCCACCCATAGGGGATGGATGCCTACCACTAACACCACCCCTACTCATGGGGGGCTGGATGCCTACCACTACTACCATCCCCACCCATAGGGGGATGGATGCCTACCACTAACACCACCCCTACTCAGGGTGGGCTGGATGCCTGCCACTACTGCCATCCCCACCCATAGGGGGATGGATGCCTACCACTACTACCATCCCCACTCATGGGGGCTGGATGCCTACCACCACTACCATCCCCACTCATGGGGGGCTGGATGTCTACCACTACTACCATCCCCACTCATGGGGGGCTGGATGCCTACCACTACTACCATCCCCACTCATGGGGGGCTCGATGCCTACCACCACTACCATCCCCACTCATGGGGGGCTGGATGCCTACCACTACTACCATCCCCACCCATAGGGGGATGGATGCCTACCACTAACACCACCCCTACTCATGGGGGGCTGGATGCCTACAACTACTACCATCCCCACCCATAGGGGGATGGATGCCTACCACTAACACCACCCCTACTCAGGGTGGGCTGGATGCCTGCCACTACTGCCATCCCCACCCATAGGGGGATGGATGCCTACCACTACTACCATCCCCACTCATGGGGGGCTGGATGCCTACCACCACTACCATCCCCACTCATGGGGGGCTGGATGCCTACCACTACTACCATCCCCACCCATAGGGGGATGGATGTCTACCACTAACACCACCCCTACTCAGGGTGGGCTGGATGGCTGGCACTACTACCATCCCCACTCATGGGGGGCTGGATGCCTACCACTACTACCATCCCCACTCATGGGGGGCTGGATGCCTACCACTACTACCATCCCCACCCATAGGGGGATGGATGCCTACCACTAACACCACCCCTACTCATGGGGGGCTGAATGCCTACCACTACTACCATCCCCACCCATAGGGTGATGGATGCCTACCACTAACACCACCCCTACTCAGGGTGGGCTGGATGGCTGTCACTACTACCATCCCCACTCATGGGGGGCAGGATGCCTACCACTACTACCATCCCTACTCATGGGGGGCTGGATGCCTGCCACTACTGCCATCCCCACTCATGGGGGGCTGGATGCCTACCACTACTACCATCCCCACTCATGGGGGCTGGATGCCTACCACCACTACCATCCCCACTCATGGGGGGCTGGATGCCTACCACTACTACCATCCCCACGCATGGGGGGCTGGATGCCTGCCACTACAACCACCCCTACTCATAGGACGGGTAATGCATGACACAACTAGCATACTCCCACATAAGGACTGTCTGTAAATTACATCCCACCCCAACACCATGACAAGCGTGTGTGGTCTGTGTCAAATGCATACAACACTGAACATGACATTGAACATACAATGTGACCCCCTAACACATGTGTCACACATAATTGTGTGTGTGGCCTACACAATGCAAGCAGACCATGACCACTGTGGCAATGTGGCCCAAAGCCCCATCACCACAGTGCCCAAAGGTAAGTGTGTGCTCCATAGCTGTAGCACATTTTGAACAGTGTGGCAATGGGGCCCAAAGCCCCATCACCACAGTGCCCAAAAGGTAAGTGTGTGCTCCATAGCTGAAGCACATTTTGAACAGTGTGGCAATGGGGCCCAAAGCCCCATCACCACAGTGCCCAAAAGGTAAGTGTGTGCTCCATAGCTGAAGCACATTTTGAACAGTGTGGCAATGGGGCCCAAAGCCCCATCACCACAGTGCCCAAAAGGTAAGTGTGGGCTCCATAGCTGAAGCACATATTGAACAGTGTGGCAATGGGGCCCAAAGCCCCATCACCACAGTGCCCAAAAGGTAAGTGTAGTCCTGGTAAAAGCTGCAAAAACAAAACTGCAGGGATTATTCCTGGCGACACAACACCAAACACTACAGTGGCATTGTAGTGCTTGTGTCCCATAGCAACATAGATTGTGTGAGGCAAGCAGTGCAGTGCCAATGACACATCGTTCTGGCCATGTGCACACAAATATCAGCCATGGGGGCCCACATTGTCTACATTCACAAATGACACAATGACAGAAGTGAGCATCATAATGCAGACCCACATATCTGCACCAATGGACACACAAATGTAGATATCCTGTGGAGACTGTAGATGTCAGGTGAACAAATCCCATACCATGGCAGCAATGGGACATACTAACCATGATCAATGTGCTGACTGATGACCTAGCAGTCCCAGGGCCAGCAGGGGAAAGCCATCAAACAACATACAGCCAATGGCAAACTAAAGATATGCCAATGCAGTGGTGCAAATGCACAAACACAAACAGGCAGACTCACACTGCATATCAAACACAACAGGTGAGGGGGGTTGTGTGCCAGTGTCCCCAGGCAAACACACAACACATGAGGATGCCAGATTCACTAATACACAGATGTCAACACAGTCACATACAGAAGTAACTCATGGATTGGATTCCCCTATGTGGGCAAACAGGCATTGTGAGATGAGAGGGAGCCCAAATTACACATGTCACACAAGCTTGTAGGAACAGCAACAAACACAGCAAGAGACAGAACCACCACAGCACTCCCCCCAGGGACCCCACATTGTGGTGACACTAGCCTGCATGACAATCACACTGTGATGACAAAGGTAGATGTCATCCACACTGTGAACCACAGCCATGTGTCCTGAGCAACAAACTACCATCACACCTATACAACACAAAGCACTCAGCATGGCCTGCCAGCCAAGGACAATATGGAGGTAGTGCCCCAGCCGTGCAACAACTCACATTTGCACACACTCAACGCCACACACCTTGATCTCCACCAATGTGCAGCAGTGAAGCTCACATGGACTGCTGACATTGCACATGCACCCATGACAATCCCAGGGGTGGTGGGGGGAAATAAGGTGCAGAAACCCATCACACATGGCCAGTCAACAAGACTTGTGAATGTCTGACACACTGCACAGTATGCCGTACATGGGCATGACGTGAAATCCACCCCAAACAATGGGACCCTGGCCATAGTCACACACCAATGAAGAAGCCAAGCTGACCCACAAAGGACACACATAGACAACTTCCAACATTGCAGCTCTGACCCTGAGGAGTGGCAGCAGTCACACACACAACGTGTCACAATCACTGAAAGCATACACAAACAGAAAATCACATTACTTGTGTAACCAACAAGTGCCAAGAGGAATCCTGACTGTGTCCCATCTGCGTTTGCCCACATCCCCAGCCCTGACAACAAAGACAACTAGGGATGACAACCTCATGAACATTAGTTTGCCATGCACCCACAGCCCGGAGAAACCAGGTCCAAGATGCTGGATGAACACAGAGCAACTCAGCAAGCATCACAAACAGGATCATCCGTAGGGACACAGCCTGTGTAGGAAAAGGAGAAGGGAACACGCACAGACATGCCTACACAACACAAAACACGGGCACAGCCTATATCACGGAATCACGCACTGCCATGAGGGCACTCCACTCCTGTGGAAGGTCAGCTGTGCCAAACCTTGTCTGTGCACGACTCAAACATGTCAGCAGAACACTCGGTCAGTGAGTCAACAACTACAACACACTGAAGGCTCTGCTCATATCAGCCTGGGCACGGGAGTGTCACGTCAGTCATCTGCATACACCCAAGACACGTGTCAAGCAACTTGCACTGTGTACACAGATGAGTCCTCCAAATTTTATGTGCTAAACTGCATGTCCATTGGAGACGGGCACACAGTCAGGGTACTAGGAACATTGG
The DNA here is from genome assembly GCA_963921515.1 of Calotriton arnoldi. Lineage (NCBI taxonomy): Eukaryota > Metazoa > Chordata > Amphibia > Caudata > Salamandridae > Calotriton > Calotriton arnoldi. Next base: position 409,290 of record CAWUFW010013955.1, read on the forward strand.
ACAGTGGTAAGCCCACCAGATGTGCATCAGTGTAGGACAAAGGTGGTAATGTACAAATGCTAAACGTACATCCCTGTGTCAAATGCTGAACATTACACCCTCAGACTGCAGCAAAGGATGCTATAGATCCAGACTAGATTAGGACACATATCCCATGGACCACATGGAGCCCATCACAGCAAAACTTCATTTACCTGATCTGAACACTATTACAACAGTAAATGCATGATTCCACACATCTACATCATGTACCTCCAAAGATTAACCACAAGTAAACAAATAGAGGCTTTATTCAGCAAGTGTGCAACTCAAATCAAAAGTCCAAAATAAACTAAGGCCAATGGCCAGTCCAAATATACAGTCCCAACAGGGTGATGTGTGACAACTTGTCAACAATTGCTTGCCTGCAAAGGTACGGACAGGGGACATCCCCCTTGGAGGGGCATACGAGGGGCAGGCCAGGCACCGCAGGGACAGGATCAGGGGATGCCAGAAGGAGGCAGTGAAGGGGAGGTGGGTGCAGGAGTGTCACCGGCAACTGCAGTGGAGGTGTCTGACTCAGGGAGGGCTGGCACCACCGCAGGGCTCAAGTCAGATGGTGTTGGTGCTGCAACCACTGCAGTGGGCTGGTCAGATGGAGTGGACTGGGTCCCCAATGCAGTGCCCGAGTCAGGCGGGGTGGTTGTGGACTCCACCGCAGTGCATGACTCCAAGGTAGTGGAAGGGGGGCAGAAGAGCTGGGCAGGACAGAGGGGGGGGACACGGTCTCCACACCAGTGGCACAAACAGGCAGAGTGTCTGGTTTTGGGGTGGAAGAGCAAGTGGCAGGGGGGGAGGGCCTAAGCAGTTTGGGGATGCGGTATCGGTGTGTGGGGGAACCTGGGGCAGGGTGTGGCGGTGGAACCTGTGGAGTGGTGGCCTGGGGGATGGAGGTGAGAGACTGGGTGGTTGACTTGCAGGGCAGTGGCGGGGTCTTGCTCTTCCGGGACCGGGGGGACTTGCGGGTGGGGGGCTCACTCTGCCTGCGCCTGGGGGAGGGTGTCCGGGGGCGAGGGGCACTCCCCTCTGTGTGGGTGGACTTCCTTTTCCCCCGGTATGCTGGATCAGCAGGATTGGAGGGGAAGAGGCCGAGGTCACACAGGAAGATTTGCTGTGTAGGTGTGTTAGCAGGCGAGGCAAGGGAAGGGGTCTTGGAGGGAGAGGATTTGGAGGACTGCGGAGTTAATGTGGATGCCTGTGTGTGTGTGTGTTCCCCGTCCCCTGTGTCTGTGGTATCAGTCCCCTGAGGATGCGTGTGTGCACGTCTTGCCTTTCTCTTGGGTGTGTCTGTGCTGCTCGTGTCTGGGTGTTTGGGTGACTGTGCAGGTGTGCATGTGCTTTGAACAGATAGGGGGGCAGGAAGTGTGGATGGGGCAGAGGTGGGAGGGGTGAGGGACTGTTGGAGGAGGGACACTGCTGCCGTCAGGGAGGAGTCCATGGACCTATTGCTCCTCTGTAGGGCAGACATACCCGTCGAGATGCCCTCCATGAACGACACCAGCTGTGTCAACAGAGTGGTGTGTGCATGGAGGACACTCAGCATTGCTGTCTGCCCTACATGGAGCTGCCGAAGGAGGTAAACAGACTCCTCACTCAGGGCAGCAGGGGACACAGGGGCAGGGGCTGCGGTGCCTGGCACGAAGGAGACACGCTCCTGAGTACGGGAGCCTCCACGGACCTCAGGAATGGGAGCCAATGGGAGGGCGGTGGTGGTGGTGGCGGGGCCAGACAGACTAGCTGGCCTTTGGTGGCTGCTGAGACCCGCCTCCACAAGGGAGTCATCCTCCGAGCTGCTGTGGTCCTCAGCTGAGGTGGATGGTGCTGAGGACTCCTCGGTGTGGCTCCCCTCGCCCTCCGTGCCACTGGTCCCTCTGACCACTCGTCCGATCCTGACCCAGTCTGGCTCCGCTGCTGCTCCCGGTCCGTGGAGCTGTCCCCTCCTGCGGCCGTGGATGTATCTGCAAACAATTAGGGAAACAGACAAACATCAGTCACCTGCACTGACCGCACACACCACAGTAAGTACAGCACATTACAGAGCAAGCCCTGGCATCCTTAGTTGAACATTGCCTAAAGTCCTCACACAGATTCGGGGTAGCCAATTGTCAGTCTGATGGTCAACCATGGGACTCACACCCCTCCTGCCCTTGCACCCATCTGTCTGGTGCCTGTCTGATGGTAAGACCCCAGTGTGGACACATGCACCACCTACACAGTTGTTGGACATTGCAGGGAACACGGTGAAGTATGTGAACATGCACACATCACATCTCTTGCCACTGAGTCAGTGCAGGTGTCCGGATAAAGGGATGGCCAGAGTCTAAATAGAAATGCATGTGATGCATACCAGCACCAGACACCATGATGCACCCATGTCCGGATAGTCAATGCCACAATGGGGTGCATGTTGCACATGTCACTCCCCTGCAGGATCAGTCTCAGGAAGTTGAATGCCATGACACAGGAATGCGTGCAAAGTCATACATTACTGTCTCAAGTCACATGGCCATGGCAGCCAGCCAACAACAGTCTGCACTGTGTCACAATCCGAGGGCATGGGGAATGCAAGTTATGTGACTGACAAGTGCACATGTCCATCCCCCAAATACCACATCATCTGTACTACTATTTGTCCACGTCATACCAACTGGACATATGGGGGACATGAAACACAACTCTCTGAACATGAGCACCTCACAGTGTGCTGTGAATGACAATACAGCTGCCTGAAAGTCACAGTCGCAAACACCTGTGTGCACAGTCAAGTGATCAGACACCTATAAGTCACAGAAGTATCGTCTATCATGATCACATCTCAGATGGCATGCTGAGCCCTAACCGATAAACATACCAGTAGTCCTGACAACGAAGACACAGCACAATGAGACAGAGGCAGACACCTGAGGGTACATTACACTGATCACAACATGCCAGATGATACACAGGAGTGGGAGTACAGAGTGCATTGCATGCCCTGGAGTAGGCATTACTGTCCAGCTCCACCTGTAAGAGGGATGAGTCCTGGACAGTAGGCAGGTGGCTAAGCATGTGTGACACACTGGATACACATACTCCTGAGGCCCAAACATTGTTCCCACCAGCAGCATGGGTGTGTGCCAAATTCCCCAGGGACATGTGGTGAGTCAGAGCAGCAAGCGGACCACATATCAAAGTTACACCCAGATTACATGTCAGAACTTAGGCATTGTGTAAGCAATTGACCCACCCATGAATCGAACAACATAGTCACGGGAACAAATGCTGTCCCCCAGCTTGAGCAAAGCTAAATGCAATGACACAGTCCCCAAATGACACAATTTCCTGACTATAAGGGCCACACATATGCGTATCAGAGGAGAAGTGGGCATGTCACAAATGAGGGACATGGGTCCTGGACCACATGACTGATGTACTGTGGAAGTTTTACCAGGCCAGAGGAGGGCACATAGCATGTCAGACAAAGTGCACAGTGCAGTCATGGACTCACCCCCTCCTTGCTGCTGTCTGTCCTTCAGCTGCCCATCCAGGTCAGGGAAGACCACCGCCAGGATCCGGAGCATGTGGGGGGTGAGGGTCCGGTGTCCGCCCCTCCTGCGAGGAGGCGACAGCTTCAGCTGGACCCTTGCGATCCTCCGGGTCCAGCCACGAAGGTCCTGCCACCTCTTCTGGCAGTTGCGGATCCTGCGCCTGTAGACCCCCACGGATCTTACTTTCCGGGTGATGGTCAGCCAGATTTCCTGCTTCTGGTGGGCATAAACCTGTGAGGATGACAAAGTGAAAAGGCCATTACTACACATGCAACATATACGTGCATCACACAGTTGGATATACATGTCTCAATCACAGGGGCATATGATGTACACAGGCAGTGCAACAATGGCTATGAACAGTTTGCCAGCAGTCACTACATGGTATCATTGCATGGGAAGTAAACCTAGTTGGAATGCACTGTTACTGCACTGTACCAGTTCAGTGCATGTAACTACACACTTTGGGGTGTGACAACTACTCAGTGGGCATGCTAGCCAGTGGTGTGCACACTGAAAGCCCTGCTAGTCAGACAACATGCACAATTAGTGAGGCAGTGGACAGCACACTCACCTGCTCCCCTGGTTTCCCATACAGCTTTCTGTACTGTGGAAGGAGGCTGTCCAGCAGGGCCTGGTTCTCCTCAAGGCTGAAGACTGGGGCTCTCTCCACAGTACGTGCCATTGCAGGAGCCAGAGGATGCATAAACAGCAGCAGTGTTGGTGGCAGATGTCGTCCTGGAGCATGTAGTGCAGGCAAGTGAGCTCTCAGGGGAACAGCCAGCATTATATGTGTGCTGCAGAGGCAGATACTGTCCCATGTGTCCAAAGTGATAGGTCCAAGTCGTTTGCATCTTCTGAATCTGACCAATCCATGGAATAGCAGCACTAATACACGCCCACAGCATCCTTCAAATCTTCAACTTCATGACACCCATGATTTTGCAACATTGTTGTGGCTGGCCAACTGAATTCACTGCATCAGACTCGTTGGAGCTTCGAAAACGCGTCCGTTGCCATGCCAGGCCCCAGCCAATGTGTGCGCACCGTTCGGTCCACTGCTGTACAACGCGTATTTCGGGATACAACGCGTACCCGCTCACATACAATGCAATGGGCCGTGCGGGCACACCGATCGGTCCATTGCTGTTCAACGCGTACCCGGGATACAACGCGTACCCGCTCACATACAATGCAATGGGCCGGCCGGGCACCCCGATCGGTCCATTGCTGTTCAACGCGTACCCGGGATACAACGCGTACCCACTCACATACAATGCAATGGGCCGGCCGGGCACACCGATCGATCCATTGCTGTTCAACGCGTACCCGGGATACAACACGTACCCGCTCACATACAATGCAATGGGCCGGTCGGGCACACCGATCGGTCCATTGCTGTTCAACGCGTACCCGGGATACAACGCGTACCCGCTCACATACAATGCAATGGGCCGGCCAGGCACACCGATCGGTCCATTGCTGTTCAACGCGTACCCGGGATACAACGCGTACCCGCTCACATACAATGCAATGGGCCGTGTGGGCACACCGATCGGTCCATTGCTGTTCAACGCGTACCCGGGATACAACGCGTACCCGCTCACATACAATGCAATGGGCCGGCCGGGCACACCGATCGGTCCATTGCTATTCAACGCGTACCCGGGATACAACGCGTGCCCGCTCACATACAATGCAATGGGCCGGCCGGGCACACCGATCGGTCCATTGCTGTACAACGCGTACCCGGGATACAACGCGTACCCGCTCACATACAATGCAATGGGCCAGCCGGGCACACCGATCGGTCCATTGCTGTTCAACGCGTACCCGGGATACAACGCGTACCCGCTCACATACAATGCAATGGGCCGTGCGGGCACACCGATCGGTCCATTGCTGTTCAACGCGTACCCGGGATACAACGCGTACCGGCTCACATACAATGCAATGGGCCGGCCGGGCACACCGATCGGTCCATTGCTGTTCAACGCATCCCTGGACAGGTCACACGCATATGTCACCATGCTGGTCACTGGTGAACCTATGCCAGCCACATATACTTTCCAGGGACTCAGGGGCACACCTACAACACCACACCCAGTCCACACTGTATCTAAGGCATGTGTGGCAGCATAACCTTATCTGTGTATGGGGGTGAACATGTGGTTTTTGGGGTGGCATTTGGGGGCAGACACACCCAGGCTGTGCACGTGTTCATGGCGACAGGGTCCTTTGTGTGTTGTGCACCTGACCACTGTGGTGTGCAACTTTTCATTTATGAGCATGTGTCATGGTCACATTTCCAGGTTGTGTATGTGTATGACATGTCACATACCCCCAGGCTCACATGTGGGAAGGCATGTACGTCACTGGGTGGCCCATTGCCACAATAGTGATGTCCCTCCGCAGTCTGTGTGCATGTTGTGTTTCACATGTCTCTGACTCCATGTGCACAATGGGAGACAGTCTCCACATCCACGTGGTTTGTGCATGAACTTTGATGTTGTGTGTGTGTGTGTCACAGACGTCCATGTCTGTCCTGCAGAGGCTACAGGGGCCACTACCTGTGGGTGTCATGTTAGTTTTTCTGACGTGTACATGATACGCAATGTCATGCCAGTGTCCATGTGGCAAGACAGGGTCCCTGGGAATATACCTGTCAATGAGCTGTGATGCCTGTGGAGCATCTGTCCAGACATGTCACTGTGGTATGTGTGTGTAACGTGAGAGCAGTAAATGGGTACTGTGACACAGCCTAATGGTTTCCCATAGCACACCCTGGAACCTGTTGTCAACACTTGTTGAACAGAGATGTTAGATGATGTCCATGTAGGTGCCATATATGTCCAAACAGAACGACACACACATCAAGTACTTGTGTTTGTTAATGATGTATCATGTGAAATTGAGTATGGTGAATGGCACATAGTTGGGGTGACTGACAATCTTGCTTTCTTCACCTATGCACTGCAGGGCTCCTGCTGTCCATCGACCATTCCCAGACCTGGCAACGATGGTGGAACGTGACAGCATCCGACGGTACCGCTTCACCAGGCAGCTGATTGAGGATTTGGCAGTGCGGTTGGACCCACATTTGCAGCCTGGCCGTCCGTATCCTACAGCGCTGACCCCCAAGGTGAAGGTGATGGCAGCCCTACACTTCTTTGCCACCGGTACCTTTCAACACACTGTGGCGACTGCCGGTGGGATGTCACAGACTATGTTCAGCCGTGTGCTACGCGATGTTTTGGGGGCAATGTTGATATACCTGAACCAGTACATCTATTTCCCAACACGTCAACGACTCACTGACGTCAAGAGTGACTTCTATGCCCTGGGGAGGATGCCACATGTAATTGGCTCCATTGATGGGACACATGTGGCTTTGATACCACCACAGGCACATGAGCAGGCATACCGGAACCGTAAACATTACCATTCGATCAATGCTCTGGTGGTATGTCTTGCAGATATGACCATCACACATGTGTGTGCCCGTTTCCCCGGTTTCGGCACACGATGCCTACGTGATGAGGAGTAGTCGCATCCCGAGGATGATGTCACAGATGCCGAACCAGCGTACCTGGCTTGTTGGTGTGTACTGACTTTGTACCATTGTGTGTGTTCTGCTATGTTGTTTTCCGCACACATTTTCAAATCGGCTAATGTGCAATTGTCTGTCTGTAGGTGACTCGGGATACCCCAACATGCCGTGGTTGCTGACACCCCTCAGGAACCCTGTGACACCAGCCCAGATGCGCTACAATGAGGCACATGGTCGGACGAGGAGGGTGATTGAGCGGACCTTTGGTCTCCTGAAGAGCCGCTTCCGCTGCCTGGACAAGACAGGAGGGGCTCTCCCATATGCCCCAGCAAAGGTGTGCAAGATTGTCAACGTCTGCTGCATGCTACACAACCTGGCAGTGCGTAAGGAGTTGCCTCTCATCCTGGATGACGATGACCAACGTCCGCCACCTGTGGAAGATCCTGGCCTGGGTCACGATGCCAGTGAAGATGATGATGATGATGATGGTGATGTCCGCACACAGCTCATCACCAACTTCTTCAGCTGAATGTGAGTCTCCAGAGGGTTGTAATGTCAATGATTTGAGTTTGCATGATATGTGTGTGTGGTGCTCTGTTGCTGTTTGAGTGTGGCCATGTGCTACTTGACTGGATGCGTGCAACGATGTGTCCTTGCAGGTGGTTTGTACTGCCCAACAGTGTTGACATGCTAACTTGGTTTTGTGTAGTTATCTCGTGACATGTATTAGACATGAGTATTGCCGTTCTGTGCTGTTCTTCAGTGGTTTTGACTGTGTGTCATGTCTGTCCTTCACAGGGTGCTGCCGGAGTTGTTTGATCAACTTGGATCCCACGAATCCATGAATCAACTTCCAAGGTGGAAGCAGTCGTTTCCCTACAGGTGATGTGCCACACACCCCTGGACTTTCTATCTTCTGCACTTTTTGACTTTGTGGCCACAGCCAGGTTGGATTAGCTAGCATTTGTAGTGGAAACAACATGTTGCAAATGTGTAATAAACCTGTGCTTCACTTTGGGATGTGCGTTGTCTGTGGTCACACATCTGACTGACATTTGCTTACTGCACCTGTAGTCTAGTTGACAGACTGTGAATAGGTGGCGTGTCTGTGCAATCCACTGTATTTAGTTGCAACATCAGTATAGGTGATGAGTCTGATGGCCCTGGTGTGTATGTGTTGTGTGGCCCTAGTGGCGTGTCTCCCTCATATGTGTCACGTCGCCATGACTGACATGACGGTGTTGGACTTGCTGTAGCAGTTAGCATGCACAGTGTCATTTTTCTGATCACCATCTCCATGACAGAGAGCACGTTGGAATCACAACAGAGGCAGATATGGTGTATTGGTGAGTTTATTTACATACAGGTGTGAGAATGGTGCACAGGATGGTGGGTGCTGTACATAGAAATTGGAATCCAAAGTTCCCATGTGATTTGGAAGTCTTGGTAGCTGAAATGTCCAGAGTAAAGTCCACAGTCATCTGATGAATTTGGCCAAATAGAGCTCCCCATGTCATGTGGGAGAGTTGGGTTGGCTTCGACAGGGCGTGCAGTTTGCACACAGAGGAAAAGTTCCAGAACAGGTGTTGGCTTCCTGGGGGATGTAGATGGCCATCGGCCTCTCAGTTTGGCCTCCTCAGACAGCTCCTCTTCTTGGGGGGGGGACCCTCAGGTGCAGGCTGCGGCGGTGCAGGGGACTCTCTGCCAGAGTCCTCCTCCCTCCCTGTGGCATTTGCAGTTGTTTCAGCAGCAGATGTTGTGGGCACACAGGGAGGTGAGGCCATGTTGGTGCTGATCTGGCGGAGGCATGTCAGTATGTCCCTATGCACCGCTGTCAGTTGTTCCAATGTGTCCCACTTGGACTCCATGCCAGACATGTGTGTCTCGACACGTGACATGTGTGTCTCGACACGGGACATGTGGGAGTCCAAGCGGGCATGATGGGCAGCCTGCTGCTGTTGTATGTCCTTGAGGATCCCCACTACCTGGCTGACCTCTCCGGTGCTAGTCTGGTACGCATCCGCGATGCGTGCCAGTTGTGGGTCATCATGCAGTCCAGACCCCTCTGCAAAGAGCGACCTATTTCTACCACCTCTCCCACCACCCCTGGCGACATGTGCAGGACCTGCGGTGGCACGCACAGGTGACCGTGGGCCCACTTGGGTGTTGTTCCTGGGCTCGTTGTCACCAGCTCCAGTTTGGGTCTGGGTCCCTGCGCTGTTGTCATCTGTGGTCCTTGGTCTGTCCGTGTTGGCAGGGGTGGCCTGTGTGTTGGCAGTTGTTGGAGGGGTGGGTGCAGGGGGTGCAGATGTTGGTCCTGCTGGTGCTGCATGATGACTCACACCGGAGGGTCCAGCTGGTTCTTCGCCATCCGAAGAGTGCAGAGGCTGATCCACACCAGTGAGCTCAGTGTTCCCCGGAGCCTGGGACAGGGACTCCTCCTCGTCTGCTGCTGTGTCCCCATCATCACCTGTTTTGGGGAGAGACACAGATTGTATGTTATGTTTCTACTGGCATCAATTGTTCAAACACCTGACAGTTGTGACTGTACCTCTGGATGTGGGCCTGGACATTGCATTCTCCTAAATTGTGACAGTCAGAGAGTGATATTGGTGTAGCACATTGTCCTGCCAACCTGTGGCATGTCAATGTGAATGTTGAGGTGTGTGCATGACCAGCATTGGTGGTATTTGCTTGCCATCCAGGCCTCCTTTTCCCCCAGCCCAGTTATCCCACCATGAAGCGTGCTTCCATTGCAGGGAGTGCAAGTTGTCTTTCAGGATGTCAGTCAGTGGTGTTCTGCTGTTGGTTGTTGCACAGTTCCCAGCAGGGCCTTGTGCTCCCCCAGCAGTACCCAGTGTCAGCCATCTTGTGAGTCCTTTTCCACTCCCTGTGATGTGAGCATGGTTCAGGGTGGTGTTGATGGGCCAATTGTGAGGCTGACCAACATCTGTGACTACCACTCCCATCATGCTGTTGCCTCCACCCCCTTCCCAGCATGCCCATCCTTCCTTCCTTTTGACTCTGCTTCCCTGTGGGGTGGGGTGCCTGTGCTGACAGGATGGCTGGGAGTGTTGTCCTGGCAGTTGTTTGGCTACAAGTCCCAAGAGTGTCCCTGTGCTTCACACAGCATAACCCAGGGTGGTGGTTCTTTGTGGGATCTTCAGTTAGGATGTGAGGCATTGCATTCTCCCAGGTGGGTTATGTGGAGTTAGTGTTGAGAGGGTGTGTGAGTGGAGGTGCTTGTAACTATGGTCAGTGCTGTGAGTCCTCCTTCCCACCCAGCCAGATATCCCACCATGGAACGTGCTTCCATTGCAGGGAGTGCAAGTTGTCTTTCAGGATGTCAGTCAGTGGTGTCCTGCTGTTGGTTGTTGCACAGTTCCCAGCAGGGCCTTGTGCTCCCCCAGCAGTACCCTGTGTCAGCCATCTTGTGAGTCCTTTTCCACTCCCTGTGATGTGAGCATGGTTCAGGGTGGTGTTGATGGGCCAATTGTGAGGCTGACCAATATCTGTGACTACCACTCCCATCATGCTATTGCCTACACCCCCCTTCCCAGCATGCCCATACTTCCTTCCTTTTGAGTGGACTTCACTGTGTGTGAGTGTGACAGCAATGGCAAGATGGCTGACAGTGTGGTCCTGTTGTTTGTTGGTGCCCAGTTCCCAGCAGGGCCTTGTGCTCCCCACAGTTGTGGCCCGTGTCAGACATCTTTGAAGTGGCTTTTGACTCCCTGTGAGGTGTGCATGCTTCAGTGCTAACTTGCTGGGCCATGTGGGTGTGAGATGTTGATCTGTGACTACCACTCCCATCATGCTATTGCCTCCACCCCCTTCCCAGCATGCCCATCCTTCCTTCCTTTTGACTCAGCTTCCCTGTGGGGTGGGGTGCCTGTGCTGACAGGATGGCTGGGAGTGTTGTCCTGGCAGTTGTTTGGCTACAAGTCCCAAGAGTGTCCCTGTGCTTCACACAGCATAACCCAGGGTGGTGGTTCTTTGTGGGATCTTCAGTTAGGATGTGAGGCATTGCATTCTCCCAGGTGGGTTATGTGGAGTTAGTGTTGAGGGGGTGTGTGAGTGGAGGTGCTTGTAACTATGGTCAGTGCTGTGAGTCCTCCTTCCCACCCAGCCAGATATCCCACCATGGAACGTGCTTCCATTGCAGGGAGTGCAAGTTATCTTTCAGGATGTCAGTCAGTGGTGTCCTGCTGTTGGTTGTAGCACAGTTCCCAGCAGGGCCTTGTGCTCCCCCAGCAGTACCCAGTGTCAGCCATCTTGTGAGTCCTTTTCCACTCCCTGTGATGTGAGCATGGTTCAGGGTGGTGTTGATGGGCCAATTGTGAGGCTGACCAATATCTGTGACTACCACTCCCATCATGCTATTGCCTACACCCCCTTCCCAGCATGCCCTACTTCCTTCCTTTTGAGTGGACTTCACTGTGTGTGAGTGTGACAGCAATGGCAAGATGGCTGACAGTGTGGTCCTGTTGTTTGTTGGTGCCCAGTTCCCAGCAGGGCCTTGTGCTCCCCACAGCAGTACCCAGTGTCAGCCATCTTGTCAGTTGTTTTCCACTCCCTGTGATGTGAGCATGGTTCAGAGTGGTGTTGATGGGCCAATTGTGGGTGTGACCAATATCTGTGACTACCACTCCCATCATGCTATTGGCTACACTGACTTGACCAGCATACACAGAATTCCTTCCTTTCAGTGAGCTTCCCTGTGAGGTGGTGTTCTAGTGGTGTTTAAATATCTGGGAGTGTTTGTTGGTTCTATTTGTGCCACTGCCTTGCTGTATTTGTTGTTAGGTTTGTACATGTCATGACACAGTTACATATCACTATGAGATGGGAGGTATTGTGTTTGTCTGACTAGCATTCACATCTTGGGATGAATATCTTTTGGTTGCTGTGTATTTGCTAAGGGTGCATGGTTTGCCTATCCCCTTGACTGTGATGTGTGTGTGTTGTCACACCATATTGTGTATATTAGTTGTGTACTCACCAGGCTCTGGGATGTCTGTTAGTCCGTATACGCTCACTGGTGGTAGGATGGCCCGCACCTTCTCCTCCCAGGGCCTGAGGTATACTGGTTTTACAGGAGGGCCACTGCCGGTGTGCTGGCTGAGGAGGTAGTCCTTTTTGAGTAGGTCCCAGACCCTCCTGCGCACATCATACCACCTGTTCTGGATGTCTTCCTTTGTGCGCAAACATGGTGATTGTGCGTTCACCCTGTCGACAATCCTCGCCCACATCTTGGTTTTCTGCGACATGGGGGTCTGTTGTACCAATGTACCAAACAACTGTGGCTCTACCCTCAGGATCTCGTCTACCAGGACTTCCAATTCACTATCTAGGAACTTATGGTTCTTCTTTGGGGGCATGGTGATGGGTGGTGGTGGTGATTGATGTGTGTGTGTGCAAGTGGGGGGTGTGAGTGTAGGTTTAGCTGGGTGTGTGTGAGGGTGCTATTTGTAGGTGTGGTAATGGTGTGTGGCTTGTGTGATGTATGAGCTGTGAGTGTGTCTGTGGTTGCTGTGTGATGGTGTTGTGTGCTGGCAGGTCAGTGGAATTTGCAAAGGATCATGGTCGGGATTTGTGGCCTTTATGTAGGTGGAGTTGGAGGTGTGTCCTTGTTCCATTTTTTTTCCCTCCCTGTATTTATTGGCTTTGTGGTTGCTTGTTTGGCCCTATTTTTTCTGATTTTTCCTTGGTGTTTTTGGTGCATGTAGGAGTCGTTCTTGTGTCCGAGTAGGACGCTGCAGTTGTCTGGTGCGATCTTGTCTGACTCGTTCCCGCTGTGTGTCAGCTAGGTTTCATATGCGGCGTACGAGTCGGTCGCGTAGTATTGGGTTGCTTCGGCTGGGTTTTGTATGCGTGTCGGTCGTATGGCTTGTGCTCCGGGCGAGTCGGTCGTGTTTTGCACGCACAGCATCGTACTACGCGGGTCGGAGTTCGCGGGTACGTTTCGTTCGGGTTCAATCCGGGTGCGTGTCGGTCGGTTCGTTTCGCGTGATTTCCCGGCCGGATGGCTTGTTTCCGTCCGGCTCGGTCGGTCGTTTTGTATTCCGTCCGAGTCGGTCGGATTTCACATGCATTTCATCGTACTACCAGGGTCGTACGGCGCCGGTCCGAGTCGGTCGGACTAAATTCCCGTACCGAGTCGGTCGGTATGTTTTCGGCCCGAATCGGAATCGGCCCCAGAGTAGCTGTTCCGAGGACTGGCGAGATCGGCAGCACGGGTACAAAAAAGTAATGTAAATAGAGTAGCACGAATTAACAAGTAGACAGAAGCGCTTGTGAAAAGCATAGCGCTCTAAAAAAAAATAACGTATGCAAAAGGGGGCGGTCCCCATATTGCAAGTGAAAGGACAAGGAAAAAGGAACCCACGAAAAAAAAGTAGTCCTTAGAGGAGTACTTAAACACTGACATCGTAGGAAGATAGTACTTGGCCGGTGCTGCATAGCTAGAAAGTGGAAACAGAAAGGAGGGAAAAGAGGGAAAAGAGGAACAATTGCCCAGTAGCAAGGATTTTCAAAGGACAGTGGCACAGACAAATAAAAAGCAAGGGCAACCAGTGGGTGGACTTTAACTCAACAAACCATCAACAACAGGTAGCTAAGCGACAGCGCAAGCGCTGTTACGCTCGACCTAAAAAATGACATGTTCCATGAACACCAGAGTCCACCCATCAACCACAATCCTGGGAGCCAAACAAACAATAGTAAAGGGATGAAAAACACCTCTTCTTGGTACTAGGAACAATTCTATTGCATGAACTGTCCACAAAATTATTGTTTTGACTCTGAAACTGAAAGAAACAATAGAATAAATATTGATTCATCTAACTGTTTATTTTTTTCAATCTGGATAGGGAAAAAGCGAAACATCTGCAGTCATGATACAAAACCATTTTAGTTAAGAAAAGTACAGATGGGAAAACCCTCACTTTTGTGTCAGTAGTAGAATTAAACATTATCATTCATATATGCTAATCAATGTTTTGATTCTATGGCAAGACTAGAGGCTTCAGATTATGTTGGTTCAAAGTTTATCAACAGTTATGAAAAAATGGATTACTTGCTGGTTTGTAATAGAACTCCAAAAACATTGAGTCTGGTGACCCTGCCATGTGGATAATGTACTCCAATCGGGCTCCAGCAGTGCAAGATTTTAAAGCTATTCATCAGAACCTCTGACTGAACGGACACCATACATGGAGGTGTCAATACCCGCCTGAGCTAAAATCCATCTGATCCAACAAGCTAATATCAGACAGGAAATAGGACCATGAGGATGCGCAAAAGAAATTAGTAGCTGACCAAATGGAGAGTCTCTGAGGGAAGACTTGACCATTTCATGTTCCTGAAGACAATGAACAATGCACAGTGATTAATTTGAGCTGGTGGTTTCTGTTGCTTGGCACCAGCACTTAAATTGGTTTCCGGTGCTTGACACCGGCACTTAATTATCATCACCACACTTATAACACTCTGGCATATGGTGGTGCTGCTCATCTAATTTAGAGATGAGCAGAACAACGGTTGTTTATGAATACAATATACATTAAAAAATTACTACTACATGCCTCCCAGCCATTCCTGTAGCTGGAGACCTGGAATAATCGGAACTGTCGCACTTGCAGGTGAGAGAGATGGTTAGTAGTTGTTTTGGTACCGTCATTGGCAGCCATGATGGGGCAATGGGTGGTGCAAGCTGCAGTGACCTCCTGGTCAGGGACCTGGCACTTATTATTTTACAAATTAAGCACTGACAACACATAGTTTTTGGGTTCCCAGAAAAGCTGGAAATTAGATTTGTCTGACTGCTGATTTCATTTTTTGAAAATTACAAATGAGACTCGTTCTGGGATAAAGAAGCTAAGTGGTAAATCCAGGGTTTGAAGCTTGCAAGAAACCAAACAAAGGAGTAGAGCCAGTTGTTTCCTAGAAAAGAATGAGTTATCAATTCAATGCTGAAGAAAGTTCAGAACCAGTGAAACATCCGTCTGAATTTACAATGCAGGAATACCAAGAGGAAGAGTGCATTATAGTCCTTCCCTTGAATGATGAGTTCTGCGAGGTAGTAGACGCCTCCAGCCGTCATTTGGTGGCGGCTGCCATGGGGTCCTTTGAGAGGTGCCTGAAGCAACTGGCACATTCCTATGCAGGTCCCTTAGACCTGTCCCAAGCTCAATCCAGCACCTTTGGTGCTCTTTAAGAACCCCAGCAGCCCCTGCTGCGACCCCACAAAGCGCAAAGGGGACCTCACCATGGACCTCAGTGCCTTCGAGAGATTAAACGCGGCTTTCCTTGCGCGCACTGCCCCTCCTGAAGAGGCTGCGGAAGAGTTAGGCAAATTTGTTGCCACATTTACATCTGTCAATATGGCGCAAGTCTCAATTAAGAAAATCTTCCATCCTCGAATTATGTGGGGTCAGGCTGTGGCAGAGTGTGTATGGGTGGCAGTTTCTACACACAAGGCCCTCCCCGGGCTCAAGGCTTCTGTAAAGGACAGGAACAGTCCCGCTTCAGGGAATACTTCCCCACCAGAAGAGACTGCAGAGTCTGCAACCACAGAGGCGCCTCCAGGGGACAATTCCAGTTGGCCCAAACAGGCGAGTGTTCTCCCTTCTTCCCAACTAAAGGTGGGAGGTCATTTGGATATGTTCTTACACAATTGGTAGGCTCTTACCTCCAATGCATGGGTTCTACAAACCATACAAGGTTTCCAAATAGAATTTTATGGTTCTCCCATCCAGCCTTCGCATCCACATCAACTAGGCCACCTTGATAGATCAAGAGGTGGCAGATCTGCTTCGGAAGGAGGCGATTTCTCCCACTTACCTCCACCTGCATGGGTTTCTCAGCAATCTGTTCCTGGTGGAGAAGCGGGATGAGGGCCAGAGGCCTGTAATCAATCTCAGGGATGGCTAGTGTATCGCTGCTTCAAGATGGAGGGCATACACCTTTTGCATGATCTTCTGAGACCAGACGACTGGATGGTCCCTATTTTTCCCTCGTACCACAGATTCCTCAAGTTCAGGAGGTGAGAACAGGTTTACAAGTTCAGGACTTTACCGTTCAGACTCTCTTAAGCCCCTTGGTGTTTCACCAATGTGTTGAAACCATTCATAGAAAATCTCAGGGCCCAGGGTTATTGCCTGATTACCTATCGAGGCAATCACCTTCTAATGGACCAGTGTCCGGTCAACCTGTCACAACAACTGCAGATGATGATTCATCTGTTGGAGAGTTTGGGGTTCATCATCAACAAGAAGAAGTCGCTTCCGACCCCTTCCAAACAGACCACCTTTCTGGAGTTTGTGGTCAGCACTACAAAGAAAACTGTGAGTCTCCCATCTCAGAAGATAGCGAAAATCTGGGGGGAGATCTGGAAGAAACTTTCCAGACCCACAACCTTGTTGCGACAGATCGCACGAGTGGTAGGTCTCCTATCCTCCTCGATACAAGCACTCTTCCCGGGCCTGCTGCATTACAGGGCCCTGCAGCAGCTCAAAGCCTCCCACCTCCGCAGGGGCCTCCGGTACTCGGAACAGGTTCCACTGACGGAGAAAAATCAAGAACGAAATGCAGCAGTGGCTGGCGCACAAGGAAGCCTGCAACCCGGATTTGGTAATTTAATCCAACGCCTGCAAGTCTGTATGGGACGCTCACTGCTGGGACTCATTTACCGGCAGAAAATGGTCCACCAAAGAGCAGTCACTACACATAAATTGTCTGGAGCTCATGGCGGGCTTGTTTGCGGTTACAATGCTTGACCAAGGAAAAGGTGACTTGTGTCCTTCTCAAGATGCACAGCCTTTCAGTGGTACATTACATCACCCAGATCGAAACTCCTGGCAGTCTGGCCAAAGACTTCTGGGCCTTTTACCTGTCCAGCAATGTGTCCGTGATGATCTCCCAGGAGCCTCAAACAGGGTGGCAGATTGGTGCTCGAGAGAATGGTCAGTCACGAGCCTGTGGCAACTAGACCTGAGGGTCTTCAGGGAGTTGGAGGAACGTGGGGGCCTCTTCACAGTGGACCTTTTTGTGTCTCAGCTGGACCATCAAGAGGCCAGATATTTCAGTTGAAAGCCATACCCGCTGGTGGTGGTGACGGATGTCTTCCTTTAGGATTGGTGGGCGGAGAAGGAGTACGCGTTTCCCCCTTTTGCTATGATCATGCGCCTCTCAACACAGGTACAACATCAACAAGCGACCATGGTTCTGATCATGCCGTATTGGAGATCTCAAGTCTGATTTCTGGTTCTTTTAGAACTTTCCTGGGATTCGCCAATCCTTCTACCCCACGCACCAGATTTCCTTCAGGATTCTCTGGGCAACAACATACGCTTATTCTGAAGGGTAGAGTGCCTCTCATGGTGTGGCGGATTACAGGGAACGCTGGAGAATCCTGGGGCTTCCACAAGAGGGTGAAAGTATGTTGGCCACGGCCTGGGCAGATGGAACCACGAAGAGATACAAGTCTGCATGGCCCAAATGGATTTGTTGGTATCTTCAACTCAGTGAGGATCACCTCAGGTGCGAAGTTGTCCCTGTCATGAATTTCTTGGCCTCACTGGCTTCACAGGGCCTGGTGTATAGAACGATTAATTTGTATCAATCAGCCATTTCAGCAGGTCATTTGCCAATACAAGGCGTGAACGTCAGGGAGCACCCGCTGGTAAGAAAACTGATGAGAGGGATCCATTTGGCCCTGCCCCAGGAGCCACGGTATTCATCCTTGTGGGATGTTACCAAAGTGCTTCACCTTTTCAAGTCTTGGCAGTGCAGTGATTTTTTTGTCAAGAAAAGAATTGTTTGCTAAGTTGGCAATGTTGTTATGCCTAACCTCCTGTCACAGGGTTTATGATGTGAGAGTGCTCGGCATTACCGGGCGGGTTTTTACCCCACGGAGGATTACCTTTAATATTTCAAGGAAAACAAAATCCAGTCAGGGTTAGGATTTATAAAGTTTATAATTATCTGATCTAGCCAATATTGAAATTCTGCATGTTCATTGAACCCTTAACAGTGTCCAATTCCAGTAGCTCTCCCTCTATCTGAGGGCTAACTTTTCGTTGCCTTCACGGCTGAACGTGGGTATGTGGTTCATAGAATAAGAAATCCCTTTGATATTCATGGTATTTGTAGAAAAGCATAGTGAGGGGAAGTTTGTAATCATCCTAGTGAATGTTGCAGAAGTGCTCCTGCATTTCTGGTTTTAGCAGTCTTTTGGGACTGCCTATACAGGTTAAACTGTAGGAGCAAACCATCATAGAGGTAAACCATTGTCTAATTGTGTATTTATCATCTCTATCATACTTTATATAACTTTTTTCTTTTAGTTTACTGATCAAGCAATATTAGTCTTTTTAGCAGACAAATTCCATCTCTTCTGTTCGCAGATGATATGATATTGATTGTAAAAACACCTATGGGCATGGAAAATATACTGAACAGGTTTGCAACATCATGTACCGATCTTGGTCTAGAGATAAACTGTTCAAAGACCAAATTCATGGCTTTTAACCCCCACCGCTGTTTTAAAGGGAAAATTAGGTTGGGTTCAACCATGCTTGACCATGTTTTTGACTATCTAGGTGTCAGGCTGAATAACAATTTGAGTTGAACTGATCAAATCCAAAAGAGTACCATAACACAAAGGCATGTTGACTCAGCAGTGGCCAAAAAACGGAATCAAACAGCCTACTGCCCTATTTCCCCAGCCCCTGCAATACATCGAGCTAGAGGTCTGGAGCAGCCCTCTATGGTGCAGATTTTTGGGGCTTGGACCAGACAAACAGTTTAGAGCTGGCAGAAAACTAGTTCATAAGGTCTATATTAAAACTCCCAAATAGTACCACACTCATCCCGATTCAGCTACACCTTGGCCTAAGAAGTGTTAAACATATAGCTGAACTGAAGACTCTATTGTTTTGGGTCAGGATATGGTCCACCAAAACTCAGATCCCCGTAAAAGAAGCTGTTGAGGAAGTACAAAACCTCGATAGAGCAGTGGGACGGGTGAAGTGGATTAGAGAGGTGTGGCATTGGTTAGTGAAATTGGGTCTGAAGGCTATGTGGGACAACCCAAAATCCCTGACAAAAAAAGCAGAACCTCTTCTCAAAGCGAAGTTCTGGGCTCATATTCAGCACTCATGTTATGCTGTCATATCACAGGGCACCCTGACAGGAAGGTTTTTAGAGTTCAACAAATAAGTTTTATTTGAGCCATTTATGGATGAAATTGAACCCCCACACGCATGTGCACTCTACTTACAATTCAGGTATGGAACACTACCTTTGAATTTTTTCAGAAGTGGATGGACTCGAGCTACTGTAACTCCAGTGTGCCCTGCTTGTTCTCTTAGTCTTGAATCTTTAGACCATTATATTTTTTTCTGCCCCTGCTATGCCCAGACTAGAAAAAAGTGGCTTATACCCCTATGCCAGATTCTATCATTTAGGCGACCAGCAGATGCGCAGCGAGTTTTCAGATCAGGCTCCACTAAATGGCTAGTGTTCGCCATCTCACTGTACCTGCTTTATACTTGGCAAATTAAGTCTAAGTTGTTAACCGCAAAGTAAAGCAGAGTTCAATACAGGTCAAGGCATAGCATGTTAATACATTATGACTTTCTTGATAAAATTTCTTTTTTTTTAATGTCGATTGGTCATACGCTATTTTTATATTTTACTATTTTAAATTTTATAACTTTTATGATATGACTATTTATGATTCACTGTATACTGTATTTTATTAAGGAACTTTGTTGTTTATAAATTTTGTGAATGATTTTTATTTGATCGAATAAAGAATCTCTCTATCTAGTATTTTTAGAAATCTGGTGGTTTGGGGAATCGGGGAGTTGTTCTGTTTCTTTCATCCTTAAATTCAGATTTGCACAGGAGTTTCTTTGTGTTAATGCATGTTTGAAATAACAACCTAGGTGTGTTTGTTTTGAAGGCACGTGGCCACTACTGGTGCACCAGTCACTCTCTCTCTCTCTCTCTCTCTCTCTCTCTCTCTCTCTCTCTCTCTCTCTCTCTCTCTCTCTCGAGCATCACGGGATTAAGGGCCAGATGTACGACTAGGTTTTGCTGGCCAAACGGGTTTCCGACCCGTTTGCGCATGCAAAACCTACATGGCCATGTACAAACACTACTTTGCGAGTCGCAAAAAATTGAGACTCGCAAAATAGTGTTTTGCGACTCGCTATTAGGAAGGGGCGTTCCCTTCCTAATAGCAACTCTCTAGCCATGTATGAATGTTTTGCGACCGCAATAGCGGTCGCAAAACACTTGCCATTTACACCCTTCTTCAAGAGGTTGGTAATGGAGTCGCAAATGGGAAGGGGTCCCCAGGGGACCCCTTCCCCTTTGTGACTGGCTCTAAAAATAATTTCTAAGGGCAGGCAGTGGTCCCAGGGACCACTGCCTACCCTTAAAAAATGAAACGAAAACGTTTCATTTTTTTTTCCTTTTAAATGCATCCCGTTTTCCTTTAAGGAAAACGGGCTGCATTTAAAAAAAAAAAAACTGCTTTATTGACAAGCAGTCCCAAACATGGAGGTCTGCTGAGCCCCCAGCAGGCCACCATCCATGGGAGGGCCAGCCATTCCCAATGGGGTCGCAAATTGCGAGTGGCTCATTAATATTCATGAGCCTCGCTTTTTGCGGCCCCATTGGGAATCGCAATCAGTGTCGCTGACACTGTTGTACATTCCAAATTGTGACTCACAATTTGCGACTCGCAATTGAGCGCAAATTGCGAGTCGCAATTTGGAATGGTCGTACATCTGGCCCCAATTGCATCAAGCATAGCAGGGGCTTCAGGAGAGAGAGAGAGATACAAGGAGAAAGACAGAGGTCAGAGAGGGACATGAAAGGAGAGAAAGAAGCGAAAGATAGAGACACACACAGAGACAGAGAACTGATGGCTGGAAAGAGAGAGAGCTAAAGAAAAGGAAGGAATGGAGCAGGGCTGATTTGAACATTTTTGCGAGGGCTGCTTTTCAATCCAGGTCTGGCTGTGCCTAGGGATTTTAGAGTATAATTTTAGTCAGCTCATTTTATGCCAAAGCATGACAACATTAGGCGGCCTAAAGACTCTCAAGTTTGGCAGTAAGGGATTTTGGTTTTAAGTACAGCATAGAGTTCTGAGACAGCTGTAGGCAAGTCAACTTGGAACAAAAATTGTGTGTCCGCTGCATTTTTCTACGTTTAGATGAGTTTGTGGCATTCACCACATAATCAGTCATCTGCTGCAATATTTGCAGATTTCAAGAAATAAAGGTGTTTCTACCTCAAACAAATTTAACAGTAATTAAAATTGCTGCCACAGTAGACAATGCAGGAATTTAAAAGGTGATAGGTGTTCTAGATAGGGTAAATATCCACATGTACTGAACTGGAAAGGACTTTGCCATCAGTAAGACACAAAACATTAAGTACTTAAGACAGTGTAAACAATGATTTATTTTTTGACTTGACATTTGTGGGCATGATTCACAAAGGCAAATTACACTTTTGAGTAAGTTTACACTTTGCAGTAAGTCTACTACTTTCAGTAACCACAAACTGCAAGTGTAAACTTACTACAAAACTGTAAGTTACATGTCTCCATCCTCAGAGAAATATAATTAGCTTACTCTTGTGTGAGTGGATGACTTCCCTCCCTAAACCCCTCTTACTCCTCTCTAATCCCATCCCCTTAGGTAGTATCTTGCCTCTTTTCCCACCCATTCCCCTGTGTCCTTCCCACATTTACTACTAAAATCTACATGTGAGGAGACTCTGCAGTCGGGGCAGGAGAACTCCGAACATATATCTATTGGAAAAGCTTTCATTTTGTATTACATTTTGTAGTATGTTTTGCAGTACTACAAAGTGCACTTTGAAAATCAGGCCCACAGTGTTAGACTATTCACACAAATTCATGTTCACATCACAAACACTGTTCTCAAAGGAGGAGTTATACTCAACTGGGCACTTTTAGAGTTTAGCAGAGCTCCCACCTCAACAACATCATGATTCCTATGCCCTATTTCGAGTCATGGGATTTCCTAGATTTCTGACAGTGGAGCCTCATCTGGTTCCACTGTCAGAAACTCTTGATTCACTGGTCCCCCACAGCACCGCAGTGTCACAGTGGCAGCCACCACGCTCTATTTATGGTACGGTGAACTTCGCTAATTTTCTATGCCTGCCACTGAGTTTTCATACACAGATCTGATGACATGACAGGGCCTAGCATGGAAAACGAACAATGGTCCCAATGCGCTGGGGTAAAAGCCCAACCATGTCTAGGCCACTGATATTTAGTTTTCACAAACACAATTCTGAGCAGACAAGCATTGAAGGCACAGAGATCCAGGAGGGAATCTTCAGATATGGCAGACCTTTGTCTGAAAGGAGAGTAGAGACCTGGAGGCCTCCACTGGCATGGTGTGCTGGTAAGCTGCCCTCCATGGTCGGATTGACCCTGCCAAACTTTAGAAAAATTTGAAGCATATTGCAGCAAATGCCTAATTTTTGCAGTTGGTTGCAGGTTGTGGGACTGGCACTCATTTTAGGGGAGGATGACTTTTCATCAGGCTTAGATTCAGAACAAAAGACAGAAAGACTGAGAAAGGGACAAAGGTGGAAAGGAAAGATATGAAAATAGTGACAAAAGGGAGAACCAGGGATGAAATAGAAACTGCATGAGTGAGATAAAGAGAAAGGAAGTGTAGAGGGCGGAAGGGAAAGAGGCATGATGATGGATCGAGACTAGGCAGTCTTGGTATTCAGCAACAACAGCAATGAGCAGCACCGTGGTGGTCTCAGTTTATCATGCACTCAAAGGTATAATGGAAGCAACGGAAAACTCTATTTCTTCCTCTTTGTTTGACAAAGGTTAGCAGAGAAATCCTTCCAAAATAGACTGAATACCTAGTAGCCGAAGGAAGGGTGAGGTAAAACGTCATTCATGTTTTGACTAGTCATTCAGTGCAAAGTAAAATATGTAATGCAGATTCTAAAGAGGACTTGCCACACTCTTTAGTTTGGATAAATTCACGAAGTTGAAGTTAGAAAACCACCAGTTTTTGACTTGTAGTCGATTCACCAAGTGTCTGAGGAGTACTCTCGGAAATCTGGATCAGTTATAGCTTTTCCAGAATACTTACATGCACAAGAAATTATGGATGCAATGTCTCCATCTGGTGGAAAATTGTGCAAAATTAAATTATCAGAAAAAGTGCATTTTCATTTTGTTAATTTAGTTTTGCTTTTCTGCAGTGGTGAAATATTTCCCCTGCCAGGAACCCTTATTACATATAGGGGTGTTCCCTCTATCCCATCGTGGCAGACAGTGTCGAAGGTATGTGAATGCACACAATCATGCACGTTTGGTTTGCAGATGACCCTCCCATGTAGCCCCACCCCATCTCCTGCATTTACGAATGCTGAAAATCAATCCACTCTGCTGATGAATTATCTGTGTTTTAAAGGGACTTCAACAGGGTAAAACTCCATTCACTTTTACTCTGAAGACTAGGATACAGGATATTTTGCACTTTCAAACTGCTGGTTATGCGCACATGGGTAATAATTAGGTGCACAAAAATCTTTGTGAATTGGACCCAGGGTACGCACTTATCGAAGGGACTGCAGTGGTAGCATCTGAAACCTGCTCTTGAGTCATTAGCGAAACAGAAGGTTACATGTCCCAGTGATATTAACTGTTAGTCCCAAACGTGCTAACAGACAACATTAGTACATGGGTAGTGCAAGACATTCAGAGCATCAATTAACGATTGGGCCAATAGCATATTTGGGTGAAAAGTCAATGTTAGTGCTGCACTTAACTGTATTGTGTTGTGTTGTGTACAAAACAATGTCTCAGAAGCAACCCCTTAGGCCAAAATTTACCATCTTCAAACAAAGTAACACTACTTAGGGCCCAATTACAAGTTTGGCGGAGTAATACCTCTGTCGAAGGTACAATCCTACCTGATTAAGATTTGCACCAGGTGCGAATACAAACCCAGGGGCACATTCACAAGGGCATTGTGCCACCAGAGTGCCACTTTTTCCATTGCTCGGGTGGACAATGCCCTGCTCCATATTTACATAGTTGTGTTAAGTCACTTTGCATGGCTTGACGCCGCCTTGGAAATATTGTACTCTTTCACGCAGCTATCTGCGTGAAAGAAGCATTCAATGGGTTTGGCTGCGGGCGTTCCACCACAACACCATTGCTTTTTGATGCTGCCCCAGATTTACAAAGATCTGAGGCAGCACCAACAACTAACGCCACTGAAAAGCAGGCGTTAGAGTGGCGTAACGAGGAGAAATACTTTTAGTTCTCCTTGTTTTTTGATCTTTCTATGTTTGCTGCATTCTGCAGCACACATAGAACGAGCAAATCACCTTTAATGATTGTTTATGTGCAGGAACTGTGCAGGAAGGTGTACCTTCCTGCACATAAACAATCATACCTGCAGCGCAGGTACCCTTCACCATGGCGCAAGGGTGTCTGCATTGGCGCCAGGCAGCTTTTTTTGCGCCAATGCAAGAGAAAACACAGGCGTGCTGCGCATTCTTGTGAATATGATACATCCCTGCGTTTTTTAGATGACGCAGCGCTTCTAAATTGCTTGCAGCGCCGTGCTGCGTCATTTCTTTGTAAATATGCCCCCCACTGTCTCCCTTGTACACACACAAATTTCATCTTCTTTAAGTAGCTTGTGTGCCCTTGTCTGCTGTACTGGTTTCGTTTTTGCCAAGGGGAAACATTTGGCAGTATGAAATATTGTGTCATCATGCATGCTCTTAAGTTACAAATTACATTTGCA
Organism: Calotriton arnoldi; assembly: GCA_963921515.1. Classification (NCBI taxonomy): domain Eukaryota; kingdom Metazoa; phylum Chordata; class Amphibia; order Caudata; family Salamandridae; genus Calotriton; species Calotriton arnoldi. The sequence continues at coordinate 434,249 of CAWUFW010013955.1, forward strand.
TACCTGTGTGTTGAAACACATTCAGAAATGGGAAAAACAATGGGAAAAGCAATCAGGCATGAGCCCAGTAAATCAGGGATTCACAAAGTTATTCACCTTTCTCGCTACACTAGCTAGAACTAGGGGGTGAATTGATGGCCCATATAATCCCAGCCGCTCACCATGTACGTCTTGTAATTGTGGCTTTAATGCTGGCCCAAATAGTGCCCAAACCTTGAGCTAAACAAAAAGATGCTCAAAGGTATGGGCAACAATCAGGGGTATGAAGCAGTCATTTAGATATACTCCCTCCTTTCAACAAACAAAATACAATGTAGTTGCAACATAACAACACAGATGGTGACAGCTGAAATTTATCAGAAATTACCCCAAAGTAAGTCTGCAATGGCACACATGTCCTGGAACAGGAAATCTCGGCACTCTATGATGGTAACTACTGCTTCATAAATGTAATAGCCATGTTCACATGATTCTTACATTTTCAGGCATAGTACCCTCAATGGTTTGAAGGTGTGTATGCGAAAAAAGCCTTCTGGTAGGTATGCATGACGCGCATGAGAACAATTACCTTTTGTGGGTGGTCTATTTACATGCAACATATGTAACATTTTGTGTAATCTCCCAAAAATCGTTGATAAGTTTTTGCAGGTACTCCAGCAAATATGGCTCAATTTTTGACACCCAAAACACTCTATGAAGTCAGGCAGACTGTAAATCATTTACCTTCCACAACCATCATAGGATATTGCATGCCTAGGGTACCAATCAGTCTTTTAAGACCACAGGATTATTTATTTATTAATAGTAGACTCCAGAGTGCTTTTTCTTCCCACGGATGGACACACTCAAGACATCCACACTATGAATATATACATTCTTTATTATTAATTAATGCCCAAATCTAGTGCACCTTAGATATTACTATGAAAATAAACAAAATGGTTGTGATCAAAAAGATGTTTAGTGCATTAAAAATGGCAGCATATTAGATGGTGGTCATTAAATCAAAGCAATGAGGGCCTGATTATGAGTTTGGCAGTGTGGGAGCAGGGCAGGACGCCACTGTCCTGCTCCCACACCGCCAAACTGCACCACCGACCTCCCTCCGCTTTACAAGTTGCAATTCAGGCGGGCTGTCCTGCGACGGCTGGCCCACGGCACTGCATTTCAATGGCTCATAGGAGAGTCTTCGAAAGGCAGCGACGTGGGCCCGCCACATCGCTTTCCAGCATGGCATGGACTGTAAAGTCTATGCTGTGCTGGAACAGGGGGTGAATGCACACAGGTGGGCACATGCTTGGCACTTTTATGGCATTCCAAGCTGTGGGCATTCCAAGCTGTGGAAAGCAAAGGAAAGACCAACTATGCCATCCATTGGCCTTCAGCTAAGGTGTCTGTATCATGCAGCTGGACTGAAGCTCCCAGGGGAAGCTGAAGATGTTGCTTCCAAAAGATGTATTTGCATTAGACTTGAATACCCCTTTATTGTTAATATGAAACTGCCAAACTTTGTGATTAGTAATGTAAAGTTTAAGAATTAGCAGACAAACTCTGTTGAATATTTGGTAAAATCTATAACACATTATAATTCACACTGATACATGATATATTGGCAATTGGTGCACTATAAACCAATAATAAAGAAAATATTATATGATGAACATGTGCAATCAATATTAAATGAAATATGCGTTTGTAAATAAGAAATGTGCATATGAATGCATGAATAACTAGATTGATACGGAAACAATACAAGGAAATATATGTGTATAAATATATGCACATTGATAAATAAAACAGCTAGGCAAAAGCTTTATGTGTAATTCGACCATGCAACATTGTACAAAACCAAAAATGAATACAAAAGGGATTAAAAGCAATTAAGGCTGGCTCAAGAAGGCTATACAGCAAACTTCAGCAGCTATAGATCTCCTTTCACATGAATTAATGGGTTTGTTTCGCACATCAAAAAGTGAGACTTTCAAATCTGCAGCAATGAAGAGAGAATCTATATGGGGGATGTTATAACATAAACATAACATGTGAATATGTAAAGCACACGTTCCCCCAAGGGTATCTTGGCACTGAATAACAGATGTTTATTGATAACAATTAATATGTCTCTCGTGAGGAGGTGAAAGGAGGTGAAAGTTTATCAAAGCACAGAGTTCAGTATGCACTCTGACTGGGAAGGAGATCTCTTCTAAGGTAGAAAGCAATAGCTTGATGAGACTGCTGGTCCATTGGATAGGGTGTGTTGCTGTTCATGCGTATTACTTCAGCAGGACACAAATGACAAAACCCACCCCACAATAATGAAAATCATTATTTTCCCACCAAACAAGTTCAAAAAGACAAAACCAAAAAAAGGCAAGATTGGTTCCAAATTAAATCCAATCAACAAGCCAGAACCAATAGGCTTAAAAACATGCAAAATGCAAGTTGTGTTTGAATCATGGAACACAGTGTGCAACAGGTTAACAAAAGGAGTTGGAAACTGAGGCCCATATTTATCAAGGTTTTGCGTCGCCCTTGCACCACACCAATGGCTACAGTGAAAAGAAGCTTTTAAAGAAGATCATGAATAAAGAAAATAATTTTTAAATCAAGTTTTTGCATTCTGTGGTATTTTTCCAAATTATTCTGAAATCTACTGTATAGTTTACGTACATTCATGTGCCTGATATAATTCTGTGATAATTTGAGTGCTTGGTCTCCTGTGTTATAAATGTCATTATGGATCTTCCAGACCTGTGCACCTTTTTCAATTTTTGCTAAAACATACACCTACTATGGTGATAAGTGCAATAGTTGTTGCCTCAGTCTCTATGTGAATTATTTATCACTACAGCCATCCCTGCCAGCAACAAGATTGCCAGGCAAGACCGTCAGCAAAAGCCCGAAGGTGGGGTCGCCATGAGATTCAAAGGTACCATCAGCAGACAACCTAAACTTCTCCCTGGGTGGAAACCTTATATACAGACCACGCAAATTTTGCCAGTTACATACCAGACTTCCTTGCACCACTCATCATCACTGCCAGCACCTTCATCTTCCTTGAAGACCTTAATTTTCACCTAGAAGACCACACCAACCCAAAACCTTTGGCCCTTCTAGAAAACGTAAAAAACCATGGCCTCATCCAGCACGTTACCGCACTTATCCACACCGTCGGACATCTATTGTTATATTTCATATAGGTACCCCGATATAGGTCTAGGTAACATCATATCCCTTCACCTACATTCTCTCCTATACTACATACATAATGGATTTGAAGGACTGACCTTTTACCCAGTTACAATACTACACACAAGTACGTAGGGTTCTTCGCTGGACACTGGCCTCATACATTATGCATGAGGATTCTTAGTTTCTTGGAATCACAGCAGGACCATCATCTCCTGAATAATAACTGTGTATAAAGTTAATTCCCGACGTCATCCTAAGTCCGACACTGGCACAGCAAGGTAGAACCCCTGGGGATACCTTAGGGTATATAAACACCACATGTTGCTGAGATAGTCTGAGGAGATCAGGACTTCCCAGCCGACACACTGATGCAAGACGCTGAGGTTCCTGCATGCAGATACTCCAGCTCGCAGTCCCTTGCGGGGTGTTCATCTCGAGACCAGAACGGGGTCCTGCAGTCTCACATCAGGTAATGGGGTTGGCTTTATCTTAGAGGGATTCTTGGCTTTACACCTACTCACATGCTAGGTACATTTAGGTACATCTAGTTAGGGTGCATCGTAGGAGTACGCATTTTATTGCCATGTATTTTATATACTTGCCTGTGGTTATGATTTTACCAAAATGGTAGAAATCTACCATCTGTTTACTTTCTTAGTGCTGCTACTCATTTATATATGCTACTGTCTACTGGTGATTTCAGTGCACTTATTTTACACTAGAATGACTGTTCAATAAATACTTATTGAAAACGAGCCAACCATTTATTCTGTGTATCCCTCTGAGAACAAGTGAGCATGAGTGACTGAGCGAAAAGTAAGTTACTGTTTCCACGGTCCTGAGGGATCAGGGTTGTCATGTTCGATAGTTGCCAAGAACTATTCTCTCCTTGGTAAGGGGAAGTAATAGTGGCATCGCGAGCTAGCTGGTACACAGGCCAACATACCCGGTGCAGGTGTCTGGATTCAGTCTGGACACCAGCCCGCAGTGCATGTTGTCTGAACGCGCAGATCCAATATAGGTCTTATAGGAACTACACAACACTATTGGACCTCATTTTCTCCACGATCAGCTGCCATGATCTGGACAGACTACACCTTCTTTAGTTTCAGCATACCCATTCAACACCACCATGCACCTACCACTCCAGAACTGCCCACCGCAGTTGGAAAAACATCCCAGAAGAGGAGTGGGCTTCTGTCCTCTCTGGCCACCAGACTGAGCATACAAGCAACTTGTTGAAAGCCTTCAAGAACCTCAAAAGCTGGATCATCGCATGCACCAAGACCCTGGCTCACCTCAAGCGCAACCAACTACAAGAGCCCCACCACAGGCCAGTTGGTACACAGAGGAATTCAGGCTACAAAATGTGACTCCAAGCAATGGGAGAGCAAATGGAGAATATGTTGAGACGCCACAGATAAAGACATCTTCAAATCACCCCAAACATGCTATCACCTGCACATGCGGAACACCAAGCACACAGCTCTTGCAGATAGCATCGATGCCAACACTCACAGCAACAAATAAATCTTTGCATAATTAAAGTTTTCACTGTGCCTCCTGCCACCTTCATCAACATCATCCCCTCACAGGACCCTTGCAAAAAGCTATCTGAATTATTCTGTACCAAAATCACCTCTATATACAGCAACTTCAACCCTCAACAGAACTCCGTCATCGTTGCAACTCAAGTTTCTCATCATGGTTGAAGAACAAACCCTGACCTCATGGTCCTCCATCACCAACATCAGAAATCACTGCTACCATGAAGACCGTCCACTCGGGGGTCAAACACAAAAAAGGTGATGGGAGGACGTTTGCAATAAGTCTAGCCAATATCAATTGCTCAGAGTCGCATCCGGCCTGCAGTTCTTTTTCCCACCATGCCACCACAGATTATACTTAGCCGTATGCAATCAATCTTAACCGCTTAACCGCGGCGGCAATTCCGCCGTGGTGCGGCGGTTTAGCGGAGTGGGCGGGGCCGCGTCGACCAACGGACGTTCGCAGCACTACAGAGGTAGTGCTCGCGACGGCCGTTGGCCGACGGGCGCACGCAACGGGTTAACCTTGCTCCAATAGGAACAATCCAGTTGTACTGCCAATCCAGTTCCTCGCTGGACTGGGGGCCCCTTCTGACACTTGCCCCATCATGCCTTCACCAAAGAACTTCTACCGATCAGCAAAGCACTAACATCCATCCTCAATGCCTCCATCAACTCAGCCACATTTCTGGACACCTAGAAACATGCCACTTTCATGCCCCTGCTCAAGAAACTCTCCGCTGATCCAGCCATGTTTTCCAACTACAGACCCATCTCCATCCTACCATGCTCTGCAAAATTCTTAGAGAAAATAATTACTGGGTGCCTCACTGGCCATGTCAGCAACCACAATACAGAAGCAGTACTCATTGCCACCACAGATGACATCCACATGATCCTTGACAGAGGAGACACAGCAGTCCTCATTCTCCTGGACGTCTCTGCAGCATTTGACACAGTCTTATACTTCATCCTCAGGATGCCTGCAAGATATTGGCATCTGAGGACTCACTCTCAGCTGGATCTGCTCCTTCCTAATTGATAGAACACAAGCTGTCAGCCTGGCACCTTACTTGTATCCACAGAGTGCCTCAAGGTTCATCGCTCAGCCCCACCCTCTTCAACACATACATGATCCCTCTGGCCAACGTCATCCGAGCAAATGAAATCAACATCCTCTCCTACGCTGATGGCATGCAACTCATACTCTTCCTCTTGGACAAGAACCCCAACACAAGAAACAAGCTCACCGGCTGCATGACTGCAGTCGCTAAATGGATGAAAGCCAACTGTCTCAAGCTCAAAACCGACAAGACAGAAGTAGTGATCTTTGGCAAGAACACCTCACCATGGGATTCCAACTGGTAGAGACCCACACTCAGCACCCATGCCAGGATCCTTGGAATAATCATCAATAGAAAACTGGGCATGACTGCACCAGTCAACATTGTCACTGCACTTCCACACCCAGAAGATGCTGAAGAAGATCTTAAAATGGCTCCCAAGCAGCACTAGAAAAACTGTCCCTCATGCTTAGTCACCTGCAAGTTGGACTACCTGAATACCCTCTACACCTGGATCACCAAGCCACTCACTAGAAGACTACAAACCATCTCCACTCATCCTCGACCTCTCACACAGAAATCACATCACACTATACCTCAAGGAGCTCCACTGGCTCCCGATACACAAACATGCTCATTTCTAACATCTCACACATACATTCAAAGCACTACACAACTTCGGCCCCACCTACTTGAACAGAGGCATCTCCTTCCATCAACCACCCAGACACCAACCACATCAGGAGGACACACACTCTCTTATGTCACTCCTAAAGCTCCTCTCTTGAATTCTGCAAGAAGCTGAAGACCTGGCTTTTCAATTATCCAACCTACCATAGGTAGGGCTAAGCACACACACCTGCTCAGCACTGGGATACCCTTGTGGGTGATAGTGCGCTTTACAAACAAACATAACAACATAACATGTATAGTTAAACCCTCACAAGGAGTGAGCCGCCTAAAGTATTTGTGCACAAAGATGTACTAGTGAAATCAAGATTGCCTTTAGTTAACTATTGGAATTTAAAAGAAAAATGGAAAAGAGTATCATGTATGTGTACCTACCATCCAAGAATCATGTACTTCGGCCAACCATAGAAATTAAAAGCAATTATAGCCAATGGAATTACTCTATGTAACAACCACATCTAATGTAGATAATCAGCAATTAAAAAAGGTGTTCTCTCCAGCTGTTCAATTTAGTAAAGTCTATGAGAAACCCCTTTTTTAGATATCATTATCTGGTTTGCAGCAAAATTATAGGGATAAAAGATAGCAGTTTTGTTAATCAAAAACCAGGGCACTTTGTGTGATTTAAGTAATTGTAATGCCCAACTTAATTGTGCCCACGCACCAATTTGAGCTTGTCATGTTGTAAGGAACTTAGATCTTCTTGAAAAAGATTCAAGGTAGAAGAGGTGAAGAAGAGATGGTATAGATGTGTTTAGATATAATTTGAGAGCTATTGTCAATCACTTTAAAAGTGGTTTGCAATATTTTTGTCAACCTCCCTAATTACAGCTTGTCTTTCTGAATAAGCGTGTTCTTCTTTTAAAGCGGGATGAATTATTGTAGCAATGAACCTTTTGCTTTTTACCGGATGTTGTCCCAAAAGATAAGCAATCAAGTCCTTATCTTTTTTATATGTTTTTCACAGCATTCTGTCTAGATTGTGTTAACCACCTCTGTCACAGCTTACCAACGCTATTGATCCAGCTCGATATTAGCAAACAGCATTCATACACCAGATACTCACTTGGGCCCATACATTCATACTACGCTAATACTTACGCTGGGTTTTATCAGTTGTTACTCTTTATCAAAATCCCTGCTACCAATTACCTTCCGAATGAAGAG